>SSNP01000110.1:190130-380349 GCA_006937955.1 Pachypanchax playfairii | reverse complement strand
AAAAGTTCAGAAAGAAAAGACACATAAGTTAGCATCAAATAACTTTAAGTGTGCACCCTAGACAGAAGGTGTGTCAGGTGACTAATTTACAATGTCTTCAGTTTGTGTATATGTGGTTTTTGTGTGTGTGAGAGAGACTAGTGAGCAGATGAAAAGTAGACAGGTCAGTGCACGTCCTCTGAAGTGTATGTGGCCTGCAGTCTGTTGGCCATGCCTCTGTAACCAGGATAATGAGAGACCAGCCCCCCATTAGGAGCCAGAAACAACTTAAAACAATGCACCAACTTAAACATCACCTCATTACCTTGCAGTTTTAAATACAAGTTCACAAAAGGCAAACATGCTGCAAGACAGTAGTTCTTCAATGACGTTGTTTTCAAATATCAGATGTGCAATAAAAGGCTTTCATGGAGGCATGATGTGTTTCTTTTGAATTTATTGCTCTAAAAAGAAAACTTATGGATATGTATATTTAAAGCATTCGTATTTGATGAATTGGATTTTACAGAATCAGAAGAAAGATCTGTAAACTTCTGCAAAAATACATTTGTCAATATGCTCATACTAATTGTTGTCATTTGATTATTTTTGTTGTTGTTTTGCAGTCTGAATCAATCTGAGCAGGAGAGAAATGCTCAGTAATCAAAAAAGGAACAAGTATTCTGAGCCAAATATGCAGAAAAATACATTCATAATGTAGGAAGTCTTAACATAGTCACTAAGGTTAAACAGTCAGTGAGAAACAGTCATAAAATATAACATTTGTGTGAAAGCACATAGGCAAACATTTGCAATGATCAGATTTGTTTTTGTAAAATCCACGTCCTTCTAAGTCTCTTTGCAGATTTTTTTAGAAGAAGTTCTCATCCAAGGAGCCTTATTGAACAACATGGATGGGTTCACATAACAGAAATATAAAAAATAAAGTCTAATAAAAAACAATTTTATTTTTCATATAGCAGTTTTGAAGTTGGGTTTGTTGCGTGAGTTAGAGGGATGAATATTGCTGTGAATAAATTTAGATGTAGCAAATATTTTTGATGCATAACTGATCACGAGTAGTTTTCATGTCACCTAGAATGGTCCGTACTAGCTGACTCAAACATTTTCTACCAGCTCAGCTGAAAAAATTCTATTTGTTTATCCAGTTTTCTCTTTTTAATAATGTAAGTAGTTGTTATTGTCCTTTCTTTTCAATGTTTTTAAACCCAGAATTATCACTTAGCCTTAAACAAGTCTGTCTCCTTTCAAAAATGTTTCACAAGTTAGCCTGAAAGTTAAAAGAAAACATTATTGGAGCTCAGGCTGCAGGTCCCCCTGATGGTGGTTGTAGGACCTTACACTTAACCAAAAATAGAAAATGACAGAAAGATAATATTAATTGAATAAAATAAGTTGCAAAATTTGTCTGATAACAAGATATAGTTAGTAGCCCTTTTAGAGAGTGTTAAATCATTACATTATCTAGTGTTAGTACTGTAGCGCAGCATTTAAGAGACTGCAAATTAATTTGAGATTCATTTGTTTTAAAGTAAATACAAAACTCATGGGGTTTATTTATTATTCTTTCACTGATGTAATAAGTAACTGACACAGATTTGTGACACAAACTGTTCTTGTTTCTCAAGTTTGACGTCTCACAACAAGAAAGTTGTAGGAATGTCATGATTCATCCAGGATCCTAATCAGAAGTTCCTTTTGTGTTCCCGGTTAATCGACATGTGGCCTTACAGACAAGAAGAAATGGGTGCTTGTGGTTACGACTAGACTTATTGTACTACCAATACTCGGCACACTTTTAAGCACACTCACTCCTCTGTGAGAAGCTCCATCCATCATGAGGCCAAGACAGGACAGAAGACCATGGGAAATGAAGCATGGCTAATTCTATTAACACAAGGACACAAACAATCTGTGGGGAATCACAGAAGAAGGAAACATAATCCCAGCGGACCCTTTTCCTGCTGCATGAGACGGAGCAGTGCACCACGATAGGACCAAACGTTACATTTCTGCACACACAAAGACACATGGGGTAAGTTTAGGTACTTTCATGTCATCAATATTTTTCTCTTTCTTTTTTCTGTCTTTCATTTTTCTTTTCTTTTCTTTCTTTTGGCAGGGGAATGACACAAAGCTCTCTCGCTGAGTGACCCTTATGGGACAAAGCTGGCTTTCTCGGCTTTTTGCATATATGCATGCCATGTAGACAATGAGGCCTTTATTAGAGTGGCCAGCATCTCTGGGGTGGAACAGCAGGGATTGGGGATGTAGTCCGAGAAAGATGTAACTGACACGGAAAACTGATGGTGCTCATTTCCCAAATATTTGCCTAACGTGTGTGTGTGTGCGTGCGCGTGTGTTGTGCGTGTGTGTGTGCCTGTCAGAGAAAGGTGGACACTCTTTTTCTTTTTTCTTCATCCTGCATCAAGTAATGTTGGTGTCATGCTGTACATACACTGAAAGCATCTGATATTTTTTGTCATAAAACATCAACATATGAAACAGACAAAATAAAACGTCTTCGCTTTCAGCTGCAATCAAAAGAAAAACCGCTTTGAGCAAGTTCCGATGTTGTGTATCTCTATGCACTTGACTAACTTTACAAGACAGAAATCAGGCCCTAAGTCTAAGTGCTTCTGTGTGTGTGAGAGTTAATGTGTGTGTGTGAGTGAGAGAGAGTGAGGGGGGGGGGGTTGCTCTATGACTCAATCATGCATGAAGAGGATTTTGAGTTCAATTGGAGCTGCACACTTGCATACTTGCATTCTAAGGAATCCTCAGGCATGTACGTACTGTTACATATTCTTCAACACACCGTCGCACTTTTTTCTGCTCTCATGTGGGTCAAAATGTGGGCATATAAAAGACAAACCTGTAACACATATAGTGTGTAAGTGTGATAAATTAATAAAAAAATTTGGACTCCCAGTTTGGGCTCTAGGGGTGGACGTCCTGCACCTCTGAGCCAAGCAGCCACTGCTGCTTTCCTCAGATGTGCTCGTAACAGGATGAAGCATGGGCAGCATATTTGGTGCAGTTCTCCCACTTATCCTTTCCACTGACCTCATAGAGTGTAATAATACAAATAAATCATTAATGACCCTTCCTTGAAGCAAAAATTTGAATTTGAATTTTTCTATTACTCAATATGATTTTAACCGGTTTGCAAGGACACAGATGCAGCTGAAATCATTCTGAGGGCAGTTTTGCACCCCGTACACGTATGTAAAATATTCATCTACCCCATCCCCTCTTTTTCCTTCTCATTCTCTCAGTTCTCTCTCTAAACCTTGAGTTGTTGTTCTGAGAGGTAAACATGTGCTAAGGGAGGTAAATGGCTAAGTTTTCTTTTCATCCAATAAAAATGTCTCTTGCCAGATCGATTGTTGTTGCTAGGAGACTGAAGCATCCTTTGGCAAGGGGCTATAGCTCTCCACGTCTGTTGTTTCCCTCCCCATCTCTTTTTTTTTTGCTCTTTCCCTCTCTCCCCTCTCACTCACTTTCTGTGTGCCCTTGGTGCACGCGCGTTCACGCTCAAACACACGCGTCCACGGAGCTGGCGCGCAGAGCAGTGGCGCCTATCCTCTCTCCCTCAGTGCGAGTCCTCTGAGGGATCAGGAGTAGACTAACTCAAACTTCCAGCAGTTTCAGATTGGGCGCAACCTCCGAAGGATTGAAGGTAGGTCGAACAAAACACACTTCGTGTGCTGGTGGGTTTTTATGGACTAATCAAAGATTACAGGTTAGGACTACAGAGTGCAGTGAAAAATTGACAGTCCGAGAGCGTTCAAGCGCGTGTCAGCCAGGCGCGGAGGAGAGCAATTGCTTTGAACTTTGCGCAGGATTTAAATACCCAGCCGCACTGCAAATACGTAGTTTTCTTTTGCAGGCAGAAATCGCGGGTTGTAACAGAGGAGAGGCGAAAAGGCGCTTGGAGCTAATCTCTGCAGGAGATGCAGGAAAAGATACAAAGGGTGAAACAAAGAGTATCTGCAGTTGCGTATATTACTCTGCACCGAGAAGTTATTTGGGTTCAAACTAACAGCGCTGAGGCATGTCCCCCAGCTTTGGGCGTCCTATAGGGGGACGGGGGAGGGTAGTGCGTCTCTTGGAACAGCCGTACAGGTGGATCAGAGAACTGATAACTGTTTATCGCCAGCATTACTCACCGGTAGCCGCTGAACAACCACCCAACACCTTGCGCCATGGAGAGGCGCATGGACCTGCACTGTAGGTACAGCATCCAAAATGCATCTGTCCAAATCTCACTTTATATGTGCTGGCTGTAGACTCACTGATGAGCAAACTAAATAACATTTTCACAAGAGAAGTTTTAAGTGTTCGAGAACATGAACTTTGTTAAAAGAACATGTGAGTTCTTCCAGAGATTTTGTCTTGTGGCTATACTGTAAGAAGAAAAACACAAAAACTCCCGGCTGTTTTTGCAGTGTAGGTGTGTCTTTGTGAGAGGTTTTACCTTTCTTGCTTTATTTTTGTTTTGTTTACAAATAAATCAATTTATGACCATTTTTTTTTTCTTAAAAAGGTCTATTTTTTTTAGATGATCATATGTATGTCCGTGAAAGCTTAAAAGCATTAAAGCATCATACTGTATCTTCTTTGTGGTTGTTAGTGTTTGTCTCTCTTTTCCAAAAAATGTTAAATTAGGTAGAAATGACGCTCAGCATAGAGACATTTCTATTCAAACACATTTCCAGTATAAATTGCAGGAATGAGTGACACATGTTCAAAAAAATACAGTTTTTATTTTATTAGAGTTGTTTTTATTTGTGAAATGAAGACACGATGTTCTGTGTTTAAAGTAACTCATTTATATTATGTGGTCTGTTAGCGAAGAATGAAAAACAGAATATTTGCTCAGAGGAGGGGAGGGGGGGGGGGGCAGCGCCTGCATGCTTGATCTCATGAGAATCATGCAAATACTGACAGTTACAAAACCCTTACATGGCAGCAATCTGAGAAGTGAAATCCCAAATTCTAGCAATTGTTGTTCACCTTCTCAGGGTGTGGTGAGAATTTTTAGTAAAATGTATTCATTTCATTTTACAGAGAGATAGATTTATTGTGTTTAGTGCAGATTTGAGTGCTTTGTCCAAACTTTAAAGCATATCAGCGTGTTTTGGAAAACATCTGTTTATGAGCTGCAGGAGAGCATGCCACCATGTTTGAGTCAGTCTGCTTAAATTTGCTTCTGACTTCTAATTCTTGTGTTTTTGTGTATCTGTGTCTGCACCCATGTCTGAGTGTATGTGTGTATTTGTCTGTGTACAAGTGGCCTTGTAGCTTTGACTCTGTCACTGAACTGTCGACAACACAGAAGCAGTAATAATACTGTACATTGCATTGATGCATTTATTTTAAGAGCCTTTGCATACAATAATGACTGGATCATTTTATTGGCTGATCATTTTTTCTTCTGTAATAGTCAAACTCATTTAACTGTCAGATGCTGTCCAGTCAAAAAGCTATGCATTATCAAAACTTTACAGTTTAATGTTTGATTATTACTGTCATCATGCATGTTAAGAGCAGTTTGCACTCACCTTCTATGATATCATTTCTGCTCTCTGAGCATTTCTGTTCTGTACAAAAACTTAACAGAACTGTGTATAATGGCCCAGAGGAAAGTATTAGGGAAATTGTAAGTCTACTGGTATGCAATAACCGCCAAGCACGGACAGCAGAAATTTTGCTGCAAGAGTGTTTTTTGACGTGTCTATCAGAATGTTATCAGTGTGAATCGAGTATAAACCCTAAAAAAAATAAAAAAGCTAAAGGTTTATTAAAGCAGAGTGTTATTTTTACATACGTTAAAGGGTAATAGTACAATAGAATTCACATCAAGATGTGCTACTGCTACAGCATAAACTTATCAAACTCTATAAAGTTTGAACTTTTTACGTAATATCATTTCATCACATGTTTCACATTAATTTGACTGTATGTTAAGAATTTCCAATAATGAGTGCAGCTAGTGTTGCATTTGTTTTAGGTGTTTGAGAACTTCCATCCACTGGAGACTCCAGGGTTCATATTTAAACTTCTGTTGACAACCATAACAACGTAGCATACTCTAATATAATCTATTAAAACCTGTGCTAAACTAATGTCAGTCAAATTTATAATTTAACAGCCACAACTGTTTTTACACAGGTGTTTCTAAAGACACTTTTATGTCGCTGTCCATGGTGCTGAAATCCTCCCTGAACAGTTGTTTTAATCACATACAATAGACAAGCACATGAAACAAAGATTTAAATAAAACAACAGTTATTAATAAAAGAGACAGTTATGATTTGTTTTCATATTTCATGTTTTTTTCTGCTTTTATATGTTCATCAACATTGGAAACACAGGAAAGAAAGCATGGGACTGAACCACAGAACCATCAAGAGTCAAAGTAACTAAGGAAACAGGTAAGTGAAACAAAATTTGTTTCTTTTTTTCATGCAAAACTGCAACTGAAACAAATCCGACAAACAAAAAAAGTCTATTTAAATGTATTTTTATGTACACAAACAAGCAAGTTCTTGTGTGGACTAACTGATAGCTTGTATGTTTTAGGTTGAATTCTAAATCTTTCTGATTTTCTGACTAGTCTTTCTAATGGATTTATGGATTTAATTTAATTTAATTGTGTTTTATTTTATTTTCCTCTCTCTATAAAAAAACACCAAACCTTTTTGCTGTATTTTTTCCTCAATATCTCATTTGCAGATTTCACTAGAGGCAAGACTTTCTTGGAAAATAAATCTATGGAACTGTAATGGTGAACGAGTCTTAAAAACAGGAGAGGCAATAGTTATGTAAAAGAGGGGGGGGGGACTTGTGTCAAAGTTTGTTCTTTTTTTCTTTTTATGTTCTTTTTTCATTCTTTAGTTTGACGGCCTCCTGAAGTTTTTCAAGTTTTCTTTTTTTTTTTATGCTGTTGCTTCACTCCACATGTTTCTTGTGCTGTTCTGCTCCAGTGAGAAAACAAGAAGGTGTCTGGAAATCACTGCTGTTTCATACAGTTTCCTTCTCATCATCTACTTACAGTCACAATATACACAAACCTTCACATCCTCATGACGCACACACATGCATTGTTTAAGCACTACAGTGTTTGTTCTCTGGCACCCTCCTGTTCCCAACATGCATAGGCATTCACACAAACACACACACATGCACACACTCAGGAGACGAGGCAGTGAAAGGGCAGTGGGATGTACAGCTGTGATGGTGTGTTTCTACGAGAGATCAGACTCGTTAATAAATGATGTTCTCGAGGGAGAAAAATGTGTGTGATGGTGAGATGGATAGTGAAAGGTTCTTCAGTGGTCATGCATTGTTTGACGTCAAGACAAAATGTCCTCTCAAAAGACAGCTTTTCAGATGTAGAATCACGTGTTATTGTAAGTGTCCACTAATTTCCACCACAGTTGTTGTCAATTGGAATTTAAATATTCAATATTTTTGACATTGTGACAGAGGAGACTCAATGAGTGACTGCAACACCAGGGGAAAAACAGTTATTAGTGTCACATCTTTAATGTTTCATCCAATGTGATTTGGATACTTAATGATTGCTGCAGGAATTTACTGGATTTGTTTATTTAGTCATAACAGAAATGGCACAAATCACACAAGGGATTCCTCAACACTCAGTAATACCTGAATCAAATGAAGCCTTCCTGCAGTTTAATGAAAAACAAACCATTCCCACTCTGTTAATCAAAAGTGAGATAAACTGGTGTTGTATATTCCCGGAACTGATTTTGTCACATAGTTTAAAAGCATCTTCTGACCAGTCAAAACATTTCCAGCCCTCAGCATTGTTCTAAAAATTAAACAACCTCTTTCATGTAATTGAAAATCAACACAGAACAATGATGTGAAAATGTATTTGTCCCATACAGATTTTTTTTTTTTTTTTTTGCTGTTTTGTCACACTTAAATGTTTCAGATGATCACATTTATTTTAATATTGAATATAGATAGTCTGAATATACAAAATGCAGTTTTCTAATCTTTACAACTTATAAGGGGAAAAAACTATGTAAACCAATCTGGCCAACTTGGACTTGTGAGAAAAAGTAATTGCTCCATGTTCTAAAAAGAGTAACACAGACTCTTCCAAGGCTTTGGAACTTCAGTGTAGCAACGTTTATCCACAAATGAACGAAACGGAACAGTGATGAACCTTCCCAGGAGTGGCTGATATACCAAAGTTATTCCACAAACACAGCAACCACTCAACAAGGCTGCCACAAACAAACCCAGAACAAGATCTGAAGCTTTGCAGGTCTCACTTTCTTCAGTTGATATCAGTGTTCATGACCCAACAATAAGGCGGAAACCAAATGGCATCCATAAGAGAAATGTGAGGTGAAATCCTTCGTGGACAACAAGAGCACAAAGGCCCATCTCACTTTGTGAAAAAACAGTATTCTGGACTTATTGGAAAATATTTTGTCCACTGATGGGACGAAAACTGAACTTTTCGGAAGGGTGTAACAAAGAACATCAGTCAAACATGGCAGAGGTTGTGTGATGTCTGGGGGTATGTTGCTGCTTCAGGACCTGAACAACTTGCTACAACTGACAAAGTCATGATTTCATCAGAATGCTTCACTGGGGCCCCAGACTCTTAAAAATGTTTGTAACATGTTCCAGACTGACAGATGTTGAAAACTTAGTTCCTCAACTGATCTTGAATTGGGGTAATTATATATTTTAATAATAATTATATATATATATATATATATTTTTTTTTTTTTTACATAGAGTGAGGTTAGTTTATGATGAATCACATTATTTTGTTAAATTCTGTTTTGCAGTTATACTCTGGTTTTGTCCAAACTTTTCTTATTTGATTGTCCTCCATAAAACCAGAGAAATGATGTGAAGGGTGACTGACAAAGTTTATTTGTGCAAAAACATGAAATATTTTTTTGGACTTTAGAGCTTTTAGCACAACAGTGCAAAAACAACTAAGTGGAAACTCAAAAGAAAAAAAAAAATCAAAAGTGGCAAAGGTTGTCTTGCTTTGGAGTTGTGAAAAAACTGAATAAAAATGAGAAAGTGCTACGAAAAGAAATGTTTTTTTACCATAATTAAAAAATGATCAAAGTCACACATTACATTGCAAGTTTGCATTTCAGTCTTTTAAAACGTAAATCCTAAAAATCAATTCAAGATTTTCTACTTTGCTAAACCCGTTGATAAGGTGTTTGCAAAAAAAAAAAAAGAGAAATGAGAAGCTATTTTGCTTTTGCAACGTTAGGATGGTTCATGTTGATGATTCTCCATCTTTGTGACTTAATGTAAGATGTTAAACTTCAGTAGAAGTAAATTCAAAATGTCTGAGGATAATATTGTATAGAGGACAGTGTAGAGGACAAAGGACAACTCCATGTTGTCTGCTGATGGCTATACGGATGGTGTTCGATTAACATAATCATATAGCCCCAGAATGAAGAAAAAACCATCGTCCTACCTGAAGTGTTTTAAGATTATAAAGAGGGTTTTTTTGTGGCAAAACCTTGAAATCCAACTTTAAACTGCCTGAGGGTTTTTGTTTTTTACCTACTTTTTGCATGCTGGATAGAAAATGAGCATCATATGTCACCTATATCAATAACTCAGACCTCAAACTGAAGAACTGGGTATGAATAAAATCCCATATGTCTAAAAATTGTTTAAACTTTACAATATACTTGGATGGATGGAAACTTTGTTACTCAGCTAGAGCAATGAAAGCCAGAAAGGAGAGCTTCTGTCAGCAAAATAAAACTTCCCAATTTTCAGTTTCTTAATATCAGCAATAACTATAATCAGAACATTCTTCAGTGTCAGGATCCGACTGCCAATCTGACGTTTTTATGGAGTAGTACTCGGGGCTGGTTCCAGTTTGGATGCTCTTCACATCTAAATAATGTCAAAGTTGTTTTGACATCATAAACCCGACCAGTTTTGTCCTTTTTTGTCCTCATAATTAAAGACTTAACAATTTCAGGAGTTTGTTTTTTTCTTATTTCTGCAAAACCATCTCATTTTTTTAATGCAGTTAAAAAGTTGCCACCCGGATTCTAATATATTTGGATTATGCAATGCAAGTCAAAATAATAGTGATATTAGTAAAAGCTGAATAACTGTTCTCCATTAGTAAACTATAAGCTGGTGGTTTGAGACTAATTTTATGTCTGTGACGTTTGGGATTGAACAGGGAAGACCATTACTTAATTTTTACCAAGATGTTTTTCTAGGGAGAAATAGAACATCCTGTAATGCATGAAAACAAGTTTTATTCGAGAATAAAATGCACCTAAAATTAAGGATGTTTTTATTCAACCAGAGTTAATGATACAGAGAAACATTTATCTACAGTCATGAGTGAAAAAATTATCAAAGCACTTAGTGCTTCAGATTTAAGCAACAGACATAATGAATGATATAGGACTGAGCGATGGAACAGTTGGTTTACAGTGATGTCCTGTAGCAAAAATGTTGCAGGTTCGACTCTTTGCTGGGGCCTTTCTGTGTGGAGTTTGTATGTTCTCTGTATGCAAGAGATGAGATTTTCAGGGTAAGTGTGTTGTGGACACATCTGAAAACACACAAACAAAAAAATTATTAAAAGGATTTTGGGGGTAAACCAAATAATACCAACACATGCAGGGGAGAATGTGCAAGGTCCATATTGGGACTTGAACCTGTGACCTTGATGATGTAAGGCAGCAATGCTAACCAACTGTTCCACTATGCATCTGTGTTCTATTCACTTCTGCCTTTTTAACATCATGAACTTACACACAATGTGTAACTGACATGAAGTTATTGTACCAATTTGTCACAGGGAAAAAACCTAGAAAGCCCTTGGAGAGCGCAGATGTCCACTAAACATCTCAATTCATCACATAATGGGATTTTCACCAACAACTAAGAGTCCTACATTTATTTTACCAACATGGTTTGATTCATTAACCATTAAAATCTGCCAATAAATCCATGGAATCACTTTGATATTACTATGAGTCCAGTAGTTATTTTTGAAGTTTTGAAGTTGGAAAGCAGAATTGATTTCAATTTACTAATGAGCATTTAATAGTTTACTGAATCTTATTGCTAGTTACAATTGATTGAAATGTTTCATAAAGCTAACTGTGAATCTGGAGCATTGATGCGATTTGGAATTGTTGTTTTTCTAAAATGACTTTTGTTATAAACTAGTTCTATATTAGTTGAATTGAATTGAATTGAATTGAATTGAATTGAATTGAATTGAATTGAATTGAATTGAATTGAATTGAATTGAATTGAATTGAATTGAATTGAATCATTTTTCTGTACTATACAACACTAAATATTTAATCATCTCTATAGATTCAAGCTTGTTCAGAATATTGCCAGATGTGATGTGTACAAACGATTGGCTGTGATATCTTGTAAATTTGTACAAAATTATCTACATACTGGTCATGGACATAAATGGAAGAATATGGAAACTTGTAATACTGAAAAATATGTAACAAAAATAAATTATTGGGAGATCACTCCAAAATCTAATGAATGATAAAATGTCCTCATGGCATTCCAAGTTATAACACCAACAAAAGCATAACCTCCTTGGTGTAAGTAAAAAGGAAAAAAGGTAATTCACAAAGCTAATTAAAGGAATTGCTTAAATGAATTGCTTCAATAAATTTAAAAGAGAAAATTGATTGTTTTTACCAAGTTAAATATATTGAGCAACTAAAGAGAAATATGAATACATGGAATATAGAGTTGATATAGACTGCTGTTAGCCAGACTTCTAAATTCTAACAATTAGTGAGCACTGATTTTAATCATTGTTTTTACACATCACTACCTGAATAAACCAAAAACAACCGGGATTGTCTCTTATTATAATCAAGTTGTGTATTCATCTAACTGCCTCAGATAGACTGTGCTTAGCTTCTTTTTACCACCCCTGACTTTTTATCAATGTTCCATACACCTTGTACATCAACCATCGGAGATGACACGCCAGCAGGTGAACATGAATTAAGTAAAAGATGCACCCAGACTTGTGCAATAGCAAGGTTGACTGATGCGCCATGATAACTCCCAGGGTCATTACATGACAGTTAAGTTGATAGATTCGATCCACAGATGGGTAATTCTCCATCTGACAGCCCTTACTCCGTTTCACAGTGATGAAAGGCTGATCTGATGAATGCTTTCCCACATTTCCCAGCCGTGGTCTGTTTTTAGGCTGAACAGCAATTTTTAATAATGTCATGTCAAATGAGTTGCGGATCATAAAAACTTAGGGAATACACGGTGTGAAGAAAATGAAGACAGAAGCCCTGTTCTTCGCAGAGATTGTCCAATAATGTCATCAAAGACTATTCCTCATTATGCCACCGTAGCTCAACAGCACTCATTCATACTGATGCAAACATAGCCAACGTTCCCTCACAGACTGCAGGCAGATATGATGATTAATCAGCATTCCTTTTGCGTGAGGTAAAGTTCAAGGTTACGAGGTTGCTCACCAAAAAGGCATGAAAGTGCAATATATTTGTCAACTTTAAAAATGTGTTGTTTCTTGCTATGCAAGCTCTCAGTCACCAGGTACAAGTAAGAGTAATCTAGTTGCTACTTTTTTTAAATTCTACTTAGCCTGGTGAGACCACATCACATTGGGGAGCACAGACAAGCCATGAATCACTTTTATTGCCGAGTTCTTCTTCTGTGTTTTATCACATACTGGGTTTGTCTTTTTTTTTTTTTTTTTCCTGTTGCTGTTTCTGTAACGCCCTCGGTCATGAATTTATGACTCGAGTGGCTGCTTTGCATGTTCAAGATAGTACAGTTTTTGCTGATTGGTTAATTCTTTTTTTCAGAGAAGTGGTTCTCAACCACCTTAAAAATATTATGTTCTAGGGCCCGACCAATATATCGTCCGGCCGATATTATCGGCCGATATGGGGGTCCAGGGTGATATCGGGTATCGGTAAAACATTCCAGATATTTTCTGATATTTTTTATTGATTTATTTTTGTCATATATGTGTTTCTGCATCTCCATTAATGAGAATGCCCAGTTAAAAATGTAAATAAATGTTCAGAAAATAGATAAACTAGTCTATTATTTACATTTTTTGGAATCAGTGAATAATTCAGATAGCTGATGGTGTCTAACAGGTAGACATGAGCTTAAGAATGAGCTTAGAATGCAGTGTTTTAGCTTTTGGGAATATTTTTGAAATTTTTTCTGGTGGATGGATTTATCGGCCATTATATCAGCTATCGGCCTGCTCTAAAGTCTTTATATCTGTATCGGTATCAGTATCAAAAAATCCATATCGGTCGGGCCCGACTATGTTCTTTAGGTACTACCTGTTTTAATTGATATTTAACGCTACGGGGACGCCGTCATCATCGACGATGCCAGGGACCTTGTTGTGTTTAATCAAACATAGCTTCCGAACCATAAAAGACAGGCATCGCTCTAGCCCATTCCCAAGGGATACAGTGTCGTGTCAAATTCGGTGTTCCAATCAGTGCCTTTGTCTTTTGCGCATGACGCGCGGTTGTCAATTTTTTTTTTCTTATTCATTGATATTTAGTGTGGGTTTTTCTTGAATAAAGTGTGATATTCTAATTTTCGCCTAATTTTTTTTTGTATTTTTTGTTCTAATACTCTTTATTTCAAGCAAAGGAGCCTCATTTACACAGCAGTTTATGATATTTCAATTCAAAATAAAAAAAAACAAGGTATATAAGTCGCTTTGGATAAAAGCGTCTGCTAAATGACAGTAGTAGTAGTAGTAGTAGGACATTATGGGGCATTGAAAGGTGGTGTTTTAGTAGCATTTAAACAAAAAAAAGTCAAAAGTTTATTTCTCCAAAAAACCCTTGGTCCCCAGAGGGTTAAAAATGCAATATAATCTCATGGGATTATATTCATATCTGACATAAATAATCCAACTGGCCAAATCCACAACCTTAACCTTGGATGAAGGGTGCGATCTACTGCAGCTCAATGTGTTTGAGTTGGAGTGTGCTTATATTTATACGTATCAAAGGTTTTTTATAAGAGGCCTGACATGTAAGAGGGTGTCTTCTTGGTTCATTGTGTCACGTCTCTCTATGCCAGCCCTTTCCTTCAACAGGTGCAGCTTTGTGACAGTCTCTTTTTGAGGGCCAAAGGCTCAACTGCTATGCTGCTTTATATGTTCCTCTTAAAGTGGCACTTTGCAATAAAAGTTCTATTGCGCTGCCTTGAATACTGAGTGTGAAGGTGTCTTGAGACAGTTGATTGAAAGTCAATGAGAAAGTAACACACTTGCTGAAATAAATTATTCATTTTTTTTTTAAAACAGTCAAAGCAGTTTTGTTCTAAATTAATTGTTCTTGTCGTCCATCTTTGGGATTAAATGTGCTGAACAACATTCTTTATGGCGCTGGGTGTTTTTATTCAAGACTTTTTGGAGAAACCTTGTTAGCACGTTTTAGCCTTTGTGCCCCTGAAGCGCATGACTTCTTATCTAGATCAATTCTAAGTTCGTTATAAAGGCAAATCTTAAACAGCATGTGAGCTTTGGAAGTGTGCAGTTCTGGTTATGCAAAGAAAAAAATGTACATGATTTAATCTTTTCAGTTCCATCTGTGTGAAGGATCAATTTCAATGTTTCGAACATGACATAGCTTTTAACCTTTTGGCTTTATGCCGGTCACAGATCAGCCTGATTAATCAATACAGAAAAGGCTGCGCTCAGAGTACCTTTCATATTGATTTTAACTGGTAAATGAAAAGGGCTCTAACTCAAGTAAGCAAAGTGCGAACACTATCAATAAAGACTGAATCAAACTGCATTTTCTTAAAATCTCATTAAGATTGGGATTTGATTTTCACAATAATCACTGACTGGGCAGTTTGAGGTTCTTTTGCTTTTGTTTTTGCTTTTTTTTATGCGTGTTCTCCTTTAAAAAGAGAAGATGAATGTGCATCTTGTCTTTTTCATACTATTTAGTTGTTGGGTTTTCGAGAGAACCTTCTGTCCTATTTATGGATCATCAGTCTTTCCTGCCTAAAACATACTTTGTAAATAATTAATGGTCACAGCCCATTGCACCCGTTAAACTGTCAGAAGTCTGGGGCACTGTATCTACACACAAACACACATGTAATTGTTTTGTGAGGGTTGTGTGAAAGTAGCCCAGATTTTACACCATCTAACAAAGTTGTGCTATGTTATTATTTATCATTGTACATTAAATGGGGAAAAGAGTAACAAAGTATAAAAAGACATGGTCAAATTTGAATTATATAATGTATTTGGAATATCAGCTGCTATGGCCCACCTGTAGAATTGCGCAGTTTTCAATCTAAACCCAGATTTTGTTTTTCCTTTGAACATACATTTACACATACAGTATCGCCTCACACTGCAAGATTCACGTCACTGTAGCAGCTGTGAGGTCTGTGAGATTCACAGTAGACAAACAAGCTCATGCAACACAAACACACAGTGGAAACAAAACACACACACTTTTAAGTTGGGAGGATATCTCTTGTTCTTGTGTACCGCGGTCCATCGACCCTGCATGGCTGCTCTCAGCTGGATACGTGTCATCCACAGCAGCCGCGCCTGTGAAGGGAGGGGGGGGGGCGGGAGTAAGGGCCATGAAGGGTGTAAAGGAGGTGGAAATAAATAAGTGTAAAACCAAAAAGAGGGAGAGGAAGGAAGGAAGAGGTGATGTGGAGAGGGGGGCCTCAGAGGATACAAATGTGAGAAGCAAGAGATGAGTGCAGTGAGCTGTATGTGGCCGAGGCATTGATTTAGGCAGGAGAAAAATGGGCTTTTCTGTCAAATGTTACTCTGTATATTACCTTCTAGGAAGGTGGGTCAGTTGTTCAAATCCTGGACTCTCACTGTTTTATTTGTTATTTTTTTATTTTTATTTACAGTTGAAACTCTCTCAAACTGTTGCTTAACCTCCTCATATGTGTCCCCAACATCTCTCTAAGGTGATCGTGGTGATGTGATGTGCCAGCTGCCATCTGCTCTTATTCCTCTAAAATCAGGTAAAACATTGTATAGCCGTATACGCACATGTACATAATGATGCATATAACATTACAGAACTAACAGAAAATGTACAAATATTTTACTGAGGTTTATGTGTGTGTTTGTGTGTGTGAGGAAATAGAAACAGAGTCCATTAATAAAGCCAAGATTTAGTCCAGCTCGAAAACTTACTCGAAACTGTGTTCTTTGCTTGCACAGCTGCACCTGAGACATAAAGCTGAGACTGGAAACTTTCAAAGAGGCTATAATGAAGCAAACATTCAGTCTCAGTGGACGTCTTGGGAGCAGTGTAAAGACGCTGGAATTTATTATTTGGCCAATTTTAAAAGCATAAACTTTAAGTGCTACCAGTTGCAATAAAGCATGTCCAAATACGACACTGAAAAAGCCTTTATTGCATATTTAGTTTGATGAACTGAATAAAAAGTTTCACTTTCACAATACACCCATGAATAAGCATGTGCTTACACACAAACTAACAAATTTAATAGAAACGCCTCGTGTTGTCCTCAGTGAGCTTATTATACAAGTCTTCTTTGGATTTGTCTAAAAGTGTCCTTTAATATAAAGTTTGTTTGAAGCGTTTTTACTTCCAGGAACTTTTTAAACTCTGTAGTAGTTTTATACTTTAATGTGAAGAAATGTCTTCTAGATTGTATCAAAGCATGACCATACATATAAATGTATAATTAACAACATGTCTCATTTCTGAAGCAAGCATGGGCAATGAGGTAAATAAAAAATCCAAAAACCTTAAACAAGAATACAATGTAATGTATATTTTAGTTGTTATATATTTTAAATTATGTTTTAACTCTTCAGTTCAGATTTTATGTTTGCTGCATGTTCTTATTCGGTGCATCTTCAACATTCAAGATGTCAAAAAACATTCAGAGTATTGTTAGTTGAGAAGAGAGTGAAGCCGAATCATGGAAAGTCTGTTTTAATTTTAACCCTTCATAGGTTGTTTGTGTGTTTTGAGTGGGAGTTTGACTGGGTGTGTCTATGTGTGTTTGTCTATGTGTCATATTCCAGAGCAGAGTGGTAAAGTTATGGCAGAAAAACCTGAGCTGTGTGCTTCTAAGAGAAGCTTTCATCCTCCTACTTGCACAGTAAAAAGCAGAGGCATATTTGATTGCTCTCACACACACACCAGCTAGCATCAACAAGGGTTACACTTTTAGGTTCCTTCACGGTTTAGATTAAGAGCATGACTACACTTTTTTGCATATTGTTTGAACAGATACATTTCCCTTGCCAGAATAAATAAATAAATCTACCCACACCAGTACAGAGAAATGAAATTTGAAAACTGAAACAGTCATGCCAGACCAGTAGGTGGCGATAATGTCAGCATTAACAGTGCATAAAAATACAAAGAAAGCGCATTCACGTCATGGCTAGTCCTGTTTTCATCTAACATTAATCCGTTTTCACTGAGTACATACATTTTTCAGGTCAAGAACCAAAAGTTAGGTGGCGACAGGGTCAAAATAAATAAAAAGAAATAACAAAATATGTTGTTAATGTTGTAGTTTCACATGTACAAACCAAAAAGCAAAGGTGAACGTGTACAAAGTCTCTTGTGTTGCTGCTTTCCCAAAGTTTCTGTTAATCAAATATGCCTTAATAAACTAAAACCAGAGTTTCTTTTTTTTAATCAAGCCAAAACCTTGGTTTTTCTTTCACAGTGTCAACCTCCAGCTGTTGTCTTTCATTTCTGAGTACCAGTGAGATGTAGACAGAGCTTCAATTAACGTTATGTAAAGTCACTTCTTATTGCTTTAACTGATTAAAAAAATAGAAACTCAGACTTGTAAGAATTTTGTTATGACACCTTGGCCTTGCTTGACATTGCAGAATGTAGTTGTATTAATACAAATCAAGCACAATCAGTACCTGAGGAGTTCTGGTTCCTCAATCAAGTCAGTAGTTGTCTGTAACAAATAAAAAAATGCATAAAAGCTAACCATATAGCAGGAAAAAATGCATTTAGCTTCCTCTTTTTAATGTTCTCTTTTAAAAACACAAAGTAACAGGAATTTTGATTGACGCTGTTTTCTTAGACCACATAAGATAGAAACTCAACAAGTATAAAATATTCTTATTATGATCTTTAAGCTGAATAAGAAATAAAGTGGTTTAGATAGTTGGAAACAAACGTTTTTTTCCAAGCTGTAGCAGAAAAAATGAGAGAAAGTAGAAATTCCACTGTGGACTTAAGAATTCCGGCAAAACTGTCACTGACATAACAGATACTTAATAACATACACCTGGGGAAAAGATCTTTAAATTGGCTTTTGGTTGGATTGTATGTTAGACAGCTTTTGACAAAAGAGAAGGTGGAGATACATGACGGGGAAAAAAACAGCCATAACGCAGCTTTAATTGAGTCATAAGCTATCATCATTAGCATCAGCTTTTGTTGGCCCAATTGTAGTCAGATACCATCTTTCATGGTAAAATCCATTCAGTCCTCACACTTTAATTATGCAGTGAAGAGAAGGAGCAATAAATATGATAACACAGAGACATACACACATGTACGTAGAGGGAAAGAATAAACTCATGGACAAGCGTGGAAGTGTTGGGAGTGAGATCAGATTAGAGAAGCTCCTCTGATCTGTGGCAGGAGAAGGCTGGGCTCATGTATCAACCAGCCATCTAAGCTTCTTATCCTGATACAACCAGGCCTCTTTCTCTCTCACACACACAAATGCATTGAAAAAGTTTAGTGAGAAATGTTGGTGGAGGCGGAGAATTAAGAAGTGTGATGTACAATATGAGAACAATTCTCTTGTAGACGTGGCTTTGCTTTTGCTGTGAAGCAGAAATGACTTTGAGTCCTTTTTAATAATGTTCCTAACTCCCAAAAAATGTCTGCTACGTCATATTAACACAGAGGTGTTTCTTTGTGCAGCCCATGACAGATTTGGGATCGACTGGATGACATGTGCTGTAGAATTAGTTTTATATCCCCTCTTCCTGTCCTCTTTTTCACCTTAAAGGAGAACTGATGCCCAGATGGTTTGCTCCTCCATGTGTGGTCCAGTTCAGCGCTGCCTGACTGTTTCATGGACCACAAACAGACCAAAACACCCGTGGCTGTTGACTGACTCAACCCCACCTTGTTCTGAACATCTGACTTTTTACCCCTCACCCCTAACCTCGACCCTCAGCCCCTCACTCTCCATCAGATCTCCTCTCACATTCTGACCATTTTAGTCCTGCCTCAGCACATCATGGTGTCGCGCCTCTCCTTTTTAGTCTTGGTCATGATGTGTCAAGGCGCCTTGCTTGGAGACCCGCCTCAGTCACGTCGCGAGATCCGTATTGAGGGAGACCTGGTTCTCGGCGGCCTCTTTCCAGTGCATGAGAAAGGGAGTGGAATGGAGGAATGTGGCCGTGTGAATGAAGACAGAGGGATCCAAAGGCTGGAAGCCATGCTGTTTGCTATTGACAGGATCAACATGGACAACAACTTACTGCCGGGCGTCTCCCTCGGCGTCCATATCCTAGACACCTGTTCCAGAGATACATACGCACTAGAGCAGGTGGGTAAATGTTCAGAACCGCAACATGTTTAAAGTTTCATCAAATCTTATTTTGTCTTCTGATTAATGCACTGATCAGATGATGCATGTGAGATGCTTTTTTTTTTTGTTTTCTTAAATAACTGTTGATGATAATGTTCAGGAAAAACTGTTCTTGTGAGTGGTTGTATGTCACTATGTGGTCCTGGATATAAACCCACCTCACACCACATTACACCAAATGAGATTGACACCAGTTCCCCTCAACTCTGAACAGGATCAAGTGTTTTTTTGTTTTTTTTTTAAATGGATGTATAAATAAGGAATTCTCCACAAATCTAGACAATCAATGTCCAGTTTGGTGCATTGCTTTGATTTAAAATGTGCACATTACTCTCAGGCTCTGGAGTTTGTGAGAGCCTCGCTCACCAAGGTGGACGACACAGAATTCATCTGTCCAGATGGATCTTACGCTCTGCAGGACGACAGCCCCCTCGCCATCGCAGGAGTCATCGGAGGTTCCTTCAGCAGTGTTTCTATACAGGTGAAAATAATAATATGTTTTACCTCACCATTTATTTGACTCAATGTTAATGTGCGTTAATTTTTTCTTAGAATCAAATGCTGTCACTGCGTTCATCTGTTTTCCCAGCTCTTGTTGCTCTTGTCACCGAGCCAGTTATTTGCATAGTTTAGCATAAAACCCTTTTTCTCCCATACTCCTCTGTGACTGCACAAAAGCCTCCTCCTATCAATTCTTAAATCCCAAATCTCTGTAACTGTCTCTCTGTCTTCTCAGCCTCCCTTTTTGTCTCCCTCTCTACTGTTTTATGCAATACTCTTTTATTTGTACTTTAAATCTTTGCTTTGCTCCATCTCAACACTTCCTTCTTCTCATTTTTCCACATCTTTATATGCATCCAGAGGCGTCCCCCCTGGCTATTTGTAGAGCGCTCAGTGTATGCTGACCTCAGCCCCATTCTTCATCTTCTCCTCCTCCTCCTCATTCTCTTCCTCCTTGGGGGCAGCTCTGGTCATCATATCTGCTCTACCTCTTGTCCTTCATCAGACACGATTATCTTTTGTTTTCTTTGTTGCTTTTGCATTTTTTAATCTGAATTTTCTTAAGTCGGAGCTGTTTACGAGACCTCGAACTGCTCGGCTTTCTGATCTTCTGCCAGCGATGCTAATCTAGGCGTGCATCTCTGCTTGGCCAGTCTGTCTGTTGCTTCTAAATGAAGTAGTAGGGAATTATTTTATGTTTAACCATGCACTTCGATGCCTTGAAGGCATTTGCTTAGCACACATGGTTCTTCCCTTCTATCTGTTTGTGTGTATGCATCCACGTTTTTTGTTTGTTTTTTAGCCTGGTCCTGGTATTAGTCATGTTTGTAATTCTCTAAGCCTGTTTACACACATGGAAGCGTGTCTATAATCTAAGTCTTTCCTTTTTTTAGGACAAAGACAAGTTTTAATTGAAGTCTGGTGTTGTGTTAAGTTTAGTTCAAGTACGAGTCAATTTAAAGTCCTCTGAAGATCTGTGATTTTGTGTTTATGTTTGAATTTGTGACTTGAGTTCAAAGCAGAAAAAGCACTTTTTTGCTTCCACTGTTTTCAGTTCTCTCTTCCCACCTCCTCACGTGAATGGAGCATCCTTTAAAAACAGAGTGAACTTGCAAAATCTTTACTGACAAGCCTCTTAGGTAGTTGTGGTCAGTGTTTTGGTGGCAGGTTTATTGAGCTATTTTGTAAAAGAGTGATATTCCATGACCATTAGGTCAAATTCTGTCCTTAAAAAAAATGCCTGAACGAGAAGGAAGCATCATTGCAGTTGTGTGTGTGTGTGTGTGTGCACGTGTCAACCTGTGTGTTTTCTGCTCATCTGTGTTATTAGTCTAATAAGATTCTGACATGCTGTCAAAACAGCTCATCAACTGAACTATGAATGAAATATAGAAACACCCAGCGTGATGCGCTCTGGAGGGGATTAAACTGAGGCAGGAACAGAATGGCTGTGTTTTGTGTTTATTTGGGATGCTGTTTACAAGTCTTTGTGAGCATGAGTGTGTCTGGCATGTTCCCATTGTCTGCATGACATATATATGTGTGGGTGTGTTTGTTCTGGTAACACTTATTCCCACTGCCTTTTCATTTCCTCCTCTCTGCGTCTTACTTGTAGAAATTTTGAAATTGCTTGATGGATGAGTTGAACTGAAACTGGCTCAGTTGTTGTCCCCCCCCCCTCCCAGTCAACATCTGGGATGTAAATACTACAGATGTTCACTGACTGTATTCAGTTTTGCACTGCAAGGCTTAGTGACACCATTTGTCTTTAAACAGTGTGACACAGCTGTAGTGACATAAATTAATCAGAAAACGATGAAACATTGTATCTAAAGAAACAAACATCTAAAAAGGATAATTTCTTGTTGCATTTTAAGTTTAGAAAACAAAATATTTAAGAAATTATTTTTTATTCTTGAGCAATAATTCTCATTTTCAGCATCAAGCTAAATATGAAAGAAGACTGTTTAATGCTTTTTATCATCATTTCTAGTTTATAATAATCTTGTGATTCATTTAAGAAACATGTCGAGTATATTTGGATTTTCACCTGAAATACGTCGGGTTTTTTTTTCTGATATATCTCCCCTTCAGGTTGCAAATCTTCTCAGGCTCTTTCAGATCCCTCAGATAAGCTATGCTTCAACGAGCGCCAAGCTCAGCGACAAGACACGCTATGATTACTTTGCCCGCACCGTCCCTCCTGACTTCTACCAGGCCAAAGCCATGGCTGAGATCCTACGTTTTTTTAACTGGACATATGTGTCCACTGTGGCATCAGAGGGTGATTATGGTGAAACGGGTATAGAGGCCTTTGAACAAGAAGCACGCATGAGGAACATCTGTATTGCCACTTCAGAGAAGGTAATGAATGAAAGAGAATTATATTCATCAGTACTGACTTTGCTTGCAACAAATACGCAAGTTGTTGTTAAACTGTAAAACACTTTTTTTGCTTGTTTTCTCAAATAAAATTGGATGATAACAAATTGCAACAATAAAAAAAGAACATTTATATCATGCTTTTTGGGGTTTTTTCTATGTCCAGGTGGGGCGTTCAAATGCTAAGAAGTCTTATGAGGTTGTGATCCGTCAGCTCCTTCAGAAGCCAAATGCCCATGTGGCCGTTCTTTTCCTGCGCAGCGATGATGCCAGAGAGCTTCTTGCAGCTGCTGCTAGGCTTAACACCTCCTTCATCTGGGTGGCCAGCGACGGCTGGGGTGCACAGGAAAGCATTGTCAAGGGAAATGAGGTCACCGCTGAAGGAGCTATCACACTCGAACTGGCAGCCAACCCCATATCAGACTTCAACCGTTACTTTGTCAGTCTGAACCCTGTCAAAAACCATCGGAATCCTTGGTTCAAGGAATTCTGGGAGCAGCGTTTCCAGTGTTCTTTAATTGGAGGAGGTCCGGGACTGGGAGGGACACCTCTCCCGCCATGTGACAAGGACTTGTCAATGGACAAGGGTTATTTTGAACCAGAGTCCAAGATCATGTTTGTGGTGAACGCAGTGTACGCCATGGCCCAAGCCCTCCATAATATGCAACGGAGCCTGTGCTTCAACACCACCAAACTGTGTGACAGCATGAAGGCCTTGGACGGGCGCAGACTCTACCGGGATTACATTCTTAATGTCAGCTTCACAGGTAAGAGAGCCAGAGCATGCTGAAGAGACTGCAGAGTCTTAGATAAGGCAGTGAAAGTGGATGGAGAGGAAAAGGAAGTAAATGTTAAAGTAGAAAGGTACAACATAAGAAAAAATTGACAGAAATTTGAGAGCTGTCTCCATTTAGCAGTCCTCTAATACACACATGACTGTTGTCCTTCTTCTAAGCTACAGAACATTTAAAGTGCTGAAACAAATCCACTTAATTGCTGTGTATTGTCAGAGCCAGCTTGCCATTGACACCTATTACCCATGCGTAATTGATGCAACACTACAAAGTTGCTTTGAGGAAATGAGAGCTGCAGTTAATCCGTCAGCCATATTCTTCTCTCTTGCGCTAATGAGATTGTGTGTGTTATAATAGCTCCTATAGCAAGCTGCCTGTCTGTCTGTCAGTCTCTGAAGAGTTGGGAGAGAAGAGACTGAGGATTGGCTTGACTGACAGATCACGCACAAAGAAAGCGTTATAAATAAACTGCTGCGTCTCGGGGACTGACACAGGTTTAGAGGTGCTTATTCCTCCACCAACCGTGACCAGAAGCAGACATCAAAACACCCAGACAAACAACATTAACACAGCAAGCTTTGCCATGGGACATTGGGGAGTGTGAGCAGGAGGGATGGAGGGATGGATGAGAGGGGAATAACATCACCCATGGAGAGAGAATGCTTACAGATAAGACTGACAGGCAGACTGAAATGAGAAGAGAGAGTTTGGGGTGTTAGGTGGAGGAGAGGGAGACAGAAAGGATGATGATGAGAGAAGGAGGGAAAAGAAGAAGATTTCCTTTGAAATGTTACAAGGAATCAAAGGACTAAGATAGATAGATAGATAGATAGATAGATAGATAGATAGATAGATAGATAGATAGATAGATAGATAGATAGATAGATAGATAGATAGATAGATAGATAGATAGATAGATAGATAGATAGATAGATAGATAGATAGATAGATAGATAGATAGATAGATAAAATTTTAAATCATAAATGCATGCTACATACGTTTGTTTTGTTTTCACCTTTCTGCAGTAAAGTTTCAAACATTTTTTTTATCATACAAATGACAGTAGCAGTGGAAAGAGAGTGTAAATCCACCCACAATGAGCTTTGATTGTGTTCTTTGGTGAAAGCTTGTAAATTAGCAAGTAATAAATTAGTTGGTTGTTGGTTTCACATTATCTGTGTTATAAATCAATCCAGCTCCTCGTACTGATACTTCTGTAACTTTGTTTATTTAATTAGCTGAATTTCCCTGTAATTTCCATCATGCAGAGTTCTTTCCAGCGTGACACTCAGGCAAGTACATTAAATAACTGTGTAGAAAATTAATGGTTTGGCCCAAAACGGGTGCTCTTGATGAAGATATAGTTTAACTCACATTTTGGTGTTTTGTAGCTGTTAATCAACCCCAAATAACACCTTTTCACTTCTCACTATCACTGCTGTACATACATCTTTCCATCTACAGTACGTAAACAAGAAGCTGGGGTGAACTGAGGTTTAACATTAAGAATATATTCTGCAGCATCTGCAGTGCTCTCAATCTGAACCGGAGAACCAAAACTCTTCAGCATTCCACAAACCTCATGTATGTGTCTCCTTTGCAAACATGCATCATTATCTATCATATCAGATGAACTTCAAGTTTATCATCTCTCCATTATTTCTGATATACAGAATAAGTTCATAGACTTATTACAATTTGCTAAACAACAGGCAGCGTTGTTGCTGTTATTAAGGCTGTTTTGTTATTTTTCACTGACGGTGAATGTGTTGCACTGAGGCATTATGTTGTGCAGTTAGGAGAATGTTTTCATTCGCAGCTCTCTTCATCTAGTCTCATCTCTCTTGTTGCTATGGTAATAAAGCTGACACTATTGCCAATTGTTAAGGTGATCTGGTAGATCACAGAAACTGCTCCAAACCAACTAGTGGTAAACAAAGAGGCATGTTTGTGCATTTTTATCACTTCTTACTGCCCACTTTGTGCACGAAACCCCAGACATACATGTGAAAAAAAACGGCACATCTAGAAAATCATGCAAAACAGTCAGCTTTTTTTTTTACAAGAGGCGGCTTGAAATGCTAGTTTTTCCGCCAGCATGAAATTGCAGACACCCCCAACCCACACACTTCTCAGAGCCATCATTCAACTCCCACCCACCTCCCGATCTGCAGCAAACAGATCAGTATATACACACATGCATGCAGTCTTCTGTTCAAATAGCAGTGATAGATGTGATATTCTCCCTTCTCTGCACAGTGTGTGTGTGCATGCGTGTGTGTGTGTATGTGTTTGATATGTCTGTGTTAGCAGAGGCGGTGTGCCTTCAGGGCCATATTGAGCACAGAGCTCACTGCAACGTTTAGATGCTGGTGAACAACCTTCACTCATTCTCTGCCTTGTTTTCACTTGACTCCATCTCTTCATCTCTGTCTCAGTCTTTCTGTCGCTCTTTTTCCTCATTCTTCACCGCACCATCTTCCCATCTATCTCTCTATCTCTTTCCCTTCGCTCACCAAGAAAACATCCTACTTTCTCTACATTCAAAAAGCAGCACATCCCACACAGACTTCACAAGGTTGCTCTCTTTCTTCGATTGCCTCTCTGCACCGGTCTGTTCCTCCACCCCTTTGCTTTACTCCTCTTTCCATCCTTCTTTCACCTATTTTATTGATTCCTACCTCTAAAGGCTTTCCTTTTTCCACCTGTATCTCCACTGGCGTGACATTAGTTTCTCACTCTTCCCTTGTGCTATTTCCTCTCTTTTCCACTTGTATTCACCTGCTTCTCCTCCCTTGTCACTTTCCTCTTTTCTTTGCTCTTATCTTGTCTCTTGGCTCGTACTCCATCCCAACACCACCTGTTTTTGGCTTGTTGGTTCTTCCTTTTGTCCCTTCTATCTCACCATTGTTTTGGTTAAGCCTTGATCCTCCACTGTTTCCCTCCTTTATAATTCTCTCCCTTTTTTTCTGGACTTCCTTTTCTCCACCCTATCTGTCCTCTAGTATTCCCTTATGGCCTGTTGCTTTGTGACCTAGTCAGCGCCTCTGTCCCTTAGGACTCAATCTGTAGGGAGAACAAATATAGCCTAATGTGATCTCTCTCTTTTGCATGCATTTGAGGCATATGAGTGCACAAATATATTTATCTGCATATGCTAAGGGATATGTCTGTGTTAGTCATACAGCCATAAAAACAAAAAGGTAAACCTACCTTTCATGAGTCTGTGTAATTTCCACTTTAAAATGACTTTTTTTTTTTTTTTTACTTGTTCCTCTTAAGACCGTTTGCCTGCTCTCTGTCTCCTTGCCTTTAATATCAACAGTCCCCCTCGGGCCTTGCTTTAGCCCGTCATGGCTGAGGACATAATTAATTTCTCAGCTTCTGAATGAAAAGCCTGTTTTTCACAGTGCTTCTAATTAAGCTAAAATAATAAGGTTGTTCTCAAGTTTAAAGGAATTGCTTAAGTGTCTCACAAAAAGTAGGGATCAGGTTATGCTGCTTTGATTTGATTTAGGTTTTTTTTTTGTTACGGTTCTATTATGTTTGTTCCTTATGAATGTTGCTCATCAAAGCACTGCTTCCTCTGAGATGAAAAAGCATTTCCAAATAATCTGCTCTGTTGTTTTATTAAGGTCTAAACAAGTCTCTATCATTTTCCTAGCCCAGTAGCATACTTTGTCTTGTGTTTTTAAGCTTTCCTATGTGAATGACTTTAGAAAAATGCCAGTGGCAAAGTCCATGTCTGGATGTTGACAGCACTGTACAAGCCTTTTAGCATTTTAGTCAAAGTAAAGGAAATAAAACAGAACAAACCCTGTTTCAGAAGCTGGATAAGACATGACAAGCAGGAAGTACTGAATGCTTGTCTTGAGTTGGCTCAGAATCAGCTGTTATTGTGTGTTCTAAAATGCCTAAGAAGCTGCTGTTTCCACATTCACTTGTTCAAAAAAAAAGCTTTACTGTTTTTCCTAGTTTCTTGTCTAAACTGAACCAGCTGGTTGTTGCCTAGAAACGTCATCATATTCATGAAAAGAAACTGCATTTTCTTTTTCTTTATATCTTTAGATATTATGACATGTTAATGTGTATTATCTTTTTTTTTCAACAGAGCATGCTACAAAATCAATGTTACATTATTGACAGTATTTTCTTAAATATACTTGAAAATGCTAAATTAACATGTAAAAAGCAACATACGTACACTAATTGGTGCATATTGTTGATCAATTGCAATGAATTAACTGAAAGACAGTATGTGAAAAAGTACAATCCCCTCTAAAACGGAGGCGATCTGTTATGTTAGTCTGGACACACTCAGAAGTGGAGACCATAAAAAAAAATATATATACATATGTAGACAGAGAGAAAGCAAGAGAGAGAGAGCATTTTTATTAATTTGGTAGTAATTGGTTATTTAACACTTAAAGAAACACAGTATTTGTGTGCTCATAAGTAGGCGGGGCTTTTAGAACAAACTCTTGTTCTAAAACTACAACATGGCAGCACCACAACAACAGAGGTAGATCAAGATGCTTCATCATCTGTAGGCTTTTCTGTGTTTGTTAACATGATGTCAAAGAGGAGTGACATCTGCAACATTGCAATGTTGCTTTCCATCTATATGTGATACTTGTTTTGATCAGACTGTGCAACGCAGTTAGAAGATCCAAAACAACATCCTAAGAGCTACAATTCAAATTACCGTAATTTCCAGACATAAGCCACTACTTTTTTCCCACGCTTTGAACTCAGTGGCTCAAACAATGAGACATCCACTTTATGGATTTTTCCCAGTTTTACAAGCTTCATGCCATCAAAAACTGAACCTTAGACCAATTAAATTGCCAAACAAGCTGAGGTGAACCAATGAAACGCTCTACATTAAATTGAGTGTGCTCCCACTGGATCATACTGATTAAGGTAGTCATTTTGTCATTGACAGAGAAATGCATCTGATGCAGCTTTCAAGTTGAAGGTGATTGATCCAGCTGTTGGAAAAGGAAACAGAGCTGCTGCACGGGAGCTTGGCCTTAATGAGTCGATGATAAGACATTGGAAACAGCAGCGTCTGACTCAGTGCAAAAAGACAACAAAAGCTTTCAAAGGGAAGAAAAGTCGATGTCCTAAACTAGAAAATGAGCTCGAAGAGTGGATCAACGCACAGAGAGCAGACGGCCGAGGTGTCTTAACTGTGCAGCTCCGACTGAAAGCCAAAACAATCGCAGCTGCAATGAAGTTTGAGGATTTTATTGGTGGACCATTGTGGTGTCTCAGATTTATGAGACAAAGGCTTGTCTGTCAGGTCATGGACAACTCTGTCAGCAGCTCCTGCTGAACTACGAGGAAACAGTTTCAAACTTCCACAATTTCACTAATGCAAAGAGAGCAGAGCATTCCATCAGCCTACATGACATCATATAAGGAAAACGTGAATCATTTATTATTGGGCATGAGAAAATATGAAAATGATCCTGAGAAAACATCGGATAAAGCAATTCTGTGGGCTCTTCAACTCTGACACTGGACTTCAGTGGTTTCAATGTGCAGGATGAGGAAGAAGTAACGAATGACTTTCTTGGTACAGTTTTGAAAACTACTGTTTTACTATAAGCCATGTGGCACTATCCTTCATTAAAGCCTGTGTAAAGTTCATTTATTTCAGTGCAGATTATGGACAACTGCAGCTTATTCATGTTTGAATTGATTTTTTTTTTAAAGAGGCCCTTCCATTAAAAACAGTTTTTCTGAGGTTTCTGTTGAATATTTTAGCTCCACAGGTGTTCTTACCTTCATAGTGGGTGTGAAAACAGGTCAACAACTTCTCTTTCAGTTTTAATATCTCAAACTACGCAGGTGGTGATAAAACCCGAGTTCTCCCGAGTCCAAACGAGCTGTATCTGTTTCATCACAACCTTTGTTTGTTAGCATTCCGCAGCTCCCACAGTTGAAACCACACCTAGCATGGGGGCAGGAAACAGTATACCTTGCTCTCATAGGCTAGTTTGTTAGCCAATCTGAGTCCAGCAATTCCGAATAATGAATATGAACGAGCTGCTGCTGAAGCAGTCGAAGCAGCCTGACGGAAGGAGCCGGAACCACCCGAATTTTAACGCAGACAGATTGAAAGGTCTGTTAATCAGTGTTTCCTGACGTTTTTTAGATATAAAATGTTTCATATTACTGGTTAATACTTAAGAAATAACCACAAAGTCCTGAAATTTGTATGAAATTGCCTCTTTAAATTCAGAGAGTGCAGCTTATATTTAGGTGGCTTAATAGTCTGGAAATTACAGTATAGTAAGGTTGAAAAATAATTACATGCATGGCAGCTGTAGAATGTTTACCAAGAGAAAGCCTCTTCTGTGGAAAACAAACAGAGCAGCACAGCTTGAGTTTGCAGAGTTGTATCTGAGTAAACTGCAAGACTTTTGGACGAACGTCCTTCGAACAGGAAAGAACAATGTGGAGGTGTTTTCACACACTGCATTAAACAAAAGCTAAACACTATATATCTGCATACCTCACACTAAAGGATAGCTGAATGACATTAACCTCATAAAAATAAATCTGGATTTATTAGTTTTTAAAAAGTCTTGTATCCATATTGCTGTAACAACTATTCTTGAACGCCCTCAAAAATGTTCTGTTGTGGATCTTTATACTTCTTTTATTGAGCAATTTTTCCCCATGACTTCACAACTTGTGCTCACATCGATCAGTACGCTAATTTAATTTCCATTGGTGTTGGTTTCAAGGTGTCTGTATATAATATGGCTTTAATCCTTTAAAGCCTGATACATGAAATACTGGTCAGAAAATTCAGTTTTTTATTTAACATTTCATGGGATAATTAAACTAAAAAAAATGTGTTTTAATTTACTATATTTTGTACAATAATAATTTGACACTTGCTGTACTTAGTATTACACTACTAAGTATTAATCCTTTAAAAGAGGTTCAGCTCTTAGAATGTTTGAAATAAAAACGTGAAACATTGGGAATTATTAATTTAAGGATGTACTTTTACTGTTACCATTAACTATTAACACAGTCAAACAAAACTTCTATAAACATATATATTTATTTTCAACACAAAACCCAGATATATTTACATTTACATCCAGACAGAATTGAGATTTAGGACAAGAACATCTCTCCCTCTCAGTCACATCTGGATTTCCTGTCTGTCTTCTCTGCAGTCAGAAGAGTCTCTGTGACTTTCACCACTTCCAACTTGCACTCACAGACACTTTCTTGATTGTGTCAACTCAGCAAGGTTGCATGTGGTGCCTATAAGGAGACGTCACAAGTCCTTACTATCTATTTACTGTCTGAATGAGATTTATTTTGAGGGAAGTGAAGGACAAAACCATGCTGTCAGATGACTGTGTAATTTACTAGGCTATCGTTATCTCTGTGTTACGTGTAATTACCACATACAGCTAATTAGGCCTTGGCGCACATCGAAGGGCCTACTAAAACAGTCATGATAATTAGTGAGTGGTTAACTCTTTCTGCGTGTGTGCATGTGTAGCTCTACCCATTGCTGAGCTCTAGTTAGCAGACTTTCATTATCTAGCAACTTGCAGTATAATAATTTGTATCTCTTTTTCGAGATGTTATCTCCATATTCATAATGAAATCATTTTCATTTAGCTGTCACTTAAACGTTTAGTCCCAAAATTCAAAGAAGACTTGACACTTAGAATTTCCTGTGACAGAGGGAGAGAGGGGGAAGATAAGGGGTCGTGCTGTCTCTGTGATTTATGGATTTCATAAAGCCTAACCCCCTCTGCTGCCATCTGACACACCATTCTTCTCTGAACACACTGAGCTCTCGCAACAATAAGATGGCTTTAGTTCTTGTCGGTGCTGCACGCGTGTACATGCCCACATAGACACACAGCGGGGTCAGAGCTTTGGTTCTGTCAGCACATCCTCCCGCTGAGCTCAGAGCAATACCTCAGCCACCACACTGTAAAGGAGAACCTGACGGAGCTCCTTGCGTGCATTTGTGTGCACGTCCCCACTGACACGAGCATGCACACCCTTCAGCTTGACAGCTTATTTGCAATCTGTGCTCTGATTCATTCCACTGATCTCCTTCTGCACATATAGAAAATGAATTTGACCTGCAAATTATTCTGTTAACTCAAACAGATAAAGATAGGAGGAGAGCAGCCCAGTATCATTAATGGGGCTCTACGCCTAGAACCGAGCGTCTTGTTATGGGTTGAGGAATCGAAATCCCTGCACCATCCCTGGTCGCATCATCATCATTTGACAGGCAGCAGCATATAACACACAGCAGTGTGTGTCAGCAACACCGATTTGATTGCTCTGCTGTAGGGACAGATGTGGTACTGTAGGAAAGTCGTGCACTTTGTCTGAGTCAAAAGCACCAAGCGTCAGCACTATCAGGTCCGACGCTGCCAACTTCGCGTCAACTTACTTTCCTCCCAGTCCCAAGTCATTTTCCTCCTGCTTTTTATGGCTTCAGCATCATGCCAATTTTACAATCTCCTTTCTTCCCACATCCTCAGGGTAGATGGTAATCCTTTCATAACAACATGTATACAAACCAATTTGGCAGTTTCAGCAGTGTGCCTCCCTCACAGAGGGGACAAGAGGCTAATTCTATCAATGAGTGGGTACTTATTACATCTCCAGGGGATTAAATCCTATGCCTTTATGACTATATGGTTTTAGAGGCAGCGTGTGAATGATGCATATGGTAATACGTTTTATCAGATAGTGATGTTATATTCATGTTACTTTAGGATAGATGGGAAGTGAAAGACGTTTGTATCGCCCAGCATCCCAGGCATTTACAGCCTCTTTGCAAATATTTTTAAACTGGCTTTTCCTCAGCGATGAAACGATCGTTCTAATGGGGTTTTACTCTCTGTTATGAACTCCCAGGTCTATAGCTGTTCCTTATTGTCTCTGTTCCCACTCCTGCTTCCAAAAAGCATCATTAGGATGACTCTTTCACTTTGATCTCCCTTTTTTACTGGCATTGTCACTTTTTCATTTCTTTTTCCTCTCACCATTCACAGCCCCTTTCTCTCCTCCGGGCAGTGAGACAGTTGTGAAGTTTGATTCCCAGGGGGACGGCATGGGCAGATACAACATCTTCAGCTACCAGCGATCTGGTGAGCGTTACGGCTACGTGCCAGTCGGTGAGTGGGCGGAGAGTCTGAGTCTGAACAGCGAGCTGATTCACTGGCCAAAAGAGGTGGTACCTACATCGCAGTGCAGTGACCCCTGTGAGCGCAATGAGATGAAGAAAATGCAGGCAGGTAGGAGAATAACTTTTAGCTTTTTTACATTTATTATAGCGACATAACAAGCTGGAGTGTGAATTTTGAAAAGCAGAATTCGCTCGTATTTCTGTTTCCAGGTGAATACTGCTGCTGGATTTGTACAGCATGTGAGCCTCATGAATACCTGGCCGACGAGTTCACCTGCTCACCCTGTGCTCCTGGTCAGTGGCCCACCGATGACCTCACATCCTGTTATGACCTTCCTGAGGATTACATCATGTGGGAAGATGCCTGGGCCATTGGTCCAATTACGATCGCTTGTGTAGGGTAAGTGGAAAGAAGAATTTTTTAAATCAAGAACTAAATTCAAAACCTTGTTTGCCAACATGAGGAGTAAAACTACAGCCTGCAAATTATGTTAGTGCCATTAGATAAGGAAAGCTAACCACATAGCTACAGTGGTAAAAACACAAATAGTTACATTAACTAAGACTAAGTGCAGTAAAAAATATATTAAAACCACTTTAGTTCTTGTTTCTTTACATTTAAGACAGTGTGCAATGTGTATTTTCAGTTTTCAGATAATGCCAAGCTAATCAGGGTTTTGGATTTCTTAAACTTGATGATTTGCTCCTCATTTTGCAAAACAGCTGTTGCAAGTTTAAATGAGGTATTATGCATCAATTTAAAGGGAAAGTTTCCATCCTCTGACAGCTGGTGTCAGAAGAAACAGGGGAAAAGTACCAATCTAATGTCTAATACATTGTCTTTGGTCCAGACTGTGTTGCATCTAAAATTAAACTGGTTCTGAACGTCATCCTTGTATGCAGGTTTATGTGCACTGGTCTCGTATTTTGGGTTTTCATCAGACACAACAACACACCATTGGTGAAAGCATCAGGCAGGGAGCTCTGCTACATTCTCCTCTCTGGAGTTTTTATGTCCTACGCCATGACATTCCTCTTTCTGGCCAAACCCTCACCTGCCATATGTGCCCTGCGACGCCTCGGCCTGGGCACGTCATTTGCTGTGTGCTACTCCGCCCTGCTCACCAAAACCAACAGAATTGCCAGGATTTTCAATGGTGTGAAAGACGGAGCAGGTGCAGTAAGACCACGCTTCATTAGCCCATCTTCTCAGGTGAGTTAGAGGAGCATTGTGTACATCCATCTACATGAGATGGACAGATGGAAAAACAGAAGAACTTTATGACCCTCCTTCTACTTTTCATGCTTCTTTGGCAGGTGTTCATCTGTATGAGTCTAATCTCCATCCAGTTAGTGATGGTCTCAGTGTGGCTGCTGTTGGAGGTTCCTGGGACGCGACGCTTCACGTTGCCAGAACGGCGACAGACTGTCATCCTCAAGTGTAATGTGCGTGACTCCAGCATGCTGCTGTCGCTGGGATATGATGTTCTCCTGGTTATTTTGTGTACTGTGTAAGTGTTTCAGAGCCGCGCAGACAAATATTTACAAAACTAATGTCTCATTTTTAAATATTGATATCATAAATATGCATTTGTTTTCTCTAGGTATGCCTTCAAGACCAGGAAGTGCCCTGAGAACTTCAATGAGGCCAAGTTTATTGGTTTCACTATGTATACCACTTGTATAATTTGGCTGGCGTTTCTTCCCATCTTCTATGTCACATCCAGTGACTACAGGGTATTTTTTTTACATCATATTTTCAAATTTTCAACATATTCATACAAGTTTACCTTTGAACGATTTCTGCAAATGAAATCTGACCTGTGGTCAAGTAATAAGGTCTCCTTTTATTTCAACAAGGTGCATGTTTAATCTAGAAAATTACATTGGTTTAGAAGCAAAAAGAGCTTTGTATTTTTTATTGCTATGGCAATGCTCTATTCTGTTATTTGGTAAAAAAAAAAAACTGTACTTAGTTTAAAAAATTACTTTAAAGCTAAAATAAAATCTAAACTTTAACTTTGAAGATTGCATTTTTTAAGCTCCATTTTCCCTCAAGGTTGATAAACACACACACACACATATAGGCAACAAAACAGTGAATAAACAAGTGCAGCTTCAACCCATTTCTAATCCTATTGGCTGATGTCCCAACTCTGCAGTTCTGAGGTGACAAACAGGCTCAGTCAAAGTGCTGACACATGTCCAGATTTAACAGCGAAAAGGGAATGAGTGTTCTCCTGAAACGGTACAAATCTTAAGCGTTACACACCTCAAGCACACAAAGTTCACAAACACACACAGTGTTTCAACTGAGAGAGAAATTAACAGCTGATCTCTTTTTGTCTGTTTTCTAGAACAGTTTCCTTTCCGTGAAATATGACTTTAAGATTAGTCTGGTACAGACATATTATCCTCAACAGGCGTATCCACCCACTCACACAAACATTTACATAAACTGGAGATTTTTGAATTGTTGATTGCTGATGAATGGGCTCAGCTCTGCAGTGATTTAGCTTCAAGTTGTTGTAAGACTCAAAGCACAGATTAGTGTGGCCAGAATCAAACATTCAACAGACACCTCTGCAGACCTGTGATCAAAAGAGTAAGACAGCACTTAGCATTGATTTATACAATGAATCACATAGAATGAAGTTAAAGCTAGCAGTGAGAGACTGTTAAGCTTGGCATCTGTGGTCTCTGCTGATTGAGTCTTTTATTGATCAGGGCTGTAATTGTTATCCTTGGGACTGTTAAAAGGTAAAGAGGTCTGAAAACAAAGAGCTGTACTCGTTATATTTGCCTCACTGGGTAAATGCATGTCTAGGACTCTGATAATTTAACATCTCTTCAGCTGGATTTTCATATTTTGTTTCAAACAACATTTGGTAAATATCACGTTAAATGATCCTCTTCAAGTTGGTTGTTAAGCAGAGGCTTTATAAGTCACAGTCTGTTTGCTAATAAATTTCCCCCCCTCATTTCTCTGCAGGTTCAGACCACTACCATGTGTATTTCTGTCAGTCTGAGTGGTTTTGTGGTCCTAGGCTGCATGTTTGCTCCCAAGGTCCACATCATTATGTTTCAACCTCAGAAGAATGTGACGAGCCACAGACTCAACCTCAACCGCTTCAGTGTCAGCGGGGCTGCCACCACATATGCATCTCATGGTAGGCGACATGGAATTAGCTTTTTTATCTGCCTAAGGAGATGTCAGTTTTATTATGACAGATGGGTATGTTTGGCATTTAATCTCTCACCCGTCTTCTAAACGTGTTCAGAGTGGCTGAGGGGGCTGGTGCCTATCTCTAGCAGCGAGGGGTGAAGGTATACCTTGAACAGGATACAAGTTCAACACGGGGCACGCCCACACCTAGAGTCGATTTAGAATCACTAATTAACCTAAAATGCACATTTTTGATCTGTCGGAGGGGAAACGGAGTAGTCTGAGAAAGCCTTTGCATGCACAGGAAGAACATGCAGACTCCACATTAAAAAGCATCATTTTACACTTCACATCAGCAAAACGTTGAAGCTTTTCAAGGCTTAGAAGTAAATATGGGGACAGGTACCAGCTAAGATTTAAATGGAGGAAAGTTACGATAAAAAAAAGTCACTAATGACAATATGGAGTTATATCTGGGAATCATCTATATTACTTGTTCAATAAAAAATTGTTTTGGGACTCTTTAAGGTAAATAGACTTTTGTGCAGCTCCTTAGAAACAGGTTCATACAGCTGTCTTCTTAAAATCTTTCCAATTGGGTCTTTGTACCAGTTTCTTTCAACAACGGTTTCTTAATTACCTCTTAATTAATGTTTGATAGTGAAAATGAGAGTTTGATATCTTTATAGCCTTTTAGACACTAATTAGCCTGATTTGTAGAGCCTCACTTTCAGAGTCATAGTTGTTGAGTCAGACTTTATTTTCAGCTCTGAAAATGTCGTCAGCAAACAAAAACCTACTGACTCATGTAAAAGTACCTTGTTAAAAGTATGATGGTTTCTAAATTATTATTAAAACTATTGTATATGCCCAAATCAGTGTGTAACATGTAATATGTATTTTTGATTAATTATGTAACAATTACCATTTTAAAAATTACTTTAGGATGTAAAATTCAATTTATCTCTATACAAATCATAGACAAGGTTTATAAAAAGCTTTGTCAATGTGGATCATCCAAAAGAAAAAATAATTTAAAAGTTTCAAAACTGACAGTGAGTTAGTGAGAGAGGCTAGGACACATGGTGATGCAGGATGTTTTCGTGACTGTCAGGATTGTATTTCTACATCCTGTAGGCTTGTCAACAAGCAGGTATAAATCATCTACAGTGGCTCCAAGGTGTCCCCAGTTTAAATCATTTGATACAACCGAATCATGCCAACAAAATTCCCTCTGTGCATCTTTTGAAAAGCATGTTGAGGAATGTAAAGTTGTAAACCCCAACTCCAAACACGCATTTACACTTTTTTTCTGACAGTTTCATGTAATCATTTTCTCTTCTTAACACTTTTATTACTTGTCCGTTTCCAGCTTCTGTCAGCTCCCACTTCGTCCCCACAGTGTGCAACGGGAGAGAGGTCGTCGACTCCACCACTTCCTCTCTGTGACGACATCCAGTCTGCTCTCTCTAAACCTGCCCCTGCGACTGTTAGCCAAATGACCAACATTACTCCCTCCAGCTCCATTTACCCACCTCATGCACACAAACACACAAACACACACAAACATGCTAACATTAACATATGTACATAAAATAAGCAAACACCTTCTTTGTGGACTAGAACTGTATTGCTTTACAAATGTAGAAAGTGTGTAACTATAATTAAATTATTTTCTAGGGGTGTAAATACATAAAATTGACATTGTTGTATGTAGAGTAACAAAAGAACAAAAAAAAGTTTTTAGGAGGAACCTTTTTGCAGCCTTTGTTTTTGATAGCCTTGTTTTGATGTAAATAGAAAGAAGCTGAGACATGGTGGGGGGTGGTGGTGGTTGGGGCGGGGGGGGAGGTTGTGTCCCTCAGTCCGGATGCACATTCTGCTTTCCTCACTGCAATACCCACAGACTTTGGATTTCCATGCTTTTTTGTAGTTCTCATTGTAATGACCAATCATGTATGCATTTCTATATTGTGTATCTGTACATTTGTATATTATACTACTGATGGTTCAAACAGCACAATGTTGAAATTCTTTGTAACACTAAAATGAATGTGGACAAAAAAACATCAACTGAATTAGTCGGAATGGACATAGACGAAGGAAGGAAGGAAGGAAGGAAGGAAGGAAGGAAGGAAGGAAGGAAGGAAGGAAGGAAGGAAGGAAGGAAGGAAAATTCATCAAACTCATTTGCGAATTTCAGTTTGAAAATGTATCTTATTGCATCTTAATAGATGTGTGTTACATTGTGGATCTTTATAACAACCTACTATGGCTGTTTTGGCAGGAAAATACATTTGTTTTGATTTTTCTTTTCTTTTGATACAAATGCTCATTTTTCTAATTCTAATTACTGAATCCCTTTATCTGAATGGCCATAATTCCAGACATGTGTTCAGCAGAGCAACACCTTTTCCCTCCCACTCTTAAACTGCTCTGTGTTTAAAAGACTGCATTACTAATAATAACGACTAGCTGGGCAAAAAAGATACAGCACAATACATGCTTTTATTTTTGCATCAATAGAACTAGAACTTATCTGTCTCTCACTTGGTAATTACGAACTTTGTGTTCTCAACACTAATGGAGGAAAATGGTCTGTTTCGCTGAACATGTGTTGAATTATTTTTTTTCCAACTTAGGCGGAAAAGTAGCTTGTAATTTGTTTCCCTTACATACCACATGTGGTGATATTTTAAACATGGCTATGTGCCTTAATGTATGTTTGATAGATCAGTTTTACATTAACAGCTCAGAGTTTTTGTTGGGTAAATGTACAAACGTAGACAAAATCTCTGTTGTCTTTCCATTAAAGACAGAAAAACCCAATGATCTCTGAAATAACTTGAAACGAACAAACGTAATAATAAACTGAAATGAATGAAAATCAACTGAACAAAATCTGACATTGCTTTTGGATTGTGGTTCAACTAAATATTTTAACGAACTAATGATGTTGGGCTGCAGAAGAACTTTGGTTCCCTTTAACTTAAAATTTTCTTGCAGCTTTGGAGGCAATCGCCCAAACCTGACCGTCTGTCTTAAGTTCAAGGGGTTCTTTATCTGGATTGCATGTTTCAGTTCCTTCTATAGATCTTTAATAGCCATTTTGGAATCACCTGTTTTGTTCTTGGTCTTCTTTTGGCTCTATATCCTGTAGGAGGACCATGACTTGAGACTGAGACAGAACCTTTGGACATGAAGAAACCCATTTTGCTCCAGAATGTCTCGAGATTTCATTGTACCCTGTGACGGATGCAGCAAAGCAGCCCCATTACGGCTGGTGTTCTCTTTTAAAGCTTTATTTTTCCTTTCATAAACATAGATCTCTAGTTTTGTTTAGCCAGTTCAAATGATAGTCTTCCAGAAAGCCTGGGACTTGTCAACATGCATTAAGTTTGATTCCAGTCAGTTTTTGTGTGTTTTTCTGTCAGTAGTGGAATCTCCTGGGTCTTCTTCCATACAACCCACTTTGGTTCAAAACACGGTTGATGGTGTAAGCAGAAGGTTGCGTAACTTGACATCAGAGTTCAGTTTGAATGGTGTTGGATTCTTTTTTTACAATCTGCTGTATCTGTCTGATCAACCTGAGGGTGTGTTTTATCTGGTGTCTACGTCCTGGGAGGTTTGCTGCAGTGCCATGAACCTTTTACTTTTATTTAATATTGGCAGCTGCTTAGAGATGTTGTAGTAGTTTTTACCTTTAACATGCTGATTGAAACTCTCCTCCATGAGCCCCTCAGACAGCTCAGTCCTTTGCCTTCTCTGGTTCATGTTCAGTGTGGTGCACACAGTAATACCAAGTTATCCAAGAGCTTGTTTGTTGTCTTTAAACAGGCTGAATGGCTAACAAAAAAAATCTGAATACACCTCTAAGATTAATGTCACACCCTGGTTAAACGCGGGACTATCTTTTTATCAAGGGCAGTTTTATCATCATTCTCTTCAACCACAATTCAAAATCAGTGACTGAATTTCATTGATTGATTTTCAGTCTTTTTTTTTATTTAACATTGGTTTTGTTAGCTTGATGTTATTTCAGTGAACAATGTGGGTTTTTCTTTTTTTAATCGAAATGAACTAACAATTTTTTTTCTATGTCTGTAAAAGTGGCCTCAGTGTAAAAGTTCAAGCTTCAGGATGCCAGTTTTATTTCATATGAAACTTTGTGCCATTGATTGTTTACTTGTGGTTTTGGAACAGTGATCCTGAGGAGCTTCTGATGACTTTCTATAGTTTAAAGATTTTTGATGTGCACCCGTTAACATAGATAATCTTTAGACGTAGCATCTCTGCCTATTTCTTTTGTTCAAAATTTAAGTCAAAATATCACGTATACAGGTGCTGCTATGTTGTATTTTTGGAGTCTGTACACTGAAAGTCCTGTGTGTTAAAACTGCACACAATCATGGTGTTTTTAAGCATCAAATACAATAGTAGAAAAAGAAATATTTAATCATGCACCAGCAAAATAATAACTTTGTAAATCAAATCAACACCTGAAAAGAAAATGATCTTAAATATATTCTTATTTTTAGTATATTTGTTTACATGGAACTTGCAGGACTTAAAACCTGTTGTGGAACCAGCCACTAGGGGGTGCTTTCAGAGTTACGTCTAGTTATTATTTATGTGCATGTGTACACCCATCTCCCTGATTTTACTTTTTACACCTTAGCAGCTCCAGCAAAAGAAGGGAGGGGAAGAAAAACAGAAATGCCGCCAGGAGAAAGTCGGTGACACATCAACTTGTTCAAGTGTGCGGTTTACATCCCTGTATTAAATGTGTTGATGTTGGGGAGGCACAGTGGAGCAGCTGGCTTTGGCAGTCCCACAGAGGCTCAGGAGAGGAAGCAGAGCACACACTGTCAGCTGCTGGCAGATTCCGGCTAAGAAAACATGTTGGAATAGAACAGTTATTTACAGTAATTTATCACAACATCTATACATACAAAACTGTGGCTAGCAGTGTTACAGATTCTTTGTAGGATGTGATTTATGAGGTGGTGGAGTAAACGAAAAACATTTAAAGTAGTCTAAAACTAATTTAGCCAAATTTTATTTTACAGGTTGATTCTCTTGCAATTATTTGTTGAAAATATGATGGTAGTAATTTATAATGAACTGATCTTAAATGTTTACATATAACATGCTGTCGAAAATAAAGTGTGACTGTTATATCGATGTTTTCTTACAAAATATGTGACCAGAATCACTTTTTTGCTAGCAGTTTTAAAATCAGTGTGTCCGTTTTAAGATTCTTAAAATGCTCTTGGGGGTAACTTTTTAAGATTCATGTTTAGACTGGCCAGCATTCATCTCATCAGCCTCCTGTGATTACTACTCCGAATGACAGATTGAAAAAAAATTTCAGATGTTGCATCAAGATGAGTCGACCTACATTGGGGCGTGTATGTTAGGTGCACAGAGCAGCAGGCGAGAGCGATGGGATGCTGCTGCTGGATTATATAAAGCACTCCCACAGCCCAGGAGTCGCTGCACCTCTATGGAAGCTCAAAGTATCTCAGAGATTCACAGTCTTTGTTAGAAGAAGGCTTAGCCATTCACTCAGTGGTCCTGCTCCCACAAGATACACCCTGCATGGCAGGTTGCTATGGACAACCACCATCCGCTGCTGGAATGTCTATTTGTCTGCATGAAGAGAGTCGGGGTGAGGAGTGGCTGAGAAAAGAGGAACAGAAAGAGGAAGAACTGGTTTATGGTTCTGATCCAAATTGGCACTGAATGATAAGATTTGGCTCAGCTAGGCCCTGTACTCGCAGCTTTTTAATGGCCACACAAACGGAGCACTTAACCCTGATTCTCTGCTCATTTAGTCCAGAGACTAGTCCAGGACAACAGTCTCACACTCTTCTCTGACCCTCTCTCTTGCAGTCCGCCTCACCCTTCAACCTTTCCCTCAGCACCTTTGTGCGCCTCATCTCCACTCTGTGTGTGAAACTTGTGATAGAGTCGGTCTCAGCCAAGACCACCTTAGCCAGAGCAACAGACTGGAAGCTCACTCTTGAACTGAAGTGCTTGGATCTGGGTGCCCACTGAAGCACATGCCATCAAAGCTGCCTTGAAGAGGTTAGAAAAACGATAATGGGATGTCAGACAAAAGATCTGGAGACTGAATAGGAAAATTTAATTGGAAAGTCAGGTGTAAAGAAATTGCATCACTTTAATACTCATTATCTTTCTAAATTTATCGGTGGAAATCTTCAATTGGTTTTACTAGTGATTATTTTTTCTTCAAACTGCCATTCGCTAAAGACTTTGTTCCTCTATTCAGGCTGTGCCAACTGTCATGTGCTTGACAAAGGTCTCTGTGCTGTAGCTCCTTCTATGTGTCCTTGGCCTCTGGGCTTTGAAACAAGAGGACAAAATGAAGCCGAGGTTGATGTGAACTCTGAAACTGGCCAGTCACAAAGCAATAGTTCTTGTATTTTATGAAATGTGCAATAATGAGGCTATGATGACATCACAATAAAAACCATGAGGCAAACAGCTGTGGTTGTCAGCTCATCTTTCAGTCTGCTGTGCATGAAGAAAAGAAAGTGCTGCAGCGGGTCTGTGAGCAGGATCTGTAAAAATAAAAGTTTAGATAGACAAGTCTCTTCAGCAGCACCATCACTTTTACACACACAGTCTCTATTCATAGTGTGTTGGCAAACGTTTAAAGATGGCTCTAACACTCTCCCTCATCTGTTCACTAAGTGATGGCACTTCAATTAAACCGTCTACTGAAGTGCTTCCTGCTTTGGGACAATGCATGCTAGTGTCAAATCTCACTCTGTCAAAGAAAAGAAAGAACAATGCAAAATATATATATATATAAAAAAAAGAGTAGGATAGAAGGAAAGGTGCTAAAAAGTGAGCAATGAAGGATTTATTAATTTATTTTCTGCCCAGTGTTTCTTTAACAAGATTTGCCACAATAAATTTACAGGGAAACAGAGCGGGAGACTGAAAATGTCAGGATTTTTATTTTGTCAAGAAAAATGTCAAAGTGTATGTCTATAACATTTTTAGTGCTTCTCTGTTTATTTTTTATGGTTACATCATATTTTGTGGGTTGCTTTTTTTTCATTGTTCACACAATGAGAGCTGGATGAGGAGTCCGTACCTTTGCAATCATCGCCCTCTGGTGGTGGACTTGGATCATTGCATCAAGTACCACAAAAACCAAATTATTAAACCATCTTTGCATTATTAACTTGTGTGTATTGACATCAATCTCAGTACTTCTGCATGCCGAGAGATTTGGGACAATTCCATGCTTCTAACTTTGTGGCAACACTTTGGCAAAGATCATTTTCTATCCCAACATGACTGTCCCCCACCGGACTAGTTCGATGTGAAAAGACTTGATTGGAGTCATGACAACAAATCCCATCAACCATCAATGGGAGGGAATGGAATCTCTTAGATGCTGTACTGAACAAATGAACCCAAATCCCTAAAACATTTCAAAATGTTGTGGAAAGTCGATTAAGGAGCGTGTATAGACCCGGTAGGAGTCATGGCCAGGTGTGGCCACATTATGTATTTATGCAACAGGTTAAATTAAAAAACTTCTATTCAGAGTTTCTTCTAATGATTCACTAGAGCTGGTACGATGCTGAACCAATAAAATGGAACATTAATTCTCTTAAATTCATTTTATTGGGAGGTTTAATCACTGTAGTGTGTCCAGCAACACTAAAAAACCTAATTTAATTTTCTGTCATGTGGTTTTAAATACAAGTGATTCATTTAAAGAAAAATATACAAATTCTAACCAAATAACATTTAAAAGAAACACATTAAATTAAATTATGTTCATGTATTGAACTCTTAAAAAGTACCGTATTGCATTAGATTTTAGTTTATACTTAAGCACTGACAATTTACCAGCTGACTAAAGATATTAACTATCACATAAGTTTTGTACGCACAGCGATGAAGCATCAGAGTTATAATCTTCATTACATTTGGGTTTTTTTTACCTTGTTTTGTGGACTAGAATTAAGTTCTGACTCATTGAAATTTGCTCTTTGTCTTTCTATAAGAAACAAACAAAAGCCAAACACTTTTAAATCAATTTAAAATCGATCAGCTCATTTTAGGCAAATTACTCAACAGCGTGACTTCACGTCTGAATCGCTGCGAGATTAAAAACAGACACGGTTGTCTGAAAGCCGTCTCAGTGGCTGATTTCATTAAACGGTTCACTTGACAATTTAATCACACTCGGTCCGTTTATACATAAATACATCATTTATTAGACGCACAACCTCAACAGCTTAATATACCAGGTTCATTTTGGAGTACATCAACAGACCTCTTCATAATAATTAGAACATTCCAAAAAAATAAAATAAAATAGAAAATATATTATTACAGGCTTGAACAAATGACTCTGTGAAGGGACAGAATATGAAAACGCACCAGTCATAAACATCCTGCCGTCAGGACTGTCAAAGAAAAAACCACTATTAAACAGAGTGAAATAAATATCAACAAAACAAGAACACAAATAGGTCCTTGTCTCACCCTGAGCTTTTCTAACAACCTTTACTGACTAAAGTCAGATAATGATGGAAGAGTCTGTCACACACACACACACACACACACACACACACACACTCCGGTTTCACAGTACTATGGCTTTGTTGTACCAAGCTTTAAGGCCACCAAGAAAGAGTGACTCCTTTTAAAAGGTGTGTATTTTTACACATGGGTGATATTTAAAGGTACCAAAGCTCATAACAAGTTTGTGTTGGTTAAAGTTTGGGCGGGGTCAACCAGTGACAAGTGTCTTTAGGGTCATTTATCTCCCGTACTTGCAGATCTCTTTCCCACGGCTCTAGCTCCACACCAGGGCCTTCGACTGGGACGAGTTCAGCTGCATGTTTTCATATTTCTGTCCGTTTCCCTAAAAGCAAAATCAAACATCTGATTAAAGGCTTTTATTAACTCCAGGTGTGTCTCTGGTGTTGTGATGCTGTGAGTCTCACCTTGGATGCTATGGCTTTGAGTTTCCCTAAGAGTGAAGGTTTTGTGTACACAACCTCATCCTCCATGTCTCCCTCATTCTCTCCCTCCATCACGGCACAGCTGTCAGCAGCTGGCATTTCACACTCCTTATTGGCAGACATAACCAGCCGGGAGTACTTGTACTCCAACCTTGTAGAGAAACAAGCAAAATAATCAATACAAGAGGAGCGATACTGTCCGTTATAATAAAAAAAAATCTAAAACAATGTGAGAAAAAAAAAAGAAGGAGAGGAGAGGAGAGGAGAGGAGAGGGAAAGGAAAGGAAAGGAAAGGAAAGGAAAGGAAAGGAAAGGAAAGGAAAGGAAAGGAAAGGAAAGGAAAGGAAAGGAAAGGAAAGGAAAGGAAAGGAAAGGAAAGGAAAGGAAAGGAAAGGAAAGGAAGACTGAGAAAATAATATTTAGAAAGGAGGCGAAGAGAGAAAATATCAACAGGAACCTCTTGTTCTTTTTCCAAAAGTAGCAGGTGAGGCAGACGAGCAGCACGGCAGTTAAAGTTCCGATCCCTGCACCAAGCCGGATCCAGTACTCCATCCCCTCACACGGTCGTGTTTTGGTCTCAGGCAGGGACACGCCTCCTATGCACAGCTTCGGTTCGGTCCACACATACAGCAAGTCCTGAGGATGAAAACATGCACAGAATCAAAATCCAAACTGCCCTGTGTGAGGAGTCCACCTCACACATCCACACACCTGGTATCCTCCTCTGCAGACTCCCTCTATCATGTGGTAGTCTCTCTCTGTGCAGGTAGGACACGCCCCTGATGTCTCCCACAGGAAATGAAAGGTGCAGCCATCACATGTTCCTTCAGAGCACTGACTGAAAAGCCAAAAGCAAACCCTGTTTTATCTACTTCTACAGCTCATTACATCATGGTAGCAGTCACCACATGCAACTACAGTCACACCTGGGAACCGAGAGCTGTCCATCGCTGCTCTTATCTGGGTTACAGCGCAGCGTCAGCACTGCGCTCCGACCTGACTCACAAGATGAAGTGGCCTCCAGAGATCTGTCCAACATCAACAGAAGACAAAGTTATTCACTCGCAGCACAATTTGTTTTTGTTATTACATAATAAAAGAAACATACCTGTAGAAGAAGTTGATATCAGGGACTTTCTTAGAGGTCTGAGGAAACAGTTCAGGTCCTGCGCTTATTCCTGCAAGATTATCATCAACAGTAGCACCTGTAAAAAAAAAAAAAATACTGTGAAACATACTGTATATTTATGAATATTTTTAGATTAAATCATTTTAATTACCCCTCTTAGATAACAGGACAACATACAACCTATTTGATGCTCCATGTTCTCCATCTAACTTTTAAATCAAAGACAGAACAGCTGAAGCCAGTCAGTCTGTTTCCTGTACTCACTTACCTAGAAAAGTGTCAGCCAGGGTGATGGACTGAGAAGACAGTGCGGTGTGAAATCCTCGCCCACTAGTCGGGATTATTGTTGACTGACAGATGAAGCTCTTCACGGCGCCGGGCGCTCCGTCTTTCTCTCTCCCGATGTTGCCGATTGACAGCTCTGTAACGTTGTCTGTGCAAACCGCCAGCTGACCCTTCACAAGAAAAAAGAAAACATAGCAAAAGGTATCACATGTCTGCACCAAAGTAAAATGAATGTGGCATTTCCTGCACGTGTGCGCACCTGTTCTCCACACAGACTGATGTTGAACACGTGGAAATACTTGGTTCCTTTGGAGGTAAACTTGGGACTGTTCATGAGTGACACCACGGGCCCAAGGGGACTGAAGTCGAAGCTCAGAGTGGTGTTGCCATCTGTGTGGGTGAAGTGACAGTCGCTGTAACATTTCCTGTGGTCCTGGAACATCACAAACACAAATTTTAGGGTGACGTTTTCCTTTAGGATGAGAAGATTCTGTGTTTCTTGCGGTCAGTAACAAACCTTGTCGCTCTTGCTGGCTGGTCCACAGGGTTTGCAGGCGTCAGGGCCCGCCGCGGCGTGAGGGACGAGGTAAGTGTTGGGTGGACACTCCAAGCACTTGCTAGAGACCGCGTCAATGTAATATCCAGGCGGGCAAGGTACACATGCTGAGCTGGAGAGCTGGGTACTGAGAGCACAAGGCTGACACTTAGAGGACACGCCGTCGAGCGCGTTGGTCACTGTGATAGAGTAGATTCGAGCCACATCGTTGACGTACCGACGTGCCTAAAGTAGTGAGATAGTAAACTTTGTGTAAGGATCATTTCCAGTTCCAACACTAACTTTTTCATGTGAGAGGAACAAAACAAATGATGTAAAAGAACCACGACTGACCTTTTCTCCAGTTCTCACATGTTGTGTAAGATCGTGTGTGCAGAGGGTTGAAACGTTTTGAGTCAAACATTTCAAAAACCATCTATAAAAGTAAACGGCAGGGAGTGTTTTGTGTTTCTTGCCACGTCAGATGGTCACTTCTTCAAGCAGAACAGCTTCCTATTGAGTTAACTGTTTGTTTAAGGTTGGAAGTGGACTTTTTTTATTGGCTTAAAGGGACCGTTAAATCCGACGGCCGATGAAGTGGTCGATATCTGACGTGTTTTTGTGGTTATGTCAGCACATACACAGCTGTCAGAGAAGCAGCGTGTGTAGGACACATGAGGTGCAGTGTTGTGTAGATTCACAGAGCTGCTCTGTCCATGTGAGCAACACGTATGTGACTGTGTATGAAGACATAAACGGACCGACGGAGAAGTAACAAGAGAAGATCTTTGCAGGAACTGTTTCTGAGCCAATAACTAATATTTCTGCTCATTATTTTCACTTGTTTTTGTTGATTGAGCTTTACTGATCTACAGTCTGTAGATCTTATCTGTCCTCTGCAGACTTTACAAAATGAGAAAAGGGACATTTAAAATAAAATTCCTATATTCATTTATTCTCTTGTTCTATAACTGCAGATTGATGGTTCAACAGAAGCCCCGCCCCTAACGGAAATTTCTCAGCTAGCTGTGTCCAGGGATGGTGAAGTGTCTGCAGCTAGTTCATGGAGACACAGCAACAATCTGCAGCTCGTAAACTGAGAGAACTGACTGAAAAAGACATTAAAAGATGGAAATAAAGCCAAATCTAAAGACTTGTTTCATTTACAGGTTTATCTTTGTTATCTGTTCTTCAGAAACATTTTGATTCTGATATGATGCTGCTGAGTTGAGTGTACCTCTTTTTATTTCCCTAAGCACTTTTTTTGGAGGGGGGGGGGCGTGACATGCAGCACATCCAACACATTTAAAGGGACTGCACCAAAACGAGTTGTTTTGCAGACCCTGTCAGATCAGGAGAAGAAGAGCAGCCTATGGAAATATTATAATAATAAATTAAGACCTAATAACTGCTGTCCCAATAGATATAAACCACAACTAAATGATTTAGATGTAAAAAGGAAAAAATTAAAAGCATATTTCTTCTTCAAAGCTGAGGTTCTGAACTTTAAGCCCATATTGATTATATAACTGTATCTGGAATATATCTTGGTAAACAGCTAAAATAACAAAACTTGTGTTAGTGTCCAAATATATACTATATGTACCTGACTGTATATAATATTACATGAGCAGGTAAAGTAATTATGTAAGGGATAATGGGAACCAGTCTGGAAGCTTTTGTTAGCATCGTACTTACAGCTGTATGTTGATTCGTCCTCTGGAACGCCCACGTGTAAGAAACCGAAGCGTTTTTTGTCATAACGTGCGTGTAGGTCTGACGTTTGTTTGTCTTTTCCCACGACTGCACCACTGTTGTGGCCGTTCTATTGACATCCTAAAATAGCAAATCAGACATATTGAAAAACATCTAGATCGTAAAAATACAGCGACGAGCGCACGTCAGGAGGAGCTTCTCTCACCATCATGAAGTAGAGCTCACAGTCGGCTGCGCACTCAGTTTCAAACTCAAACGTGATGCGACCAAATTCTGACACAGACTGGCTCGACATTGACGCGGGGAGTCTGGTGACGGACACAAAGACATGAGAGATTAGGAACAACAGAAAGGAACGTGAGCTAAATGCAGCAGGATTCCACTCACTTGAAACCAGGAACATGAACGTTGAGGATGAGGTAATCATTGTCTGAACTTCCTGCTCCACTGTGAACATGACCTCCTGCTACTTCCCAACCTAAAGAGGCATCAGGGATTAAAGTCATTCAATTGGGCACTTAGTGATGCGTGCAGTTATTTTGCTGTAAATGGGAACATTTTCAGGCAATTTATAGGAGAAATTCAACTTCTGAAAAGTTAGAAAGTAACAATGAATTTTATCCCACCAACATTCCAGATGTAAATAATTCTAAAATCTTGTTAACCAATATTCTCTAACATTTACCAGATTTATTTTTGTCCCAAGCGTTTGTTATTTCTTTGTCTGTTAGGTTTTGGCACAAGTGTATTACCATGATTTCCAGACTACTGGGCACAACTGAATATAAGCCACACCCACTTAATAAAAAAAAAAAAATCAGTTTGGATATATAAGCTGCACTTGTCTATAATAAAACCAAAATTTTTATTTTTTTTTTTTACTTTTAATTAAGTACATAGTGGATACGTACTGTAAATGCTTTTGTCCCAAATAGAAAAAATTTAAAATCCAGTCGCCTAATTTATGTGCAGCAGCTCTATTTCCTTCTTCAACAGCCAAATCGATCACCTCTAACCTGAAAGTTGCATTATATATCACGTCTGCATGTGTTTTCCATGACGAGGGTGTGTGCATGAATTTAATGTGAGTGCGTTTCATTGGTCCTCTGTGACCTGTTTGGTCTGACGTGACGAGGCTAAATGTTTTGGCGGAGTGAAGCTCGTTAGCTTCAGGAATCCAGAAATTACTATGTTATTATTTAAGAAATGTGGAAAAAAAGCAGGTGCTTATAGACTGGACATTACGGTACTTTAACTTTGACAGTGTTTCAAGAAATATCAGCTATATTTTAAGTTACTGTATCTAGCTGTCAATATGTCCTAAACCCTATTGTTTTGTTTACTACATCACCAAAAATATACATTTTAGCAAGTCACACCAGCTAACTGTCATATGTTGCTTTTTTATGTCCACTTGACAAGAGTTATTTTCTAAAATAATATCCAGACATTAAAAATAAATAAATAAATAAAAGAATAAGATTACCCACCATTCATTCTGTCACATTTGGAGTTGCCCACATTGAAACAGGAAGTCTTCATGTTAGCAGGAAGAACATTCCACCATTTATACTCATAGCCCACGATGGGCTCGGTACCGGCTGGACACTGCTGACATGCTGGGAAATAAACAATCGTTAGTAATAATAATTTTAAAAATCCCCATTAAAAGCACTGCAAGTCACAGAAACAAAAGCAAGTGGTGGAACAACATCAAGGAGGAAAATGTTTTCAGTACGTTTCATGCCATCAGAGTACGTCCCAAAAGGGCAGGGGGAGCAGGTGGCCGTGTCGTTGTTATAAAAACCAGGATTACAGGGAGGACAGGGCTCGCGTTTCCCACTCTGAGGTAAAAGTTCCGCCCCAGAAACACCTTCGAGACAAACTTTAGGTTCAATCCACTTATACATGATCTGCGTCTGAAATTACACAAAGGTGGAAATTAAAAACTCAGATTACATGATGAGTTTGTTGTGAATGCTTGCGGTGGGGCTTCTGTTCACTCACCTTGCCTTCAGAATCACATGGTGTGTGGATCTGAAAATAATCCTTTTTGGAACAGGGAGGTCGGTTCTTACACGAAGCCGATCCCTCTTCTGGATATCAAAATATTGGAATCACACAAGATAAAACTCGGATTAGCAAAGAAAAGTGTTCAATTAATGATAATTCAAGGCAGTTTTTTTGTGTTGTTTTGGGGTATGTTTATATTAAAAGGCTAACATATATGTAGCTTATACCTGCATACTGAGTGCTGGTGTTGCAGGGAGTGCATGAGCTGGCTCCGTGACCCGAGTAGGTGTCCCGAGGACAGGGTTCACATGTGGAGGAGCCTGGAGCCCGACTGAACATCCCAGGCTTACACGGGAAACACTCTGATGTGTAGGCAACACCTGAGGATGAGAGACGATCATCGGTCAAAGAGGTTCTTATAATCTAAATCTGTTTTTAAAATAATGGATAGTGTGTGTGGGGGGGGGCACAACAATGACCTTCAATCTGAATGTTTTTCAGCAGAGCTGGCTTCACCACTTTGGTTTCTATAACACCTCCAGTCCTCCAGTACAAAATGTTGGTCCCTGATTTCAAGTCCACCTGAAATGAAGGTTTTTATTGTCATCACCAGTTTGGAAGGAAAACAGCCACAGCAAACAGGAGATATTCAGGATTACCTTCATGAGACAGCAATGTTTTTTTTAAGGAAATGACTTTAAGAAATTAGAGGAATTCTGCAGCTCGCACACATTGTTAAATGTACACTTAATGTTTGAGGCAGAAAAGCTGAAGTTGAACATTAAATACTGAGTCCTAACAGTAATAGAATGTAATAGAAAGTAATAGAATGTAAATTAATAAACACTCCCCCACTAAATCATGTTTTTTTTAATTATTTAGTGATTATTTCATTCATATTTTTTCCAGATATGAATCTACCAAAATGAACAAACTGATTTTCTGTTTGGAAAATTACTGGAAACAACAATCCTCCTGTGTAAGAAACTGGCTTCCTGTCTGCACCCACCCACTGTTTGCTGTTTAACACTTTTATTTTGGAAAGCCAAGGCATGCTGCCAAAGATCTGGCATCTCCATCTACTGTTCAACAAGAAGCGTGAAACATTCACCGTGTGGGTCGCCCATTCTCCATGATTGGTGAGACTCAGCCACTTTGTGTCAGCAGACTGATCCAACTCCTGGCACTGGTCATTCTGGATCTAAACACAAAGAAACACTCTTACATATGGAATTAAATCCGTAACGCTAATGAGACCTTTAGATTCTGAACATTTCTGCAAATTCATAATAAAAGAAAAAAAATGACAGAGATACTCACAAAGAACTCAAATCCCAGGTTGCTGTCTGGATACTGATACTCAAAGCTGACGGAACCCTGTTTCTTTAAATGAACAGCATATATGAGCGAGACCATGCACTCATCCCTGTTGGACTCCAGATAATTCCCTCGGGGCACCCACGATGAACTGTAAAAAAAAAATCCACATGTAAAAAGATTTCATACAACATTCAGTCACATTCCTTTTTCCGAATCGGTTACCTGTTGCAGGTGAGTTGGACGTCTCTGTGGGGATCACTCCCCAGTGAGGTTGCCATGCTACTGAATCCAGCAGGCATGGTATCCCATTGGTCGAAGCGGATACCGCTGCCAAGGGAGTAGCTCCCAGCTGCGCACTGAGTACACTCCTGAGCCGACATCTCCAGGAACTCCCCAGCTTTGCACGAAAAGGCTGAGGGACACAAAAAAGCAAAGACAGGAGGGGACAGAAGAAGAACAGTACACTGAGTAAGTAACGTTCAAGCCATTTCCTCACGCTAGGCCTTATTTATATACAACCAAAAACTAAAGCTGACACACACACAAACCGTCAAATCACTGCTGCTTTTGATACAGTGCAACCGAGTGATAGAGGAGCTTAATCCTTACATCCTGTCACACACTGTGTCTGTCTCTGCACTTTTTCCACTCAGCCGTCGTGTCTCCGTGTTTGGCTGCGCTCGACAGCGTCAGCTTTTCCTCATACCTGAGCTGGATCACTGTCACAACAATGTGACGCTGTGCTTTGAGGAAGTAAACGATTTTAAAGGGATTCAAAAGACAGAAAAAAAATAAAAATAAGAGTCTGGTGGACCAGATCATGTGGCTCAGAACAGTCTGATTTCAAATATTTAATTGAGGCTGTAATTTTAATTAAAGTAACTCACCTCAGCTCTTGTGCTCCATTCTGATTAAATAATTAAAGTTATTGTATTTAAACATTTTTTGGGGGTGTTCGGAAAAAGATGATTCGTGTTTGAAAATGTTTAAGTAACAAAAGGTGTTGAGAGCTCCATTTCCCTGATGTGTCATTTCACAGCTGTGGCACAGAAACTAATCAGACAAACAAATCGGTGCAAAAAAGAAAGATTAAGGCTTTGAATATTTTCTATTTGAAATAGTTTGTACGCATGCAAAAACATTTCGTTTTAGAAGAGAATTGGAGTCATTTCAAATTAAGAACGAAAGTACTGGTGAATCTGGATTATCTGGTTTCACAGCTTCGTACAACAGCATTTTTTCTGGCTTCACACTGGCAGTCAGAAGGAACATCTGAGAGACAAAAGGTGTCTGACACTTCCTGCTGAGCATTTCAGATCTGCTGTGATAAAAGTAAGGCACAGGTTTGATACATTTATTGGCAATATGTTCATTCCAGTTGACAAAAATATTGATTCCAGGGCTCAAGCGTCAGATCAAAATCATGAAAAGTGACAGTTTAAAAGGTGCCTGGTCTAAAGAATCGTTCGAGGGTTGGTGACAATCCCATTTTATCATATATAAATGCTGTTATATCTGACTTACTGCACTCGGTGCCTCTGACTGGCTCTGGTAGTCCAGTACAGGACTCGGGCTTCTGCGGGATGGCCACCCTCCATCGAGATCCTGTGCTGTCACACTCTGTGTACTCGTAGTAGTAGTCCGTCTGCCAAAAGACAAAAAGAAACATCTGCGTAAGTAATTACTGACCACAGCAGGCCTGGAAATGTAGACCAGGGGCAGGTCAGTAAACACATCACAATGAGGAGCCACCACCCAAAAGGAGGATGATGAGTCATCATAGTCCTGCATGTTTGGCAGATCAGCCAAATGAAAGAGCCAACAGCGATATCACTTTCCATATCCACTTCAAAACCCGAGTGCTTGTTCTGGTGTTATCTCTCAACCTCTGACCGCCCTTCAGGCCTGGACACATAACATGCCATCTCCATGGAGATGGCAGCAGGAACAATGGCAGCAGTGGACTGCTGATTAAAGAGGGGGAGTCATTTTACCAGCAGCTTTTAACACTTCAGCGGAAACACGCAGATGTTTCATTTCATGTAATAGTTTGGGCACATGAAGTGAAAGTCATTAGTTTAATGCTCTTGACTTTGTTCAGCCGAGGAGAGACGCCTGATCTCTGAGCGTTTACAGACTGCTGTCTGCGGACTGCTGCAGGGGTCTGCTGCTGGAGCCAAATCACAGAAATGTTACAAAAACAAAAAAAAAAAAAAAGAAATTAGGCCAAACAAACAATTAGCAAATTAGGAAATAAAGAATCATTTAATGTAGATTTAAAAGAAGCTCCTCGAGTGCAAGATTGCTCTGTGTTTAGTATTTTAGTATTCTAAAGCAATAATACTAGATCATTTTGAATGCAAATCAACACATAAAAGTCATACAGGCTCTAAAATGAGTCATCTGGGTCAGTGTGAAGGAATAAAAAATTAAAGCAGCAAATTAGAGTAGTGCTGTTCCACCATGACAGGCCTGGTGCTGAGCAGAGCCAGAGTCCTGGGAAGGAAAGGCCAGACCATGCAGGAAACTGATAACAGCTTCAACACACACCAGACCTCATCACAGATTCATACACCCACCCCCCCACCCCCCCATCCCCAAGGGTTGTCCTAACTCTTTAAAACTGAAAGAAATCCTAACATGTTTGACTTCTCATCTGCTGAACGAAGGAGCTGCTTCAAGATTTAAATCGACCCGGAAATGTGTCATGGATTTTTAATCGTATTTGTGGTCACTAATAGATTACCGACTCATGTCAGCGTGTGTGTGGCCATAACAACCAGTAGTCGGCGCGGTGTTTTTTTAATTTTTTTTTTTTTTTTTTTATAATCAGTGTAAATGCAAAAGATAATATGTTTTCCTCACCTCACTACACTGTCGCTGTCCCGTGGATCCGCCAATCATCCCGAGCGTGTAGAGGATGAGAGCGCATCGGGCGACGAACCAAGCCGAGGACCGCATTGTGGATCATCTAGGGAATAAGATAACATACAGAAAGCCCTGACGTATATCCAGGAAAATGTCTATATTCTAATGAACAAGTGTTCGATCTAAATTCAACACCTGCTCCTGTCGCCTGTCGCTGACAGACTGTAACCCGGCCTTTCCACCTGTGATTATTCCTCAGATTGTGTCCGTGTGCGCTCCTCACAGCTGAGGCTCACTGGAGCACCACTTCCGCTAGTTAGTCAAAATAAAAGTTCCAAATGTGTCTTGACAGTTATTTCTTATTCTTTGGTTACTCGGATGGTTTTATTATACTTCGTTTTTTAAAGGCGTCTCCATGTGCATTTTGATATTTTATGAGATTTCTCAGTGATTACGAAGTTTGGGGTTTTATTTTGAAGGCAATGGAAGACAAGACTGGTTTCCGGTAAAAGATTGTTGTATAATTAGATAAACCGGCTCTAAATTTAAACCTAGTCTGTGTACATCACAATGTTTACAGATGTTCAAACTGCTCCACTTCTTATTAAAAAATGATTCTGACAAACGACAAAAAAAATCCTAAAATGTGCAGTACACAATACTGACCAACAGATGGCGGACAAGCTTCACAACAGGTTGCACACGTTAGTCCTTCATAAATATTATTTCTACATTGTCTTTCATAGATATCTATGATTGTCTTTAACTTTGAATTTCTCTGCATTTCCTTAGTATGAACTTAGAAATTAATTACATATTTAACTTGCAGCTTTAAATACCTGATAAATCAGTTTGCATTCACCAAAAAAAGTTGTGGAACGAAGATGGTGCACTTAGCCCAGTTTTACTGTGATTATTTTTGCACATTTTAATGTATACTTTACTAGTTTCTTTAACACCTGCTCTGAAATAATCTGATAAGAGCTCAAACATCTTATTTAGGTCTATGTTAGATATTTATTGTAATTAAACAACTAAGTTATTGGCAACAGACAAACACGTCATGAATTCATTTACGGGTGTGGTTGAAATGTCCCTTTGGTGGAAAAAGATCCTGAATAAACTTTATACTATTTGAGCCAGTTTCACAGCTCAGGGTAAGAATCATTCAGTTTTTGCAAAAAGCACACATTTTTGCACATAAGTTGATTTAGAGCTAAGAATAGAGATGAAATAAATGGACCCCACGCCAAAGAAATCTCACCATGAATTCTTGCCAATATTGAAATCAAATACAGCCCCTAAATTATTCATATTTGTACCCATAGTTCACAGACTGTGGCACATAGGGCCAGAATAAATGCATCACATCAAATCTTTTTAATGTTTGGGGACATTTTGCACAGAAGAGGTCTGCCGTGTTAGATTTCAAGATAAAGGCTGTGCTATCAGCTCTCACATCAATAAGTATTACAGGACTTTTCCCTATTGTATTGATTCTGTCTCTCACTCCCAGCAAGTTTGGCTGCATTTGTATAAAAGATATGGAAATTTTACAAGACATGTGGCATCAGGGATTGGCAGGGAGATCCAGGGTAGGACATCCAGCTCTATGGTCCATATCTGAGGACACAACAAAGAGGGAACCTTGTAAACAGGGATGTATCATAACTTCTCGCCAGTCCCAAATGACATCCATGCATACACAATCCTAAATGTTAGTTAAGCCCTGAAAAAAAGGACTCGCCAATAGAACAACACTATGAAAAGGATGATGAACATCAGATTTTAAATTTGCAAATTCCAACAACAACAATTAATATGTAAAGACATCTTAAGTTCACATGTTTTGCAAAAAGTAAACAATTTAGAAAAAAAAAAATCCCTTTAGCTGAACAAATATAAAAGTAGTTTATTCCGGACTTGAAGAAACCCTGGAGAAGTTTATCCTTTTAAAGTGGCAGGAAACATCTGGCAAACAGTAAATTTCTTTTGTGTACGGCATGTTTCTGAGGATCATCTAAACATCATGGCCACCATATGGAAATACATTAAATCTATAAGAATAAACATTTATGTTTTAAATGAGCTTTGAGTGTTTGTAGATATGCAACAAGAACTTTTTACAGGTTATTTTATTTCCCTTCACTTTATCAATGTTTTATTGGGAATAACTGTCCAGCATATTTGTTTTTTACATTAAGGCCAAGCTTATATCAAAACTGTAGGTGTTATTTTGGCTGACTGAATGGTTTCATTGTAGAAAAACAAAAAAGAGCCGCGTGATGGAAGAATAAGAAGCTCCACTATGTGTCAGATTTGCATCTAATTAGCCATCTTATAAAAACTGCATATAAACCAGTTGGCCAGGCGGAATAAAGAATTGATGCAGTGTCATAATATGAATATTTAAGTACCCAAAGACAGCTGTCTCTCTCCTGTCTCACTCTCTCTGTGAGCAGTGATGCCAGTCTGTCTGCCTGCCTGCATCCATCCATTTATCGTTCTCTCTCTATCCTCCTTTCTCTTTATCATCTTAGGCCTATCGCTTACACTGTTTGACTGTAACTCGACCGCTCACATTCAACCAGCTGTAACATTCCTGTAACCTTTTACACCCCAGGCCACTGCTCTGAGATCAGATGAGTTCATTAATAAATGCTGGTGAAGTGTAGGACAAGTTTATTAGTAACTGACCCTGAATCAGATGGTAACCAGAGTCCAGCTTGAACAAGCGTGGCCCAACCCCACAGACTCCACAGTGACAAAAGACTGGGGACTACCAGGTTGGGTAATGAGACACCCAGCAGCTAACACATGAAAACCCAGTGGCACTTGAATGTGTGCAGGTCATTGATGTAGGGAGGACAGGGATGCTGAAGAACAGAGACCTTCCACCATTTGACACCACTGAAACAGTTGTTTGAGTTACTCAACAGCAAGTGGCTTGGAATTTTCTTTATTCTTAAGGGAAAAAACAAATCCTAATCTTCAAGGATACGTCTGAGAGACTATGTCTTCTGTGACTTAAGCCAGTGAGGATATTAACTGCCATGGATGTAGGTACTTATTTCTTAACTTCTCAAACTGAGGTTTCTCTGGACCTTATGTGATGAAAGAAACCTCTTTATTATGCAAAGCTAATATTAAAAAAACTACCTGTGATTCTCCAGACAAACTTTTATCAATCTTAATGTCAGCACAAGCAGGATTTATTCTATTGTCTCTTGTAGTCATTTCTAATTTCATAAGCATGCATGGATTACCTTGTTCATCTCTTGGCCACTGCTTTGGTAACCCATCTGACGTCAACACCAATTCGCCACCTACCGTAGAAGCGAACAGCTCTATGAACAACAGAAGCACCAATGGACTTCAAGCAGCAGATCCAGTTATATCACAGCCTGATAAAATACCAGACGTCCCACAGAAACCACATAAAAAGCTTCAGAGGACTTTCAGCTGCTTCTCCTCTCACTCCACAAAAAGCCAAAAACAAAACGATACCAACTTAAACTCTAACTGCTACATCCAGGACATAAATGAAGACTTGGAATCTCCTCCACCCTGCAGTCAGTCCTCTGAGAATTCAGACGATGAGTTGGAGTTGGAGTGCCGTCCAGAGCAGGAGCAGAAATATCCTCAGATCCCCAGACCCTCAATAATTATCAGACAGCCAAAGGTAAGAACAGTTAACGTCAATTCCGTTTTTGATTGTGTTTTAATTGACTCCAAAGTTTTACTGACATGACTTTTCTTTCCTGTTGCTTGTTGATGTAATGCAACATATGACCACGAGGTGGCGCATGACGCTCAAAAAAGAAGAATCTTTTACAGTGACGTTTTCCTCTGAGATGAAAGTAAATTTATCAACTAAGTGAAACTAAATCTTTTTTATTAATGGGTTGAAAATCTCACAAACTGAAACAGGGTATGCACACACACACACACACACACACACACACACACACACACACACACAGTCTCTGTCCTCTTCTCATCTTGTTGTAGTGCTTAGTGACTGTAGATTGGATGTCAGTGAAATGTGTCCTGAGCCCTTGTTCAACATGATCCGTGTTTACTGATCTCTCTAATTGTGTGTGTGTGTGTGTGTGTGTGTGTGTGTGTGTGTGTGTGCGTGTGTCTGTGTGTGTTTCTTTATGTGTGTTGTAAGAGCTGTTGGTGGTCACAATATATTTAAATAAACAAGAACACGATGAGTCAACAAATACAACGACATAAAAAAAAACACTGACTCATTGTGATCTATCAAACAAATACATCATTTAGCATTTAGGAAATACAATAAAACCTTTAAATATCTAAGCAGTGAACCAACGCCACACAAACATTATACAGCAAAAACATGTTTCACATAGAATTAACCTGTTTTAATTGTTCTGTTTTTGAAGAAAAGTTGAAGACAATGTCTATTGTTTCTGTGTTTTTATACTTTTTTTTCTTTTTTCTCTCTTTTTATGTACATGCTGGGTCCCTGAAAGGTTGTTGTATATGAGACAAAGCTTTGCGCTAACTGTCACTGCTGTTTCATACCATGTTGTGTAACATTTTTTTGCTGTTTCATATCTCAATTTTTTTGTGTTTGTTTGATTGATTTTGATAACAGCTGTGTTTTGGGGAAGTTTGGACTGACAAGTATAGAAAGCATCTGGTTTTTATTTTTGACTAGTTCTGATCAGATTTGGGCCACAGGCCCTCTTTGTTTTTTCTCCACGAGTTTCCTTTTCATTCCACAGAGGATGACACATACTGTGTCCTCAGGCGCTGATCAATAATTCCGATCAGCTTTGGAAACTCAGGAAGAGTGGGAGGGAGGAGGAGGCAGGTTTTAATAAGAGCTCTTGAGTTAAATCTCTTCTTTATTTAAAGGGATATATCTCTTCATCTGACGTGTGAACATCTTGATCATATTAAACCAGGAAGTTGTTATTTTGATACAGTCTAAGTCAAGAAATGTGCTGTAAATGCTAGGCTTATTTTTTGACACAGTAAGACTGAAAGTTGACAGAAGAGTATTTGCTTTCTTGACTGGCTACTCTGCTTAACCAGTAGTAACCTTAGATTATATGACTTTCAGATCAGCCCCAGATCAGCAGCTGGCTGCTCAGACTCAATCAACCCTTGTGGTTTTACTGAATCCGAATGTGCTGCAGTGATGTCATCTGATGATTCTCACTTCAAAAACCAGAAAAAAGCTTTACAATTGTTATCTAACACAATCACAATAACTATTTGCAGCAGTTTCTCTGTCTTGATTCAACACGAGTTTCAGAGAAAGCTGATCCACTGACTCAAAGACAAATGTCTCATCTGATTATCTGACACGCTGTATCAGCTGATTCGCAGCTCGAAGCTTTACTGACTTTTACCCTCAAGGCACAAATTCATGTCCAATCTGTTGCAGCGCTCAAGGAGCCAAATGTGACAGTGGTGGCTTTCATATTGTGAAACAAGTAAAACAATGAACAGGAGTGTGTGACGACTTCTAACAGAGGGAGTTTATGAGTTATCAGTTCGACATGTCTTTCCCCAGTATGTGAGAGTTTACTGTTTTAATATTTTTATTCAGACTTCCAACTTAACACTCATAGCTTTGATCTGCTGGACCTGAAGGCTTTAACTTTGTTTGTAAGTCTAAATCAACGAATCATAAATCAGCTGTAGCTTCTATCCGTCAGCTCCTCCCTTCAGTTAATGGGACACTTCCAGATGCTTTCACCATCACCACAGCTGTCTGTTAAGTACACACATTCAGTCACAATGATTATATCATTTAAATAACCCCCCCCCCCCAAAAAAAAAATAAAATAAAATAAAATAATAATAATAATAACAGGTTGCTTGTTGCCTAAAATCAACACATAGTCTTCTAAATTAATGCTGCCATCCCAGAAATGTCCCAAACATCTAAAACATCATAAAAACAAGCACATAAACAAAGGACTATTTCTACTACAGGATACTGATAAACTGAAATTATTCGTGATAATTTTCTATTAAAAATCCATGCAGGACTGACTCATGAGGTGCACATTAAAGGTTTTTGTCCAGCCATGACAGTCCTCAGCTATGAATTATTTATTGTCTGTGGACGGGATTCAAGGAGCAGTACAAGCAACGTGAAAATATGAAGTCATTTGCATAATACATTTAAGAATGTATCATCTTTTAACCATTGGAGAAACTAAGTCATCTTACATTGTTATGACTGTTTATATTATGTTTTGTATTGTACTAAAACAACCGCATCTTTTTTAAATGAGACAAAATTTAACAAACACCCGTTTTATCCATATTCATTTAGTGAAATTACCTTTTTCCAACTCTTGATGTTGTTTTAATAATTGAATGTTATTTGTATTTTTATTTCCATTCAATTGTGGATAAAAGCAGATTTCAATATTTAGTAGCTGAAAAGAAAATTGATTGCTGAATCCCTATCATGCATATAAATTAATAAACTAAACAAAACCACGCTGGTCAATTGTTGGTGCTTTAAGTGGGTCTTTATGTCTCTGTCCCATCGTCTGTTTCTGGTTTTATTTAAACTCCTGAAGTCACGACCTCCTTCATGTTGAAATAGTCATGTCCATTAGATAAATGTGTTTGTTATCCAGTGATGACCTTACAATGACTGACAGTATCCTTTTCTCTTTTCTTCCCACACACTCACATCAGGAATCAGAATTCCAGGAAACAAAGCCTGACAGGACGGACTGCAGGGAGACAGATGATGGAGCCTTATCAGGTATGAAAAACAATGCTCTTCCTTTTTTATACTCTGCTCCCTGATCCACCTCCATAGTTTTTACTCTGGAGTTGTTGGGCACAGATTTGAAAATGGAAAAAGTTCCAGTATGTTGCAGCTGTTGATGGAAAACGATGGGGTTCACGCAGTTATGCTCCCTGTGGGTCAACATGTAATTATAGAAGGTTTTTTCCTCTAAAAGTTGCCACTTTATGTATGATCAGGGAAAGCTCTCTGTGTGCTGTAAATACTGCTCCAGAAGAATAGGAATAAGAGTTTGTGTGTGTATTTCCTCACCTTGCCAGGATGTCTGGGAGGGGTGGAGTCCTGGCGGTTACCTTGGTGATAAGTCTTGGGGCAAAGCAGTGGGGGGAGGAGAACTATAAATGGGTAAAAGGATGAAGTTGAGTGAGTGATTGATAATTTAATTGAGTGTGTAGCTGGTGTGTTTGTGTACATCTTCAGACTGTACATTTCAGTGTGTGTGAGCGTGCAACAAAGCCTTGGTATGCACAAATCAAGACTGACTGTACTCAGTCAAGTTGAGTATCAAAAACTACCACAAACATCTTAAATACAGTATCGGATCTTTGGGACTGGGTTCAGGTAAATGAATTATCTCACCAAAAAAAGTAAAAAAAAAAACACGAATTTCAACTTTTTTAATTTCTTACATACAGAAAAACAACGAAGTCCCAAAAGAGCTACATTTTAAAGAAAAATAACATGTTATTGTTATGGGAAATCATGATGAACTGTTTAATATAATGGACTCCAGAATAAATAATCATTATATAGTTTCAGAACCTCAAGTAAAATGTTTTATTTGCATCATGTGACTCAGAGGACAAATAAAATCTGAACAAAATAAAGCAAAGTGGAAAAATGTCTCAGATCAGCATGCAGTTGGCCGTCTGATTTGAGTCACTTCCCTAAATCTAAAACCCCCAAAACTAAACTTAATGAACCAAAACTTAAAAAAGAACAAGATTTCTGGAAACTCTCAACACCAATGAATAATTTACAGATAAATAATCAACAAAAAAATGGTGCTGCTCAAATGGAGACTGTAATGCACCATTTAGTCAATCAGGTCTTTATTTAAAATGACCATTTATTCATAAACTTACCACATAAGTGCAAAACACTGCACAATACAACATTAAGCTCTTCTCAGTGAACAAAAACTACACAATATAATACAGTTCCATAACAGCCTGAAATCCAGTTTATTGGTGCTACTCAGCGTCTCTGTCTAGTGATACATTTAAAAACAAGTTATGTATTTTATGTCTTGCCCAGTTTTTAGGCTCACTTTAAAAAAATAAATGAATTGAAAAACTGTTTGTTTTCTAATAGTTGCCTCATATCTGAGCTTTATTACTCCTGTGTAAAGCCCAACAGATGTTGTTGCATCATTGACTTTCAGGGTTGGCCTCAAACACTTAGACTGAATGAGAGCAGCGTGTCAGTGTGGATTAAAGCTGTCAAATTGTTTCACAGTATGGGTGGCACAGTTGCGAAGTGGTTAGCTCTGTTGTCAGAAGTCAGTCACTGAGGAATCTGAGTCGGGCTTCTGACTGTACAGGATTTTCAACATGAACATTCGAGTAACTGGAGCTTAAATCCCGTCCTTTAGAAGTCCGTTTTCATGCTTTTTTGTCTCGTGTGTCTGAGACTGTTATGGACTGGTGAGCTGTCCAGAATGGGCCCCATTTTGTTAAGTCCTTGAAAACGAAATGCAAAAAATGTGTGAGGTCCACTTCCTGTGCACGCTGGCCGAAACACAGTCAGAATAAACCAAATCACACTGCAGAGATTACTGCCTTACTAACCCAGAACAGTGTTTTAGATGCTTTTAAAGGATTAACATCTTTAACTATATCTCTGTGGCTCACACAAACACACGCAGACACAGAAATACCAAAACAAGAGAACATCTGTTACATGTGACTCTACAAACGATGCCATAGATACAGATGAGCCCTGTAAGAGAGACGACTATAGCTTAGGGGTTTTTTATTATTTATTCCTGTTAGAGAGTATAAAACAATAGCCTACAAGCAGAGATTATGATGCTGGGGGTAATGCACTCATAGACCCTCCTCTGTCTTTCTCTGTCACACACTCACAAACACAGTTGTCACGCTGACCTGGATTTCCTGGACTCATAGTGTTTTCTTGTTAGAAAAAATCTTCCTGCTCTGTATTGGAAATCCTGTTTGTACGGATTATTCACCCAGAGTGGACAGAGATGAGGAAGGTCAAACACATGTTGTGTGACTTGAGTCACCTTTCTGGGTTGACCCAACCATGTTCACCTACTCATCTGTAGCCCTCTGTGTCTGCTGCTTTTATTTTGTTCATGATTAACTTGTGAGGACATTGTATTAGCTCATGGGAAACTGTTTGCTTATGTTAATGCTAGAAAAAGACAATTGTGAAATATCTGTGTGGTCACATCTGGAAGAATGCAACAAATTCTTGATGTCTCAGATGCACTTAGATGCAGCTTGTTCACGAGCTTTACTCAGTCCGTACTGTACCACCTGTTTACGTCTAAAAACATCCTAAGACCGTTAAATTTACTGTAACTTCATGCGCTTGCACCGGCACTTGCGTGATATTCAAACGTATGCAAACACGGGCACACATGCAGACATGCAAATTCAAAAAATGGTGTTTGCTTGTGGTGTTTGGGGCAAACCCCTGATCCTGTAAAAGAAAATGTAGGTACATGTTCACTTGATATGTTTCGTTAAAAAATATGAAGCAACAGACAGACAAAATGTATACCATGAACTGCACAGTGGTGATGCTGCTTGGCAGTTCTTGGGCCTGAATAAAGAAATAAAAAAGGATGAAAGGAACTGCAGATGGAAATTAGCATATTTTCCTCTGTGATTAATGTTGTTGTGCTATTAAACTTTATCTTATCTTAAATTGTGCCACATGATTTTTTATTGGGGGGAAAAAATCCACTTAGCTTGCTGTAAACTATTTAGAAATAAGGTTTATGTATAGGCACACCAGCAGAATGAGAGCAACAATATTGAATCTGGACAAGACGAGATCATTTCACAAGAGCGTTGAGAGGCTGACGCAGCACTGACCTCACAAACTCTTTCCAGCCAGCAACATGGTGCATGCGTGTGTTTCTGTCCCCTGTGTATCTGTGGAGAAAGGGACATCGGTGTGAGTCATCCAGCAGTGATTGAATTAGCTGAACTTTGGCTGAACACTCACAAGGGAAAGGCAGGAAAAGCTGAATACATTACCTCAGGATTTGGAGAACACGTCTCTGAGACAGTCTGGCAGTGAAAGCGTTGCCCAGTTTTATTTTGAAAATCAGTCACAAAAAAGTCTGAACACGTCAGTTTTATAGCCCACAAGCTGACAGATTAGCTCGAAAAGACACAAGCTTTCTCGTAACATAATTAATTGGAAATTTTCTTTAAAACATCTGGAGGATTACTCAAGTTCAGAATTATTTGTGGTTTCTCCACTAGTGCTGATGTGCATTCTGATGATTTTCATTTCAGACAAATAGGGAATATAATGGAAAACTTTAATTCAATCATTTTGAAATGAGGAAAAAATGCAAAGAAATTGCATCGGGTTCTTTAGAAATTTTGCACATACACTGTTTAGAATGTGGCTAAAAACTTTCAGTGGTACAAAAGTAGAACAAACCTGCAGGAAATGGTGTGTACACATACATGTAAACATTTACAGTAGCTGTTTTTTAACTGAGACTTTTCACCATACATTGCCTTTGAAAATTGATGTTGACCTTCTGTCGCCATGCTTATTAGATAATTACCATATCTATCTATCTATCTATCTATCTATCTATCTATCTATCTATCTATCTATCTATCTATCTATCTATCTATCTATCTATCTATCTATCTATCTATCTATCTATCTATCTATCTATCTATCTATCTCAAACTGTGAGAACAGCTGGAACAATAGAAGAAACATCTGGCCCAGAAATCAGATTTAAAACACAAGCAGTCTGAGCTGTTCAGCTAAACACATCCAATGAGAACACTTCCAGGAAAAGGCGGCAATTTCACCTTCACAGCCCACAGCATGAGTGTTCTGAGAAACTGTCATGTTGTATTCATCCACAACTAAAGTTTTTGCACACACAAGTGTCTCACTCACTCACTCACTCACTCACTCACTCACTCTCTCACTCACTCACTCACTCACTCACTCACTCACTCACTCACTCACTCACTCACTCACTCACTTGTAGCACTCTGAAACTCTTTGATCCGGTTCAGAGTGGTTCAGACAACTAATGCTGAAACTTCCTGAAGTCATACTGGAACCTGCCTAAAACCACAGATGGAAACAAAAAATGTTCTGATAACGTTTCTTCCCTCCGTATATGTAATCATTGCAGGGAGGAAGTGGTTTCTTCTTCTTCTGTGGTAGATGCACTCTCAACAACATTGCCTTTAAAGTTGTGATGTTATAAACAGATGACAATTAAACGAACAAATGTCAGTTACTATTTAATTCTTGGTATTATGTGGAAGTTGATAAAAGGGGAAAATGTGTTTCTTCCCTTTCTTGTTAAACGCCCGATCCAAACAGCTTTCCTGTCTGCACATTTTTATCACAGTTCACTAAGTCTTACTGACTATTTAACAAACAGCAATGCTCCAATTTTTTTCTGAATTGTCTGGCTGCTACGTGTGTGACCCTGTTCCAAATGCACCCTGAATACATTTCATCATATTATTGTTGTTGTTTTTCTCCAAAAAAGCCAGAATCAGGCAGAATTTCCCAGGGATAGCCCAACAAGGCAGACAAGTTGGGCAAGAGATTGTCATTTTAATGTTTTTATTTGACTTTTACTTTTTTGGACGTGGTCTTCTGCATGAACACATTCACTCTGTGCACATCTGTTTCCTGTCTGTGAGGAGTTCTGAGAGTGGTGGTCTCTGTTGGGAGGATCAGTGACGACCTCTCTCATGAATCCTATTGTTCAGCGCAGCACTGTTAGTCATCCTTCTCTTAAATTGTACGAAATTTCCCAAGAATGTTTTGGATTGGCGACGGCTCTTTCCTCCCACCTTTTTACGTTTTCAAACAGACTCTAGGGGTGTTTTTATGTCATTTCCAGTAAGAAACTTAGATTTTTTTTATTTTTTTAGTAGTAGGAAAGCTGGTCATAAGGGATAAACTGAATATATTGGACAGTTGGCCCAGGAAATAAGCAAAGCAATCTAAGGTGATGGATCATCATGAAACTAGGGGGTTTCAATGAGCCGATTTAACAGAAGGGTGGTGGATAAGTAGATCCACAGACCCCTCATTGGTAAGCAGATTATTCTTTATCACACAGAACACTCAGAGTATTCTGTGTAGCAACAACAAGCAGAAGGCTAATCTGCTGTAATCAAAGTGAAGTGTGATCAAATCATTTGCCTGAAGAATTCAAATTAAAGTCACAATATAAATTTATGAGGATCATCTAAAAGGGGGTCTTATATTCTTAGTTTAGAACTCAAAAACTTCACAATAAAACCAAATCACACAAAACAAAATAAGTCACATTGAGATTACAGTTTTAGTTGACAACTAAACAAAGTTTCAAAGTTAATAATTATCAGTCTGAATGAAGCTCAAATTTGATTACAGCAGTGCATCAAAAATACACAAATAAAATATAACATGATTAATATTCAACTATGTGAGTCCAAAGGATAACTTTGGACCCTAAAATAAGATCAGTTGTATACATAGTGTCAAAAAGTTACACTTCAGCCAGTGCTTAAGAACATCCTCCACAGACTCTCCAAAAACAGAATGTCCCCTTACTGTGATTAGATTAAAGTAGCTTTCTGTACTTTAGTAAGTCAGATATTGGGCTGATTAAAAAAAGAAAGATGTTTTAAATAGAACAGTCATTGATTGAATTTACATTTATTTTTAATATTAATCATATTATTCATTTATTTCTATCTAAAGTAATAATAACACAAATTGATGTTTACATCCTTTTTGCTCCACGTTTGTTCTAATGTTCATTGATTAGTAAAGACTGTTTTCTTTTTTATTATGTGTATAACGGCAGATGGCGAGTGGCGTGTTTACCAAATGTCACAAACTGAGAAAGTGAGTCCAAACTTTTAATTGTTTATGTAGATATTTGTCAACAAAAAGAGTTGCCTTCAAAACAATAGTTCATGACTTAAAAAAGAGCTGAAACGTTTTAAAATAAAGGGAAGTAGTTATGATATATATATATATATTGTGTCATTTTACTGTCTTTTTCCTTCACACTGTGTCTCAATAATGATAGAAACATTTAAAGCACTATTTTTCTAAGTGAAATTAGTACAATTATTTGTAACTTCCTTAGCTTATCGTAGAACATGTTGGAGAATTACATATAATTAATAATCATATTGTACATGTTTATTTGTAAGCGCGTTGTTTTTCAGGGCGTGCACGCGCTCCCCTCCGCCCCGCCCTGTGCTCGTGGGGTCTCCCTCTCAAGCAGATGAAAGAAAAAAAAGAGGAGGAGGAGGGGCCAGTGGATTACGTCAGAGCTTAGTTCCCTCCCACTTGAAATTTACAATTTCTATGGGTCCTGACACAGTATCCGTGAGTGCGCGCTCGTGCTATCGAACAGTTTGTGAAAAGAGACACGCCTCAAACCCAAGAAGTCATCTGGAGACGCACCGATGTGGCTCGAGCCACTTTGTCTATTTTAACTACTTAACCAGCAGAGTTGGACAAGTCGCTACTTTGAGGTAGGTGCGTGTTTTTGTGTGTATGTGTGTGAGTGAGCGCGCGCGTCTGGAGCTCGTGTATGTTTTTGTGAGAAGCTGTTTCACGAGCTGACTAACAAAAGCGGCACCTTTTAGCTTCCTCTCTCAGCGCCCCGTCCGGGTTGCAGAAGATGCAGGATTGGGGGTTAAAAGCTGTAAATTAGTGCCAGAGGAGTGAACTGAGAAGTGGGACAGTGAGATTTAAAAAGGTGAAACTCTTGTTTCATTGTCTTCTATTGTTGCAGCGCTTGACTATAGCGACGGGACAGTGAAGAACAAACACGATGAGGCTGTTCTGCACGTACAAAATCAAAATTTTGTCCTTCCTAACAGCTGATTGTTCAGATCAATATTATTGAATAATGATAATTATAATAAACCAGTTTATATCTGGCTGATTTCCGGTGTTGTAGTTCTATTTATGTATGTTTTGCTGTCACGTTTCACATGTTCACACTATAAGTTATGTATTATTTTCTCAGATGTTTACAATGTTTTCTTTATCCCAAGAATTCTTATCCAGACCTCTGTGAGACACAAATAGATTTAGGATATCTGCTGAATGACTAGTATCTGATTTCATTGTGAATCAGACGGTGTGTAATAGCACAGCAGTTACTGTGTGTCAAAGTGCCTGCTTTCAGTAACAGCTGACAAACTGCCATGTGTTATCATCAGGCTGAACAACTGTCACGTGAACTAGTGTTCACTCCTTTTGTTTGCTTGTTTTTTTTCAGGTGAAACTGTTCTCTTAGTTTCAAAGTTATGAAACGTTCATATTTTTTCTGTCAAACTTTAACATTAAGTAAACAGTGGAGCCAAAGTCTGTGTTTTTGAAGGGTGGAGGCTGAAAAATGGCAAACACTGTACAGCAAAGCGACCTGGAGGTGAAATAGTTGAAATGGGTTGTTGGTAAAAGCAGGTGGCATAAATGAGTTGGTGCAAAGCTTTCAAGATCGTGGTTGCAGTGTGGAGAGCAAGGGGGGGGAAATCCTCCCACATGTGTTAGTCATTTGAAGAGGAGTTTGCTGAACAGTTTACATCTGTTTTCTGATCTTTGAACCCCCCCCACCCTCCTTCCTTCTCCACTCTCTTGTTTCTCAGCTTTTCTTTTCTGTCCCATGTTTCCTGTAAGGCCTGATGCTGTCACTGTGCGGTGGGCGTTTTTTTTTTCTTTTTTACTAATTTTCTGTCTGCTTTGAAAAAGGAATTCAGATACATAAGTGAAACAGAATTCCATTTTATAATTACAAGTGTTCATTAGTGGTCTTGGTGCATTTCCTAGATGTATTTTTTTACAGAATCAGAGTCCATGTTTAGAATTCAAAGTGACCTCAAGAAACTGTAGGTATTTAGGTCAGGAAAAGTTGTATATTCAGGATTTCTGTCCATTGTCTCTGTCAGCCGGGCTGGTCGTCTGTGGGCACAAAATCTTTATTACTCAGCAGACTGTACTGATCCTTAAGACCCCCACTGCCAAGACACAGAGTTACTGTGAATGTTTGAGGGTCAGGTGATGCAGCTCGGTATTTAGTGACATTTTACATCCTGGCAGTGAAAGGCTACTTTGTAGCAGATGTTTTTTTTTTAAGTCTACTGCTTCAACAAGTTTTTAAACATCAAAGTTTTGAAGCGTTTTAATCGATCTGTCCAGTTTGAACCGGCTTAGACACCTTTATGTGTTCAGAACTTTGTTCCCTTTTCTAATCAGAAGACTAAATGTCAAAATGTTAGTGTAACATTCATGTCATGGTGTTGACACCAAACTGTTGCTTTTCTTCCTGTTTGTAACTTTAAGAACAGGATTTTTCTGTTCTGTTTTACTTCAAGCGTGTCAGTAGCTTGTGGGCCATCGTGTACTGAGTGATAATATTTTCCTCTTTTGTCTTATCACTTTTCAGAGCTGGGTCACAAATATATTCGTCACATTTTAATGAAGCATGTATATCTTGCCCGTGTTTCGTAGACACATGGTGTGTCTGTGTCCACCTCGGATTTGGGCACCTGATTTAAATGAAATGTTGCGATGCAACGCAAACACAAGTGATGCAATCACTGAGTCCTCCATCCGGACAAAGTTTCTGTTTACTCTGTTGTGTGGTTTTTCAGCTGTGGTTTGAGATTGTGTCCAAATCTAGCTGATAAAGTGAGCAAGATGCTTCGTGTGTGTGTTTGTGTCGATGTGTCGTTAGGGTTTGACATGTTTCATATAAAAACCGGGCATGCAGCAACATGGTTGACGTTGATTAACTTTCTGAGAATATACCTGGTATGCATACCAGAGATTCAGGCAGAGACAAAGCCACATACACACACCCAGAAAGAGAGAGAGCTTTCCCAAGAAGTTTATTGATTATCTTGTTCTTATGTCAGAGCTTCAATCACAATAAAGCACCATTACCGAGCTCGCCACTTTGCATAGTGCCCGATGCAGACTCGGTTTCTCTTCGTTCGGCTTGTTAGTGCTGAAGTAAATGCAGACAGGGGCTTACAGCTGCATGTATTGGATTAAGAGGCTTATAAGAGAATCAAGATGTATGATTTTTGTCTAAAGACAAACAGGAAAATGTACTCACAGATAACCAGATTTAGTTTTTTTTACAGACACTGTACTCTGTGGAAAGTTTCATCAGTCAAGGAAAACCCACTATTTCTTTCTGTTTTAATGAACATTACTCATGTATGCAGCTCATAGTATCAGAGTGAACAAAGCCTTCTCATTTGTTTTGGGTTTTCGTTATTTTACAGTCCGTGTGTGTGTGTGTGTACATACACCCTCAACCAGCACCATTGATGTGTCTGTCTGAAGATTGTCTGGTTGCTCAAGGTAACAGTTGTTATTGGGGTTTTCTCTGCTGGCATGTAAACAAAGGAGATCCTCCCAAAAGCTCCCTGGTGTGCCCTCCAGCCAATAAGATTTGAGGTCCCATCTGGGCTCAGCCAGTAGACGAAGAGGAGGGGTGGGACTCTTCTCCAAGAGGAGAAAAACAGCAGTAAAGCACAAAGCTTTGAATCTGGAACTGGAAACAAGAGCACAGTCATAACAAAGACAGCTCCTTTACACCGTTAAACCCAACACTGGTGGGCTTTAAATCACTAACACAGCAGATATTGGACCAGCATTCAGGAGTTAAGAGGTTTCGTTGTATGGACACACCTGAAAAATGTGTGTCCTGTGAAGAAAGTGTTCTCTGGTTCTCTGTATCTAGTCCAGTTGTTGATCTCTTTGGCCTTTTGCACCTGTTCTCACCAGGTCTACATATATCTATTTCTGCGTGTGAGTGTGTGTTTGAAAGAGCATAGAGCAGGTTTTTGCATGTAACTGACAGGTGTGACAAATTGAGTAACTTTTAAAAGCACATGTCTGAATGATTTTGAATGTTTCCTTCTTAAGTATTTGGGTATAGGGTGTGTTGGCAACGAGCATTACAAATATACTATTTGCACTAGAAGGTAGTTATTTTATCTTTCTCTTAGAATAACCCTCTCCCACACACTCACACCCAAAAACATGTTCTGCAATTTACTCTTTTTCAGAACATAAGCTTGATTTACCTTTTACCCAGACTGTCTGTTTTGTAAATCAGAAAAAGAAAAGCACAAACCTGAATTCAGTCACACCATTAGTTTATTATGCTAATCTTAACGGGGGCTAATCGCAGCAATGATTTGGGTCTCTTGTTGTAAGAAAACATTTATCTTTCTGATTCTGTTAGGTGTGTCTTTGTTGGGCGTCTCCGCCGTCATCCATTTTTGGAACCAGAGTCTGTGCTCTAAAGGCGTGGGAATGAAAATCCCACCCACTCACCTGCACACAATAGCACTGTGGTGGTTAAGAATCAGCTTCGTTCACTATCATTACCTTGAGCTTGTGTTATTGGAATTCTTATATTTTAAGAATTCTTTGACTCGTCAGAAATCCTACAGTCCATCCCTCTTATATGTAGGTCCATGTGGTTGCTGGTGGTTGTTTCCATGCTTGCTGTGGTGTGCTCAGGGTAATAATCACTGTGCCAGGTCATCACATTCCTGCTGCGTTACTCAAAGTGGTGTCTGTGCCTTTTCAATCCAACCCATTCATTCTGTAATCTGCCTGACCCTAAGGCTCATACAGTCTTTGCACAAGCCACAGCATGAAATGACTTCACTCAGTGCTGGACACAAACTGTCAAACCATTTATCTAATTTGTTCTTATCTGGGAAACAGCTGAACTATAAGAGTCATGATCTTTCATTTCAGTAAAAGCTGTATCACATGATCAGATCAGGATCTAAATACTTGCTCACAATGCAACAAACTCTTAAAAGGGAAATGTTGCTGTGACGCTCTCAAGATTAGATAAGACCAAACGCTTCTGGTGCAGTTATTCAAAAGCAAAAAGACAGAATGAAAAATTAAAATTCAGTCATTTCAGCTGAACCTGACAACTGAAAAACCTTTTGCCAAACTGAATGTGGCAGATGGTTACTTAGAAAAACCAACACGGGAAGTTAAGTTAGGACAGGTTCTCTATTTCAGCTTGTTATCTGTATAACAATAGTCTTTGTGTGAAGGTATATTTAAAACTTTCCTTTATCTGATGCTTATATTCAGATGATATGGAGTCAGTGATCAAATCACACTTGAACTCAGAACAAAGATCCATTCTAAACTGTGCCTCTTGTGTGTTGACTTTAAATCAGCTGTTATGGATGTGAAAACCTTTGGTGGGTTCTTAAAGTCTCTTCAGAGTCAAACTGCTGCATTCACGTATCTCAATCATTAAGTTTTATGATGTATGTCTTGTTATTGTTCCACCGTATATTGTCAACACCAATGAAGACTGAAAAAACAAACAGTGGGTTTACAAGCATGGTAACACGAAGAGTCTGAGCTCGAAATACAGAGCTGGGGCTGATTTTAAAGAAAGGCGTGATCTGACCTTAAACTTAAAAATAGGAACAAAAGAGCCGTAAACAGAGCCTTGCATCTATTTAATCCTCTCATTGTTCTTCATGCAAAGTTCACCACGTGTGTGAACGTGTAGCACGCACGTCCCTAAACTTCCAGACAACCAGCATATAGATGGTTAGATCAAGTCCTGATTTTAGATTAATTTGATTAGAACATCATGTTGTGTTCAGGAAATAACGAAAAACCTTCCAGATTCAAAAACTCCACTTTTCAGGAAATTATAATTAACATTTAGATGAACTCTGTGTGGTCTGAGTTTGTTGTTTGTGTGTATTGTCAGATAATTGAAGTTTATTATTATTTATAGTTTTATGTGTACTGTAAATAAAAAGCTGTACTTATACACACTATCTCTGTGTTTAAGAAGTAATGCAGCTCATTCAAAGTATCCTGCATGATACTAATGATGTTAGGAACTGAAATCACATGCTGTTTTCAATCCTTTTGACAGGATCATCAACTGCTAAACCACAGACGGATGGAAAGAATTTGATTTTTGCAGAAAGCATGAAAATAGAGATAAAAAAGTTACCCAACAGTGCTGATTTTTTTAAATAACTACTTAGATGTAATTTCTGCTAAAATTGTACTTAAAACTGACCTTAAGTGCCTGTTTCAAACGAGACCTCTGATTTCAGAGGAGTGACTTCTCTTCAATGCATAGAAGAAGTTGGAAAACCTGATTTATTACCAACTTATTCAAACATTTCTATTCAAGACTCACGTGTCTTTTACATATAAGAAAAACGCCATAAATAATGATGTAATAATCTGTGTTGGTCAAATACATGTTTCATTGTAAAAACGCAGGATGTCCACCTGAGTAGACACATGAAAATCTTTAAGAGAAGTATATGTTTAAAAAAAATGAAGCACAAACACGTTACTTTTTCATTCCTAAAGATAAATACAAATGCTTAAAAATTTTGACTTAGGACATAATCATTTATGCATGAAGGAGTTAAAGGGTTGGTTTTAGACTTTGTTGGAGAATAAGTGCTTTTTGAAACCTTTGCAGTGTACATACCAACACCCCCACTGGATGTGATGTCAGAAATGCTTCAGTTTTGAGCTACACAAGTTAATGAAACACTCTTAATAAACTGACTGATGGTAATAACAATCTTTGTAGCTGCTTTGCGTTCTCTTAATGACTTCAGTACCTTCAGCATCTGCAGAAAGACACATGAAGCAAAGTTAAAGTCTGAACATGATGCTATTAATTCTTTCCATGTGTGGGTGGAGCTGCATCTTTGCTCATCTGTGCTTTATGAACCTTAAAACCCAGACTGTAAATCCCGTATGACTTTCATCTCCCTGGTGACATCACTGCATGTTGGAAGCAGGGCGGGCACTTTCAGAGGTCAGTAGATGATGAGGCCCACTGAATTCCCTTGCTCTTCTTCTCTACTGCTGCATACCCCAACTGCAAGGCAGGAAATGCAAAACAGATCTCAACCACCAAACTCCCCAGCTTACGTTTGGGATACATATTTTTCCCTCATTGTCTTCAACATTTTTTTGTTTGTATGTTTGTTTTGGGGTTTTTGTGGATATTTCTCTTTCACCAAAAGGTTTGGCTATTAGTTACATGTAAGGCCTTAAGATATTAAAAATAAAGGTTGACAGCTCATTCTTGAGCAACTAATCTTTGTCAGCAGTTACTAAATATAATCTTGTTATATTTGTGGAGACATAGACCAAAATGTAAGAGCTATTTACAAATGTACACTCTAGTATTTGCATATTGTTCAGAAAAAAGAAATGTGCCTCTGGTTTTTTACGTGCACACATTTTTTATGCTTTAAGGCTCTGTTCTAGTCATTTTTGTATTACTTTGTGTTTTTTTTTTTTTTTTCTTTCTTTTTTTTTACTGACATACCAAAGACAACTGAAAACACTTCCGGGGAATGTTAAAACATACAACTGAACTAGAATAAAGACATGATTGTGTGAGTGTCCTTCCTGTCCAGATTTAAGAGTTTTCACAGGCTTTCAAATTAGCATGTTTGCAAAGAGAGAGAGCTTCTGGAAATTACCTCATTGTTACAGCTCAGGACACTAATCTCTGTGTCTTTCACTTTTTTCCATGTCCATCCGTATGCCGTGCACACAAACCCTTGCACTCCCTCCTCTGTCCGGCCTGAACTGTCAATTAAAAGCCTATTTATCTCAGCGTTTTAATTAGGGCCTCTTCTATTTGTGGCTCGGTTGCTGCTTCATTAACAGAAAGACTTGGAGATGCATAGCTGGATCTGTCCAGTTTGTAACACACAGCAGGGTAGGAGAGTGTGTGCATGTGTGAGACACTTCGAATAAAGGGTGGGGGGTTGCTTGAGGGGTATTGGTGACGTAGTTTCCCCTCAGGGGTGGACCTCCCATCTGTGAGTGGACTAGATGAGATCAGCCCAAGGAGAAGGAGAAAAGAAAACAAGAGATCAAACCAGCCTGTTGAGGTAATGTAAGCAGAAATAAATGCAGTTAAGTTACTTTAATGTTTGTTTTCTTTAAGCATTATTATTATTATTGTTGTTATTATTATTAATAATAATAATAATCAGTCAGTAGATATAGGAATAAAACAACTAAAACTCAGCTTTAAAAAATATATATTTCTGTTTACCTTGTTGGGTGTGGAAGGTCTGTTAAGTATCTTTTAAGACAAATGTGGGCTCAGCTGGTGAAGGAGGTCCCCAACTGCTCTCTGCATTATTTTCTTTGAGTCTGCAACAAGATGAGATCCAGTCATGACAAACCAGAAAGAGCCGATTCATAATATTATTCTCTGTTTGTCCATCTTGGCAGTGATCCCAATGTAAATATATCACATTTATTTCCTGCTAATGATCCACATCTATAACCCGGTTAGTTCTCCACATCTCTCCACAGTGTTGTTTATCAGTGTTGGGTTCTCCCCATCCACATTCATTAGGCTTTTCTTTTCTATTTAAGAACAAATTGTTATTTTCATTCACATGTATTTGCTCATAAATGGTGATTTCTATCCAGATGATGGAGGCTCCCAACTGAACTTATAATGTAAACTGATTTTTGTTTTTTGTTGTCAGTCCCTGACACCTCCAGTTTGTCTGAACCTGGGATTTATTTTCATAGACGTCAAGCTGAAGGAGGTAACTCCTGTTTTTAGCTGTAGTAACTTGTACAAAAGCTGTTTAGTATGCAGGAACTTATCTATGAATAAGAAGCCTATTAAATCTGACTCGCACAGCATCGTGAGAATGTGTCACTTCACCAAATTTATACTAGATGTCTTTCACCATCTCTTTAGTTATTTCTACAGTCCCAGTAAATAGAACAAAACATAGTTTTCATTTTAGCCTTTATGCAACATAAACTTGAGATGACTTAGACAAAAAGACACATATAAAAACTGAAAACACTTGACCAGTAAAGGTATTTATACAAGTCCCTTCTCCATAGTCAAGGTACTGTCCCTCTTCTAGGACTTTTTGTGGGTTAAATTTCTCCCCAGAACTCTTTATTGTCTTAGTTCAAATGAAAGAGGTCTAGGAAAGAATCCTAAAACACATTAACTCCTGGAAAAAAGTTTCTGCTGTAATGTTTTGTGCTTTGGCTGGACTCGAATGCACAACAAAACTCAGGTGGTGTTTTAAAAAGGTTTATAGTGAAACAACAGAGTAACAGTTTGTCACTGGGCTGGGTGAGGCTTTTATCAGGTACATAATTGTAATGAGGAGAGGATAAGAAAAGGTAAGTTATTTCTTGGTAGTGTAGTAGTTACTAATTCCCTCTTGGCAGAGGATGATAGAAGACGTCAGTGGAGGTTGCACAGGTGAGTATTGAGTGCAGATATAACGGACGATGAATATCAGAAAGAGTCGTTATGATCAGGGAGCAAAAATTTGAAAACGGTTAAATAACCTGGGGAAACAAACAGGAAGCACTAACGTCACTAAATCCTTAAATAGTTCAAGGTTATTCACACGTAAATCCTTTGATCCAAAACAGAAATGGATCAGTTGATCAGAATCTGAAAGGCAGGTGTAGGTGCTAGAATGTTGTAGATTCATACAAACAGTCTGGTGAGGAGGGGCAGAGACAGGTGAGTGACATGAGGGAATCAGCTGTGAGCAGGTGAGGAGCATAAACATGAGTGGAAACAACATGACGGGGTCAGTCCAAAAAAAAAAAACAGGAAGTGATCAGAGCTGAATCATGACACCAACTGTCAAAGATTAGTGATTCAAATACTCATCATCAGTAGAAGATGTACCCATCACATTATAGTATATGTATTGTGGCCAATTTAAAGTTATTTTTATAACCTTATTTCAGTTTGTCAACATTTAGCTGTTGTATGAATCACAAGTATCCAGTTAAGTCAGTATGAATTGGTTGAATTCCATTTCCTGTCTTGCCCCTGACATTTAGCTCTGCCCCAGCAATTTGCATGTTCACGCCAAAGGTCACGGGTGTCCCAAGTCATTCCATGATAAAGGGGGAGGGTGAGGTGGTCTTCAGTGTTACCCGAAAGAAATGCACAAACATAACAACTGACTTTGTTCAAAAGATGAAAAGTATCTGTATTATCCAAGTTTATGGTTTTTGCTGGCTCATTCAGATGATGCAATCACTTGGCACAGAACAGAGCTCAAGTCTTCTAAGATCATTCATTCTATCAGCTCTAATGCAACCTACCACCATCACATCCACTTTCACACACACAACCGCAAGTGCAAACTCATTTATCGATTGACTTCTTTTCTTTTTCAAACAAATCTGCCTCATGTTGTCATTTTTATTTTATACAGCAAAAGGAAAACATGTTTGTAGTTTTGTTTGTCTACACGGATTGACTTTCCTGTGCTGTTGGAAGTATTTCCTGAACTCAAATACTATCTGTTGTCAGCCTGTTTGAAATGTTTGGCATTTCCCATAAGATCACAGCTGAACAGGGATCAGGAGGACCAAAGGGAGGAGCTGAGACAGACTGAGAGAAGCTGTGTTCTCTTTTCGGAGACCCGGCTCTGACCCAGAGATTCTCTGTTTTACATCTTCACATTTTATCCCTCGGTACTCTGACATGTCAGATCATCTAAATGCTGAACCTTTTGTGGTGGACATCTTGGAGAACGATTGTTTAAAAGGCTTGTTATCTTTGCGTGTGTTTGCCTGTTGTCTGTAATGAGGGCGAGTTTCTGAAAGTAATAAACAAACTATGTTGATGGCTGTGCTGGAATTGAAGTAAGAACTGTCCCAAAAACCCTGTGCTGTTTTCCATATGCAGGATTACTTTGAGGGATGCTGGGTGCTGTGATTAAAAATCCACTTTTTTTAATGTTACCTTGGCTGTCCCATTTATTTTGGATTTTTAAGGAAAACTAAAAGGGGCATTCAATAAAAAAATCTCAAACCAGCAATTATCTGACTGGCTTTAAGCATTCCTCCAATTTAAGGGTTTCTTTTGAACTCCCTATGTTACTTCCTCTCTCCCGGGGGCACAGAGGAAGTGAGAGCAGATGTGTTAGACTAACGGACACAGTGACAACACTGCCCGTCTTTAAGACCCCTCTACGTTAAAAGAAGCACTCAGGGATGTGCACACCACCTGTGGGTTCACACGCCATAAACTGTTTTACCCAGTAACATCATCTCACATTTTGACTGTAACTTTATCTCATAAACTGGGACCACCAGGAAAAATCACCTTCAAATTATTTGCAGTTAGATTTAATTCATACGTAAATACATAAATTGAGACTAGAGTGCATCAATTTCTTGTCTTAAGCAGATTTAATAGGTGTTAATTGTTTTTTTTTTTTTAAATGAAACCCTAAAAGTGAAGATCTAAAGATAAAAACCTATTCGTAGTATGACCAAAATAATTTATTAATACTGTTATTAGATATAGAAAAGATTAAAATATTTTAAAAGCTAGACATAAACTGTAAGTACAAGAGATTTGTTAGTTTGTCATTTGTCTGTCTTTGTTAGACAAACATGTTTTAGTTTCTGTAAAACATCGTCCTCTAGTGGTGTGTCTGGTTCATTACATCTCTCCACTGTATGTGCGTTGTTTTGGACATATAAACATCCCCCTCCCACACTTGTTTTCAGCATGTGCAGCAGTACATTCTTTGTACAGATGACTGTGATTGGTCGCTCGCTCTTTGTTTTAGATGGTTTTTATCAGTCACGGACTGTAAACCGTGACCTGGTCTCTGACCAGGTGATGCTGTGAAATCTCATTATGATGATAATTCTGATGGATTCTTCTGTGTCAGAAACGAAATCAATAAAACCGTGGCAGCTGATGTCAACAGATTCAATTTTTATGACTGTTTTTTTATCTTGAATATTGTACTTGTAAATATATAAATGTGTCATAAAGCAGATTCTGTTTTCTTGTTAGTGGGACTTAAAATTACTGGAGGTTTCTATTGAAAGCAAGAGAGAATAGATGAGGAGGAGAGCAGCGTGAGGGTGAGAGAGAGAGAGAGTGCAGCTATAAAACAGACGCTGAACTCTAAGCAGCTCAGTCACAGACAGCTGTGCAGAACAAAGCATCTCTCCTGCGCCAGGCTCTGCATCATAAACGCCACAGCGTGCTTTCAAAGCTTTTCCTGGAAAAGAGATTTTTAATCTAAATAACCAGGATGGCGACAATGTTCAGATACCCTGTTTTTCCATCTCATCTGCGGGGTGAGTTACTCTAAGCAAAGTACATCTGTGGTTTATTCTGTTTTTGAGTTTTTACATAATTGTTTAAAAAAAGGATCTAATGTTTATTGGCGGTTATTACATATTGATGGCGTCTTGACTGACTTTATTTTTAGACGCTCCAGAAAAAAGAGCACGGGAACAATCTGTTCAGAGTTAGTTCAGAGCTTGCTGTAACTTCCATACGAAGCTGTATGTGTGTACTGTGGTCTGACTCGTACTCAGATTATTTAAACAGGTCAATAAAACCTGCAAAACAACAAACAATCTTCCTATTCTGATTTACCTAAACCCTGGAGGTTTTCCTGCTGCTCTTTTTGCACAAGCACATGTTAAATGACAGTTTATCAAATCTGTTACTGTGCAGCTCCATATATGGAATTATAACTGGGACAAAAGTGGATAAGCAGCATCTGTTTTTTATTTTATTTTTTTACATAACTTGTGTCTGAAGGTATTAAAGTGTGACGTCGTGTTGTCCTGCTGCAGCGTATATCATATACCAAGAGAATGAAACGTTTCACCTCACTCGGACTGGAACAATTATGTAACATAGGTTTGCAATGACTACTGATTACTGATATTGTGTGTGTGTTTTATCAGTTGGACACTATATTGACAAGAAATAAAAGAGATTCTGGATTGCTTCAAATAAATATAAGTGTCTGAACTCACTACCTTTACTAAAATAACTCGCCCATACAGACTAACTAATATCTAATATTCCAAATGTGATTAAAAAGACTTTTCCGTTTCAGCCAGTCTCCAAATGACACATACAGTATTTTATTTGTGCATGCAGATTGATGATTATTTCCAAATGCCATTAAATGAATTATTTGCATTCAAACTCATGAACGTTTGTTTCTTCTTCTCTGTTTCCTTCAGGTCGGTGTGATCCTGGTCTTGGACTGTCACCGGGGAGGAGTGTCATGGCAGAACCAGACTACCTGGAGGGAGACTGTGATGAGCTCATCCAACCCAAGAAGTTGATCAATCCAGTCAAGAGCTCTCGAAACCACCAGGACTTGCACAGAGAGCTGCTCATGAATCAGAAGAGGTCAGGAGATAAGATGATACACACTTATTAATAAATCTAACGGTTGCATTCGACGTCTGTTTTCCTGACTATTTGAAATTTTTCCAGAGTTCTTAATGAAATTATTCACATTTTGTAATATATAATTATGTAATGCTGTAGTTTATGGGTTATAAACAAACTAAATTAAAAACTTTGAATTTCCCTCCATAAAATATTGACTGTATTATTTATGCTAAATCAAATAGCTTGTATTCAAAACAGGTTAGATAAAGGGACAAACAGCCAGAGCAGAATGTATCCAGCTCCAGGCTAATTTGGTTTCAGTCTTTACTAATAGAAGCTGAGTGGATCCAGTGAACATACATCTGTACAGACTGTTCTCATGCTTCTGCAGGTTTTCTCTTTGGTCGACTTCAGTGATCCTTTAACCTCCAGCTGCATCATCACTTAAGATATAAAACTTTTATTGGCCTTATTATATAAAACATCAGTGCATGAGTCTGTTATGTAAGTGTCAGATAATGCACAGTGTAACCTGACAGCTGGTTTTTCATCGGAGGGGATTTCATGCAGCTTTAAGGCGGCATGAGCTTCCATCAGAGGAAGTGTGAACTTGCACTTTCAGCGCTGAATGTTTGTTTCGTCTCTCACCGTTCGCCGCTGGCCGCTTTGTTCCTGAGCTATAAATAGTTCTGTAAACACACTTGATGCTTACAGCTGTTCCATCACAGCAGCAGTGCTCCGTGTCCGAGCAGGTCAAGGGGGGGGGGGTGCTTTAACAATGAAAGCAGAAGAATCTTAGTTTCAAATAATCGGAATAGTCAGATTTTACAAATGTTGCCATATTTTCATTTTAAATGTCTAGACAGACTAAGGTGTCATCTTCAAGAAGAACCCAGCAGCTTTGTGAGGAGATGAAACGGCTTTGATTGGTCTTTTTTAGCATGCGCCAATAAAAAGAGATGCTGCCAGCACATTGGATTAGTCATAGTGATGATCGTGACAAAGAGAGGGGAGGGGTCCGGTGGGTGGATGGATGCAAGGATGGATGAACAGGAAAAAAATAAAGTTATGTAATCAAGATTACAAAACAGTGTCTGGCTGAGGGCCTGTCTTTTCTTTAGCTGTTTGTGAAAGTGACCCACACATAAAAACACAATCCTAAATATGAAGGAATGTCCAAAACCCAGCCACATTGCATCCACATTCCTTTCAGTATGTGCAAGTGGAGGGAAGCTGAGTACACGAGTTATGTAAACATTGTTTTTTTTAAAAAAAAACGAGTGATGTAAGCATCTTTATATCCGTCATGTTGCTTCCAGTAACCTTGAGCTTTTCTTTCCTGTTTGTTGTCACTTCTGTTCATTTTACTTCTGCATCCTGCTGCTAAGTGCTTTTATAAAACCCTCACTGACATTAAAACAGGCCGTTTAGCTCCAGCAGTGACTCTACATAAGTAGCGCTTTGTAAATTAACTCCTACTGCATCTTGGAACATTCTGTGCTGTGTTACATAATCTGCAGGATTTAATTAAGGAACTGCTGGCAGGTAGAAACACTGTTTTCAGTAAAGATGTAAGTAACTACAAGTTAATTAATCTGGATCACTTCTGACCTTTTTATCTGCCATTATTCCTTACTTATTATTATTATTATTATTATTATTATTATTATTATTATTATTATTATTATTATTACTCTTGTTTGTTATTTTGTGGATATACACTTTGCAATTTTGGTGTTTTTCTGTGTTTTCTGTCTTTTTGTAACTAATTCCGCTCATCCTATCTGCTTCGAGCTCCCATCCTCTTCCCTGGGCTGTTCTTGTAATTCAGAGGAGTTTGGAGGATTATGTAACTGTTCTCCTCTTGGGAAGATTCACGCATTACAAAGATGACTCAGTTTATTTGTTTTTACTGGGAAAAAAAGAGGCAGGGGACTAACAGTTCTGCTGGTTTCTCATTGATAAAAAAAAAATCTTATGATGGAGGAACGTATTTCAACAGGAAACAGTTTTAACCTACTTTTTTTGGCTACCAGGACAGATGTGGATTTAAAACTGTAGAATAATCTGATTGGCTTGAATTCTGAACTTGCATAATCCAGAACATCTAATAAAAACATGCATGTCAAACTAGAATGAGGTCACGGTCGTCATCTGTCGAACACGCATGTGTAAAACATTGACTGATTTTTTTATGATGCATCAGAGGTCGTTTGTTAAACCTTCATCCTGTAACTTTTATGATTTGTTGCACAGGGGTCTGGCTCCTCAGAACAAACCGGAGCTCCAGAAGGTTCTGGAGAAGAGAAAGAGGGAGCAAGTCATCAAGGCTCAGAAGGAGGAGCAGGAGGCCCACAAGAAGAGGAGCGACCTGGAGATAGAGCTGATGAAGAGACAGCAGAAACTAGAACAGGTGAAATGTGCTGACTAATCACTCCTGTTCTGAACTTGTTTCTAGTAAAGAGGGTTTAATTGTTTATTTTGACATTTCCTCCATCACTCAGCTGGAACTGGAGCAGCAGAAAATGGAAGAAGAGCAGGAGAACACCCCCGAGTTTGTGAAGATGAAAAGCAACCTGCGCAGGACGAAGCAGGATACTGATGGGGAGAAGCAGACCACCTAAAATCTCGGCAGGGGGTGTCCGGGTCTGGCTGACTGAGGTGTCAGGAGTGTGTGTACAAAAAGAGAGTGTGTGTTGTGTCTGTGGTACACGATGGTAATCTGACCAGGATGAACCTCTTGGCTTTTCCAGCTGTTCCTTCCTGCAGTGAGGAGAGAGACTTTAGAGATTAAAGACCCCCCTCCCACTCTGTTACCCTGCAGCAGACCGCCAGCGCTCACACCCACCCAGCAGCACCCTGCAGGAAGCACCTAACACAGACATGTTTCATGTTACACGCTTTTAAATGGAAGCAACACGCTTCCTGTGAGCTCCAATGGAGAAAACACAAACACAGGAGTTTTCACCTTGTCTGTTTCCGCTCCTCTATTTACTGTTATCAATGTCGTCATTGTTGATTTTGTTCTCATCTTCAGTATCAAAAATTCAAAAGGTGGACACTGGATGGACTCTTAAAGCTGTGTATTATAAAAGCCAAACAAATGTGCTTTTGTTATTTATGTTGGTAGTTTTTAGGGCAGTTTTAGTCATTCTGTATTTTACTTTGTTCCTACAACTTAGTATATGAAGCCAGAACAGGACAAAAGGGAGTGGGTGTATGTGTGTGTGTATGAGTGCGTGCGTGCGTGCGCACGCACGTGTGTGTGTGAAACTCTTACATTTGCTTTTACAATTTTTGAATGCTTGTCATTTTCTCAGCTAATGCAATTTTGAGCAATAGTAAGACTCCCAGGCATGAGAGTGAATTTTCTTTATATATTCTATTGTTTTGTATGAAAACAAAAAATGTGTTGCTTAATAAATGATTTACGTTTTATTCGTCTTGTCATTATGGAACATCTTTGTCCTGAACGATCAGGTTTTAAGTGTGCACATGCAAGCTGATATAACCTTGATGATGGATATTTGAAGTCCGTTGATCTGAACTGAGAGAGTATTAAATGTGAAAACAGCTTCAGTGGTGTGCGTAGAGCTTGAAAGCAACTGGACTTCATGCATGTCACATTTAATTTAAAAGGCTTTGTCAGACTGACAAAATGAGGGTGTTAAATTTATAACCATAGTAAGGATAACTGCATTTTCCAGTATGAGACAAACAGCCATGTGTGCTCACACTCACTCCTGTCAGTTATAATTTTACTAACGTGTGGAAACTGGATTAGACAGAGAAATGAGGAAAACAAGATCATACCACACAGAAAGATCTGCACAACTGAGATTTCTTGCAGACAGCTATCAGTCTAACAGCAGGCTTTAAAAAGAATTGAATAAAACAAAATTAATAGAAATTTGGTTTTAATAATTTTCACTTTGCAGAAAATGTCGAACACTCGGAAGATGATGTTAGCTTGAACAGAAGGGATGCTTTAATTAGACATAATCTGCAGATCTGTAACATGACAGTTTCTCAGAACACTCATGCTGTGGGCTGTGAAGGTGAAATTGCCGCCTTTTCCTGGAAGTGTTCTCATTGGATGTGTTTAGCTGAACAGCTTCACGGTGGCACAGACAGACAGACAGACAGACAGACAGACAGACAGACAGACAGACAGACAGATAGATAGATAGATAGATAGATAGATAGATAGATAGATAGATAGATAGATAGATAGATAGATAGATAGATAGATAGATAGATAGATAGATAGATAGATAGATAGATAGATAGATAGATAGATAGATACCCATAACTTCTTTATACACTATAATAAACAAAACAATATAATTTGGGAACTTTTGGTTCTTTTATAAATAGTTACAAACATCACACTAAATCATACCTTCAAAAGTGAGGTTTGCACTAAGGCTAGCACTACCATAGACAAGTATATAAATGATTTATATAATGTCTATGAGTACTACAGCAAGCAAAGAAAAGCTTTTCAAAATAAAAGCTCTGGTACACGTTAAATTCCTCTGTAGCTTATTCCTTGGATAATTATATATTTTTTAAAATATAATTATATTCTCCAATACCCAATTTTTCTGAAATAATGAAAACAAATATGGATCACTTCCGGGTTTTGTTCTGATCCCCTTTGACCGCTAGATGGCAGCAAAACGTCCCTGCTGCTTCTAATAACGTCAAAGAATGAATCGAGCGTCTCATCAGAAAGCGACAGACATGGCTGCGTGTTTGCTTCTCCGCTCATTCTCTTCCAACTTTTCCACACTGTTGCCTTTCCTCACCCGCTCGACGACGCGTTCTCCTTTACAGCTGGTCTCCAAGCCTCATTTTGGAAGAACTTTAACCTCTTCTAGCCGAATATTAGCAGGTATTTCTCTCTGAATGAGTCCCTGGGAGGTATCAGCTAACACTTCTTATAGCAGGAGAGGAATATGGATAATAACATATTGACACTTTACTTTACGTCGCTGCTGCTTGTGTGTGTTTCAGTGACTTTTACAGTCCTTTGTGTGTTTATATGTGTGTGTGTGTGTTCTGAGTCTGGTGTGTTTTCTTACAGCACTTAAATTCACAGACAAGCACGAATGGATTCAAGTAGAAGATAACGGAACAGGTACAGTCGGTATCAGCAACTTTGCACAGGTAAGTTTCCTGACAGCGCGCGTGCACACGGTCGCGCACAAGCTCAAAAGTCGCATCTACCTTTGACCTTGTGTTTGGCTGCTTGCAGGAAGCTCTGGGAGATGTAGTTTACTGTGGCCTTCCAGAGGTGGGAACACAGCTGGCACAAAATGGTACACACTTTATTTCATGGGCTGGAATGCAATAATCTGAATATTTAAATCTCTGATAGTTTGCATAAAACTATCACCCTACTACTTGTTGGGAAAGTGGGTGTCAATATCTACTGCTACTTCAGGGTCAAACTGTAATTTTACTGACTAGTTTTTGTTTGTGTAAAGGCTTTTTTTTGTTTCACCCTCAGATGAGTTTGGAGCGCTGGAAAGTGTGAAGGCAGCCAGTGAGCTTTATTCCCCTTTGACCGGAGAAGTTGTAGAGGTCAACACACTGCTGGCAGACAACCCTGGTTTGGTCAACAAGTCATGCTACAAAGACGGTGAGCATGAACACAAAAAACAACATGGTTAAGGTTTTTCAACTCATTCAGGTCAGAGGAAAAGAAGTTTTATGATGTAATTGTAAATACAGGTAAGGAAGTAAAATGTTATTTCTGTAGCACCTTTCAAGGGAAAAATCACAAGGTGCTTTACAACAAATGGTCAGGAATTAAAATATGGTCTAAAATATTAGTAGAAAATAAGATAATCTAAAGAAAATGTGTCTTTAGCTGCTTTTTGAACGGATCCAGCTGTCCACAGCTGTCCTAAGGTATCTGGAGGAAGGAACCTCAGGTATGTGAGAGCAGGTAGCCCTCTCAGACAGTCAAAACATGTCAAGGTAAAGAAGAATCCTTATTTGTCTGAAACCAGATAATTGTATCAGAAAAGAAATGAACGTATTGATGAAAACAGGGAGTCAGCGTAGTGAGATCAGTGTTACATGTTTGGAGGCTGTTTTTAGAAGCAGCTGCAGGGGATTCAAAGAAGACTCATTGAGGCGAGTAACAATAGAACAACAATAATCTAATCAAGAGGAATTTAAGGCAATAACAACCGTTTGTATCTCAACTGTAGACATACTGTTAGCTGGTAATCCTCAAATCATATAAACAAGACAAACAACACATGATAAACCACAATCAGAAGTCAACTCAAGGTTTTAAATGGTGATATGTTGTGTAGTTGTCGACAAAGCCAAACAAGAAGCTCAGTCTTGTCCTCATTTAACGGCAGAGATTTGATCATGTTTAATCAGTTTTGAAGAAGTGATGCTTTGGAAACACTTTGGAGCTTGAAAGTAAGAAAAATCTGAAAATCATAAGCATGATAGTGAAAGGAAACATGAATGACCTTAGAATAAAACATATGTTCATTTGTTAAATTTCTATGAACTTGTTTATATAATTGTCACTTTTCTCTTTGTGTCCGTCTATTTTAATTAAAATAACAGTTGGACAGATGTTTATCAAAACAGTGGAAATGTGTCACCTGTAGAAATAAAGCCTCTTGTTATGTGATGCACACAGGACAGATTTACACTTATATTAATAAATACAACACAAGTCAACGTAGGTGTGATCAAACGGTTCTTTTTATTTGTAGTGAGGAACTTTGAGGTTCCGTTGTTGGACACTAGAGGGCAGCATCACATCAGCATCACCACTGATTAAATAAACAGGTTTTATTTTGATGAAGGAAAAATGTGGCAGATAATATTGAGGTTTCTGGTTTAAATGATAAAAGTTTGATCCGTAGTCAGAAATGAATCATTCTGTGTGATTAATTTCTCATTTCTATGACACTGTACATCTTTAAACAGCAGTTGCTTCCTTCTGTTTAATCTCAGAGACTCTGCAGGTCCTGATTCATGATGGTTTCTGTAGTTTTATACCAGTGGTGAACCTGTTGCTCCTCTCCTCTCTCTTACTTTTGCTTCCTTGTTATTTTACAAGGCTGGCTGATGAAGATGACCATTGCGAATCCTGCTGAGCTGGACACTCTGATGGACGAAGCAGCATATGAAAGATACATCCGCTCCATTGAAGACTAACCCTGCGTTTCTGATAGGTGCGATGCTCCCCGCTCTGTTTTGAGCACCACTGGGTGGGAGCTGCACTAAATGTGCCTCTGACATCACGGTGCAGCAGTAGAGCTTCACAGCCTTGGGCTGCTGATCTGCTTGTGTTGTAGTTGTGAAATATAGAAATTCTTTACCTGCTGTTAAAAGACTGACGTAAAGGGACCCGTCAGTCTGCACTGACTAAACAAACTATGTTGAGTTCTTGCAAATGAGACAAAAACAAGTCAGTAGAATAGTTTCAAACCATTTCAAATTTTGAAAAACTTAAATTCTGTTTTAATACACTATTAGACTTAAAAGCACTTTGATCTGTCTGTATGGTACGATTAATTATGCTGGTTTAAGATATGGATATGGGACCTGTATAATAGACAATAAACATTTCCTTACACAGTTTTATTTGGATTTTATTTCCCAACTCTTTGATCCTTTTAATAAACTGTATACAACATTTAACTGATTGTTTTACAATGATTAACAGAATACAAGTTAGAGCACAAATACCCAGAAAACATGACCAGAACCAAACTAATCTATTTCAACTTGACTGATTTCCAACATGGACGAAGCTTTTTGTTCTGTGGCCCAACAATAAAACAAATAATATATTAGACACACGGGACAGTGACAGCTGGTGGTTAACAGAACTTACTGTAGTTCAGAGTTACATAACAAGCTTTGTGTGTCCTTGCTACACCAGAATCAAAACTAAGAAATAATGATCAGCTTATTCAGCTGTTTTTGCACATAAATTGGTATAAAACAAAACATTCAGTACCTGAGATTAAACACTGGAGGAGAATCCATTCCTTTTGTAAACTTTTCATTTAAACATCCTGAACCAGGTCTTTGGATCTGCTGCACATCAGCTGTTCGTGGATCAGCTTTAACTTTTCTCAAGCTTGTGTCCTTTGACTATCGCTGGGGCGTCAGTCAGATCATCTGATATACCTCCAACATGCAAAACGTGGTTCCGGGTAGGATCCAGTTTTCATACTAGTTTGTTTTTTTACATTTTACGTAACAGACTAGTGGTTTATTTATCAAAATACCCCAATAATGTGACTCAAATGAGACAAACATGATGTAATATATCAAAAAGCAGCTGAAGTTGTGCGTTTTCATTTGTGACTGAACCAGCACAGATGCATTTTACTATCAAAAATAAAAAAATAGATCTTAATCTTGATTTCTGGCTCATTTTAAAGTAGCGATTGCTCCACCAGGTACAACAGAGAATCTGTCTTTGGCTGTTGGAGTTCGTCTGCTTCTTCCTCGAGGTGAAGCATGTTGAGGAAGCCCCTCCATTCTGTGGTGGTCCCTCTCCAGCCTTTCTTGTGTCTGGGCTCCTTCATACATCACGCTGGCTGTAAAGTCTCTCTGGTTCAGAAAGGCGATTGTCTCGTCTCTTTTGCGGCTCACGTATCCTTTCAGAACAGCGTTGTAGGGGTTCGAAGTGGCATCTGCGTCCGGCTCCTCCAGCTGGTGTTTGAATTCCATGCGTGTGATTACCGGCAGCAGGAACTGCTTCCCTTCCCTCACCACAACCTGATCTCTATGTGCCAGGCCCAGAGCCTCCGAGACCAAGCGGGGGGGCAAAGGCACCAAGTCGCAGCCCGAGCGCTTGTCCACATATTGTCCAAACTCTCTGCGGACCAAAGCGACGTCCTGCAGAGATCTACTCCTCCGCTCTTCAAGGTCGATAATTATTCGCTCAGGGTATGTCTGACCAAACGCCACACCTACGTAAACAAATATCAATATACCAAACGTTATATTGCTCATAATTAAAACATCTGTGTGATGAGCCAATATCATTTTAAAACGAGCAGCAAAACTAAAATCTTTATCATGAACTCACCTGCACGGCGCAGCATGGACGCAGGACATTTCCAGGGTTTATGAATAAGCTCATCCGGTAGATCTGCAAGTTCTGGACACCATTTCCTAACAAAGCTACCACAGGGGTCACAGGTCATGGCTGCATCAACAGGGTGCATGACAAAGTTCCAATGATCCAGGCCACACATGCCCCCGTTCTGCCACATCATTGCATCTATGGCAACATCTGCATCCACCAGGGTGTCCTAAACATACATATGTTAAATACAGTCCTATATCACAGGTGTGCATTAATATGTAGCTGAATGAAACTTACCTGGAACCAGCGATAGCCCTCTTGCCAAGGCAGGTGAAGATATGCAATGAGAAAAGAAGCCACCACATGCCTCATGTAGTTGTTCATCCAGCCTGTTAACCACAGCTGCCTCATGGCTGCATCAACCAGAGGGTAGCCTGTTTTACCTCGCTGCCACGCCTTGAGATGTCCACGATCAGTACTCCACCTCAGAGCCTGCGGTAGATAAATCAATGAATCAGATATTAGTGTTTTGGTTTTTATCATAAAGAAATCAAATCTCTCCAGTTTTATGGTCTGTGATCATCATTTCCACCTTGTATGGAGGTCTGATGGATTCCCAAGGCAGGTCAGGAAACAGTGTTAGCTGCCAATAAGCCAGGTCTCTCCATGCAAGTTTCCTCTGGAACTTTGCAGGCCGACAGCGAGCCGCTTTGGCATCCCACAACAGCCAGCGTGGACTGAGCTGACCAAAGTGAAGGTAGGGAGACAAACAGCTGGTGTTTGGAGCATCTGCTCTGCCTGACTCTTTTTCATACCTGTAAACACCTGGAAAACATGGAAATAGCCGCACGCCGATGTTCAGTGACACTCCTGCAAATCCAGCTTATTATGACGCGCTTGTGCGGGGTGTCTCACCGTCGTGAAGAAAAGCATCCAGCCTGGCACGTGCTCCATCTTCACTGAAGTCCCAGGACTTTCGAATGTTAGCTGCCCAGTCAATCTGAACGCAACAAACTCAGTCATTTCACAACTCAGTATAAACTGCATTAAAGTTGTTGCACAGATTTAGAGCTTTAAGTGCTGCTAAGTTCACTCACTATTGTACCATCCTTTCTGCGGGGCATTCGTGCCAGGCCGAGCGCATCCAGATGAAGGCCTTGTGGCCAGTGAACAGGTGTGGGAAGAGATCCTGGGGGGTCCAGAGGAATACCAACAGGAGATCCTGGGTTCTGTCTACAGCAGCTCATAAAGTGAGACACTGAACCTATTCCTACATCACAGATTAACAAAAAAATAAACAAGATCATTAAAAAAAGCTGTTTTTATTTTAGTGTGGATTGAACGTGCATGTGGTTATGACATACCTCGGAGTCCCACCCCCTCTGTGCTGACAGAATAAGGGTCTCTGAGACAGTAAGAGTGGAACATCCTGCACTCAACACCTTCTTTCTGCAGAGCTGACACCACCGCATCGTCCCGCTCCTTCAGCCATGGTTCATACAATGTGTTAGCCATTACAGTTTGAGCCCCGGTCTCCTTTATGAGTTGTTTCAGTGTGTGCAGAGAAGATCCAGCCTCGTTCCCTTCCTCACTGGCTTTGAGGAAGATGAGGTGACTGCCAGTGCTCTCCAGAGACGTGCATAAAGAAGATAAAGCCTGATGAAGCCAATATTTACCTGTTAGTTAAGAGAGAATAACATGTTTAAAACTATCATTTATCATCAAATTTATTGGAATTTTTACTTCTTTCTTAACTTACAAGCTCCTCCCATAGCGACTGTGACCCCTGGTCCTTCTTCCTCTTCAGGACTCCATATAAAGACAGGGATGATGGGTGCACCCAGCTCCAGTGATCCAATAAGAGCCGGGTTATCACACAGTCTCAAATCCCTCCTGAACCAAAGCAAAACTGGCGATGGCCCTGAAGGAGAGCAGGGTAAACCTACATGCTGCAGGCTGCTTCCTTTACGCCGCTGTCGCCTTTTCTTACAGCGTTTTGGTTTTTGTGTTTGATTTAAATCTCCTTCCTCTGTCATCTGGTTTTCTTTACTTGCCGTATCTGGGCTGGAAAAAGGTTCTGAGACCAGACCTGTTCCAGGGGGCTGGTTATTATCTCTGTTAAGATGTGCACTTTGTTGAAGCTCAGTCTCATGGTGCGTTCGTGGTGTGCAGGCCTTGTTCCAACTGCCAGTCTGTGACGAAGGGGAATTCTTTTCTCTGCCAAGTGTTAGCTGGATGCAATACTTCTCTTGAGACTTTGTTACGTCATTCACTTGATCAGAGACGCTTGGACTGATTCTGGCTTCAGACTGCCAAGGCTGTGGCTCAGAGTTAGAGGTGGACATCTGCTGATCCTTCATCTCCAGAAGAGAGAGCGCTAAAGCAAGTTCCAGTTCATCATCATCGGTCTAGAATTGAATGAAAATGAAGAATAATAACAGGTCAAATAACACTTAGTCATTCTTTTTTACATGCTGGTTTTTGGAGAAGCTGTTGTGTTTTTAAAAATGTTCTTCTTCCGTTTCATTTTGACTGTTTTTGTTTGGATTTGTTAGTGTCTGGCCGTTCGTTTCTCTTAAATTGTTCTTGTATTACTTGAAACATACATATTTAGTTAGCAAAATAATTTTTTCACTATATTCTTCAGTTTAAAATTGTTGGTTTTTTGTTTGTTCGTTTGCTTTAAACTAAATTTTAAACCCAGTTTTATTCATCACTGACCTTTGAGAAATATTCCTGGTAAATAGAAGTCAGGGCAGAATGCAGGCTGATGTTGGCCGTGGACAGAGGCTTGATGATGGTCGGGAACTGCAAGCGGGTCTCCTCGTGGCCCAGAACGGACAAACACATTGCAAAGAAACCCTCCGGATCCTCCCGACCTCCCAAAACCTCCCTCAACATCTGTCTCACCAAAGCTTGGCCTCCATCTGCTGAAGAATGCATGTTCAGGTGAAAGGTGAGGATAACCTAAAAGTTACAACATGAAGATACGTTAAAGTTTAAGGCTTGAACATTCGGTTCTCACCCTACCAAACACACTACAGGTTACCAAACGACAGCTGATTTCGAGTTACACAATCCATGTGTCAAGTGTTTTGTAACCTTTCAAGCTGAGTATTTGTAATTTACCAACCTCACCAATAGGGGGCGCAAAACTCTAACAAAACCCACAGCATGGAGTCAAGCGAGACTATTGCTTGGCTGTTTTTTTGTTTTCTATTTTATTTACTCTTATGACAAACAGATGAGATTCCTTGTTTACTCTTCATTAATTACATAAAAGGTAGAAGCAATATAGACCTAATTAAGGCCTTAGAAAATAGAGATCTAAGGCTTTTAATGTGATTCATCTTTTAGTCAAAGGTAAACGCAAATAGTGCTTGTCATTTGAAATTCTTGATGACTGTCGCCCCACAAGCTCAACCCAATCAAACAGAAACCTTTGGGTCAATTTGAGCTGATGTAAATGTTCGGTGATGACATCTGCCTTAAGATTGTTCTTCTCTCATTTTTTTTCCCTCTTCCTTCATCTTGATAGGAACTTTGCTGCTTTTCAAGTTTACCCTGTGATGTAAGATGGAAAAAAACAAATCCAGAAGACAGTGTACCCAGCAGTGAATTTTTAATCATGGTCTGGATTCCTGCTGTTAAAGGGTTGCTAAGTAATTGATTTTTTTAATGAGACCACAAACAGGATTTTGAATGTACGCAGCAGGGGGACAGTGATTTGTAACGTTCATGGGCCAAAATATCAAATGCTTTGAATAGCTGACAGGCTCGAAAATCTAAGAATGTGACTTAAGATTTTTAACCAAACATGGTTCGGCTGTTTTAGCTGTTCACACTCCTGTATGGATAGTTGTCAGAGTGTTTAAAGGGAGGATGCGTTGAGAGCTCTGGTATGTGAGGAGAGCAATACCAAAAAAAAAAAGAGGAAGAAGGGAAAGAGATTGAGAGAGAGGGAGAATCAATAGTGTTTAGACAGAGAAGTGGAGTCTAAGTGTGTGATCAATAGAGAGCAGAGAGGAGAGATTAGCTGCTTTTCTCCCTCAAACTAACACTGACAAATTGGTGAATTGGTGTATCGGCCCTTGGGCTAAACGGATTGACCCGCTGTTTCCATGTTCTACCGTGTACTGTCAATAAAGATCTGTGTTCATTGTGAGTCTCAATGAAGAGAGTGCATGAAGCACCAGAGGAAGAGGAAAAGGTGGAAATGGAAGGAAGGAAAACATAGAGGTGCAGTAGCCCAGGTGCCCATGATACACACAAAATGTCCTCAACTCCGTCTCATTAACACAAACGCGCATTCACACGTGCATCCTGTTATAAAACCATAATAACATCTCCAGGAAAATTAATGGAAAGACAGATTAAAAACTAAGTGAGGAGAAACGGGGCACTGGTGTAGCTATTTGCAACTCATAAATCATCCTGACACACCCACGCACATGTAGACACACACATAGACACACACATAGACACACACACTCACACACGTACTGTAATTAACCACAGGCTATTTACTCTCTCCTGCTGTAAATTAGACATGCAGACACAGTTATTACATTAGGGGAATCTGCCATGCAGAATGCTAACAGGAAGAGGAGGGGACACTCGTCCACACAACAAGCAGCTCATATAAACATAAACACACTCACACACACACAAACTAGCATGTACACAAGAAAGAAGGTAGAGAAGAATCATAGACTGACGGGAGTGAAAATGAAGCTGCAGCACAGAGAATAGGGGCCCCCAGCTCTTTGTTCCCTGCTGCATTTCATTATCTGAAACGCCAGCCGACACACACCACACACACACACACACACACAACGCACCTCCCCCTTTCCCTAAAGCCGTCTGCCTCCACTCTATGCACAACACACACACACAAAAGAGGAAAATAGAGATACTGCGTCAGTGCCATTCACTGGCATCTGGACTCGGTCATGACAAGCGTGTCTGCATTGTCATCTTAAAATTAGTCAGTCCAGAACTCTGAGCTGAATCCCAGAAAATACCACACCATAAAAACCATTTTAGGTGCAACAATAGGAAACGAGGTTCTGATTGGGGCGAGTATTGATACTCTGTCTAGAGAAGCTTGTCTCTGTTCGGTTTCTAAGGTGTTTTTTTTATTTTTCCTGGCAGTCACTCTGTTTGTGTGTGTCCTCTCGTTTCCCCTGCCTCTCTCACCCCACTCTGTCCCTCTGTTTTCCCACGGTGATCGATAGCTCATTACAATCATTGACTGCGGCTCATCAGCACCTGTTAAAGTCTAGAAAGACAGAAAAAGGTGCGTGTGCGTGGAAGAGTATGTGTTTTCTGCTCCAAGCTTACAGATAAATATGAGGAGTGGGCTGGAGGTGAAATCTAACATTTGACGGGTTATTTTCCGGTGCACATCCTCTGCTGCAGGTGTCTAGTTTGTCGTTGCTTTATGGTCCGTGGTCTTCGGGAACATCTTATTATGCAACTCACGTGAGTACCGTGGTTTGTTGCTATGGTGATTGCCAAGGGAGCCAGAGTATTATAGGTGTTTATCCTAGACAGGAGAAGGCTACTCTCTGTCTATCAGGACATGCTTCAATTTGCCACAGAGTTTGGACCACACACATTAAGATTACCATGATCACAAAGGGAGAAAAGGAATACAATATATTAAGGTGCACGTGTGCATTCATATTCCTGCAAAAAAAAAAAAAGTTCAAACACTTGTTTGTTTGTTTAATACATCACCTCTATGTTTGTTTTTGGGCAGGATATACTGCGAGCTAAAAAGGGAAACAGAGAGAAAAGAAAGAGAAAAGACTCTGGGACTACAAACCATAGTTAAAGACAAGCAGAAATGTGTAAAAAAAAACTGAAGAGATCCCCCATGGATTCATTCACAGGATGTGGTCTAAGAAAAGAGGAAAATTGGCGTATGAGTGTGAATTTTAAGAAAAAGGGGATATAAATAGGAGGAATACAATGGCGGGCTGAATAAAGAAGTCTCTCACTTCATGCATAAATTACACACATCATTTACATATTCATTATGTTTTGTGTTATAATGAGAGTATTTGCTTAATAGCTCCACCACCACGGGCAGCCTTTGTTTGACACAAGAGAGTTTAAAGTGGGGGAGAAAAAAAAAAACAAAAAAACAAAGGATCATGGGTCATCTTGGTAAAATGGGTGAGGTCAATGGTACACAATCAATTTTACTGATAATCGCATCAATCATTTTGCTGTACAGTGCATGTGTGAACAAGCACAACCTGCTCAAAGCTCTTAGGGATGTGAAATGAAGCACACATGGAAGGGGGGGTTGGTAAAAGTTAATTAAAACAACACAGCTTTCTCTAAACTCAGGGCTCTCTTCGCCCTTCTCCTCTTGTCTCGGTGGAATAAGTAACTGCTGCTGTAATTACCTACAGGGCAGTCACAGAGATCATTCCTTCAGGTGCTGAAATTGTCCTCCAAATGACAATCAAGACTGGTGAATTCTGGCGTGCCTTTGATGAAAAGTTTGAATGTTCGGAGTAATAGTGTTCAGGGTTTACGTGGCAACACATACAGACTGATGAAGAAAATGCCTTTGAGAGTGAATAAGTTAAATTAGAGAAAGAAAGAGGGACGGGAATGTGGAGACAGGGGGAAGGGCGATGGAAGAATGAGCTACAAATGAGAGCGATGGCGGTGGCAGGTTGGCACGGTGCCATCCAGTCAGGACTTAAGCGGGGGCGGGCATGGGCATGGGCGAAGGGGCGAGGAGAATAAGAGTGAAAGAGGAAGCGAAACAGACTTCCATACTGCTACAGTGGTGCCACCTTGGCACAGGCATAGCGGGGCATCACGAACGCACGACCGGGCAGAGAAAAGGGAAGATATGAAAAGATCAGAGTATAGTGAAGCTCAGAAGTAAGTTGTTAGATGTCGTCTCACGTGTAGAAAAAGGATGCCGAAGATGGAACCAGATGATGCTCTAAAATTGCCAACGGTGACCTTCGGCCATTTGGCACACAATGGATTCAGGAAACGCTACGATCTTTTTGACTTTTCACTCTCCGTTGACCAGCCACAGCGTGCCAGCCAACGGGCAGCATGCCAGGTCGAACTCGTGCCATACTCGACACGATCAAAGCAGGTGACGGAGAATCGTTTAAGTCAGAGACAAAAGGACTCACCTCAGAGGATTTCCTTCTAATCGCCGTTTGTTTGCTCAGGCAAAGCAAAGAAGACGTGCCAAAGCAAAGATTGCCAGCGGATGCGATGGCATCTTTCAATGGGCAAAGGGACAAAGATGGCACGCTGCCAAAGCAACGGTAATACGCGCGTTTGTAAACCGAAACACCTCTACGAGGATCAGAACATTTTGGACGCCTTGAATGTTTTCAGCAAAGACATCCCCTCAAGGGAGAGACTGAAAACAGAGATGGCATCATGCCAAACATGAAGTGCAAGGCGTTTACAAGCGCCATCAAAAGCTGTTCAAAAAGGCATCAAGTGGCAGCCCTGAACAGCTGCAAAGTGTCACATCAAAACTCACAAGCGCAGCTGTTGTTGGTGTGCGGACTAGAAACAACCTCCTCAATGCCAACTCTGGTCTGGGCCAGCTGCCACACTGACAGGAAGTTTCTGGACATTGCGTGGAATAGAGGTTGTACCATTTTACCATGGAGAGCAGAAAATTCAGAGGAGGAAAAATAATGAGCAAAATAAGTAAAAGGATGAAGAAGGAATTGTTTATGCTTAACGAAGAACAGTGGGAGTAGGTGGACAGAGATGATGAAGAGCCTCTTTCCTCCACCTGCACACCTGGGATGTTCTTAAAGGGAAATCCCCTCAGACTCCCTGCATGTGTTAAAGGGAGGGACGTGTTGGCATCATCTCCAGGGTGTCAAACTGTGTTTCTCCATTGCCAGTCAGGGAGGTGCCGGAGTCGTCAGGGGCGGGCAACTGTCTGGGCATCTCATCTGCAGCTAATTAACAGCCACACACTAATTCTAACAGCCGATCATAATTAGTGATTTAATCGCTCGTCAACGCTTTTCTCCCCCCCCACCCCCCTTAAGTTGTGCCTCCTCCTATTTGGACACGTGCGGATAAGCCAAGAGTGGCTTGATGCATTCCCCCCCACCCCCTGCACTCTTCCTCATCCTTCTTTTCTTCATCCTTGGCTCCAGACTCCAGTGGGATCTTAATTAAGCCGGAGCTTCATTATGCAAATGGAGTACAATAAACGACAGTGGAGGTGGAGCTGGATGGAGACCAAAAATGGAACTGTGGAAGAAAGAGGAGAGCTGGAAGTGGAAAATAAGACATGGACAGCTACCAAAATCCTCTTTAAGATGCTACTGGGTTTCAATTATTGTATGTTGTTCAGACATGATTGTCTGAGTGTCCCTCAACAACATGTTACATGGGAGCCACCATCTCTTACTGTGATGAACCATACCAGCTGCCACGGGGAAAACTTCACAAAAATAACACTGGATATTCAGAGTGTCATCTTTCACAAAGAAAACTCTCGAGGGATTCATGACGATGAACCCCTTAATATCACCAGTTGGCTGTTGTCGTGGCTACGGAGAAAGATGTTAGCGATAGAGGGGAAAGAGAAAAGGAGGCAGACAGAAACACTGACAGTGGCAGCAGCATGGCAGCTAATGTCATCTCAGTTTAATCATCGCACAGGATCATGGGGTTCATGAAAATTCATTTGCATATCATTAAACGGAGAGAGGTTATTTGGTGTGGGCTGCCAAAATGGGATTGGAAGAAGGAAGGAGAAAATAAAAAGGAGAATGTAGGGGCTCGTTATTAAACTGCAATGTTTTATAGTCTGCCAGCCGATTCATTTAATTTGGACGTAATTAAAATATGTCAGACTCAATCAATCATGCCAAGAGGGATACTATCAATGTATCAGTCTGAATAAGAACTAATCAGTGGATACACAGTTGGACAGTTTCCAATAACAGTCAATAACACTGTGCTTTACTCCTCTGTAAGCTTAAGCAATCTGTTGATATATTTGAAGGTGTTTATCAAATCAGTACTTTAACTTCTGTGTATTACTTCAAAAGTTGTCTGACAGGTGGTGATATCACCAGAAGGTGCCTCACTCTCATCTTTTTGGGCTTTAGCAATAAGCCGCTCGTGTCGGGTATGTATGCGGATGTCTGCATGCATTTCTTATTTGCATAAGTGATATAATTAGACCACCCTTTCACATGCAGATCAGTTTGACAACATGGCAATCACTCTCGCACATACAGTTTCACACACAGCAACACACGCTTGCTGCCGTGGCCACCCCCATATCGTGGAGAGTCTGTTGTCTGTGAGCAGAGAGTGTAAAGATTAACATAATCCTTCTAATAAGTGTGAGTAATATTCACACAGTGACGCGTGGCATAGACACGCTCCTGCTGATGCGTATTTGTATCTCATTATGGATGTAAAGCGCTGTAGCCGCTTGTGGGGTTGGGGCAGTGATGGGGGGGGGTGAAGGGTCAGGGCCTTAGCAATAGATGGTAAGTTTTCCTGTTTTCTTTGAATCAGTGTAACATATCAGACCTCAATACCAGGATTTCATGGTTTGGTAAGAGAACACTTTTTTTTTTAACTGTTGCCAAAGTTTTAAGAAAACAACACAATTCATATTTCTGTTCTGTTTCTACAATCCACAGTGTCAGTTGTGCAGCAGAATGTAGGAATTATAAATTGTGTATTTGCGCTTGCAGGCTGTAGCTCTGCAACATGATTGATTAGGACGGTGTGACGACCATTAAAAAGTCATTTAAAAGATGGATAGGGACCACATTTCCAAATAAAAACCACTTTATACCTGATGAAGTGCTGAACAAACTCTTCTTCAAAGACATTTACTGATTACTATTGGAGTATAAGTGAGTGTAATGTGGGAAGCTATGCATCAGCTGCAGGAGACATCAGAGTGATCGTTCGCTTACCGTCAAGCAGTGGGTGGTGAAACCCACATTTTTAAAAGTAAAATGCACACGTGTTTTTTTTTCTTTTCAAAAAAATGGTGGCTACAGATTTAGTCTTGGGTGTAATCAGAGGTGTAGATATGGAAAGGTACATAATTGCCACAAACAGCCCTACACCCTCTCAAACTGATTAAAATATATCTGATAACACAGCGTGGGTTCAGATGAAACCTTATCCCGAGAAGCAGAGGTGTGTTTGCATTTCAGCTCTGTCTCTTTAACTCGGGGCTCCACCATGGCAGCATGCTTTGGGATTCATGCATAAACATGAGCTGGCCTTTCAAGCTCTCTCCTCACATAACCAATCTAAATCTAAATGAGCCCCCACTACAGATACACCAGCAGGCAGTGACATTACACCCCCTTCCTCAGCCCCAGCCCAACCCCCTACTCTGCTACCCCCAGTGACACATATACACCAGCAGGCAATAATTTCACGCCATCCCTCAAAGCCCCCCCTATCCACCTATGCTCCACACACACATTCGTACCCGCTTTTTTGCCGCAACCCCACCAGCTGCACAGTACTCATTTGATTAAGAGGGGAGGACAGGGAAAAGGAGAAATGGTGGGGGATCACTTTATCACGATGACTTTCTAAGATGGCTATCATCTGATACGAAGCTATCTCGAGCCCTCTTGTGTGTTCACTTTGCTATTGTTCTCCACATGTATCTGTTCGTCTCCTCCCTGCAACCAAAATTAGATCATAGCAGGTTCAAGGTAGCATTTTCCAGTGTCGCATTTCTGTGAGGTGGTTAAATGAATGGCTTGCTGCAAGAAAACAAGAAGCAGTTTGTGTCGTCTGACTCAGAAAAATCGACATATTCCAGTGTTTTGTGAAGAAATTCCTCCCCACCACGTTCCTTCATTGACCACTGCCAAGTTTCACACACAAATGAAAACAAAATAATAAAATCTTCTCTACCAATCTAAGACGTAGTCCTTGAAATGTTGAGTATGAGTATCTGCGTGTCTTAAATGTGCTGTAGTGTGCAATTTTCCTCCCCTCTCTCTCTCTCCGAGTCGTAAAACACATTATCATCAGCAGCAGCAGGAGCAGCAATGTAATTCATCCGAGGTCGTTAATATTCATCATATCATTTAGTCACAAAGGAAACTCATCTGGCTGAATGTCACAGATGTAATTAATGAAGTGACCCCAGAGGTCACGGCTCCATTCACCAAACACCTTCCACACTCGGCCATGTTACACACACACATACACAAATACACACCCAATGCTTTCCAGTCAGACACACTCCACTAACGAAACACACAACTTGGAATATGAAAGACAAGTAAGAGGCAGACACGCTTGCATAGCGAAACATTGGTTAAATGTCTTCTGTATGTTAAACCAAAGGGATGACACTAGAGCGTGCACCAAAAGCAGACTTTATTTAGCTCAGTGGAGTGTGGGGAAGGAAAGAAGGAGAAACACACAACAGCAGGGGAAACCTGGGATAGGGAGAGTATAGAGACACAATAAACCACTGGAGCAGGACATAAGGACAGGTGCACATCACAGGTATCTTTTTGGTCATCACTATGGTAACAACATATCCAGAAAAGCAAAGAAATCAAAAGAACCGTTTTACCTACAGTAAGGATAACAGAGTCTCTTCCCCATAAAAGGACTCCAATATGTACATCTTACAGTCACTAAGATCAAGAGAATAAGAGAGAAATTAAATCTGACAGTATCAGTGTAGAAAACAAAAACTGCCTGTGTGGTATTTGGAATGCACATTTCTGTACAGAAGAAAGCTCATTGGTATTGTCGTAAACATTGGTTAGTTTAAGAACAAAACGTGACAGAGTTAGTCCATATCCTTTGGAAAACATGGCTGTGATGTCAGTCAGTCTTTGTCGCTGTTTCAGCTGGACCAATGACCCCGAGAGACACCGTACCAGTGGAAGGTTCAGGGCCGAACTCCTTTCAAATATCTATGCAGTATCTTTGCGGGGGACTTGAGAAAAAAATGGCATGATCACGTTCTTTAAAAAAAAAGGTGGAAGCTTGAAAACATATTTCCCAACATATCAATTCTTCTGAGTAAGAGTGACTAATAGGATACTGCAAAACAAACATGATGGAATCGAGCCCCACATATCCTTTAGTTTTGAACAGAATAACAGAGGAGCAGTTTATCAACAGCATCACAGGTATCATTACAGTTTGTAGTCATTAAAGCCTAGTTGTAAAGCGATCAGAGCATGCATCTTTCTACAATATCATTAGAAACTACAGTACATTAGCAGCAAACCGGACATCCTTAAGGGCTGAAGTTTTAACACTATGGTATAAAAGAAAAATAAACTGCAACATTTTTTTTAAGAGAAGTAAAACTCTTCAACCGCTATATTACAGACTGCCATGGCTCTAGGTTGGGGTTTTGGTTACAGTCTCCAGTGTGCTTATGAGAGGCAGAAAACAGTAGCTTAGATACAGGGACTCCTTCCTTCTTTATAAACAGCAGTACATCATCAAGTAAACAGTAGCGCTTTTTTTGTAGGTCATATGGTTAAAGTATTATCACGTCTTTGGATTTTTGTCTTAAAGCATTAATTATTGTTTAGCTATTATTGTTATATTATTATTACAGGTAGAATAAGGACTGGTAATAAATGAACACAAGAAGAATTGTAAAGAGAAAAGGTGAAAAGTAGGTATGGAGGGAGAAGGAGGGACAATAAATTAAGCGTACAAAAATAACATCAATAACATCCAAAGTTTGTTTGTTTTTTTTCCCCCTCAACTTTGTGGAGAAGCTCAATATACGTGGAGAGGAGAGCTACTTGTCAAACATCCAATGAAGTCTCGAGTCAACCATACAAAAGCTAAATACTGTACATTTACCCCTCACGCTATTAAACACTTTAGTTTCAATAATTTTTTTTTTTTGTAACAATCACTCAGAGGTGAAAAGCTCAGATCTTCGAAACACAGAGAGGTTTGTGTAGGTTTCATGTAAAGCCTCTTTTAAAAAACCAGCTGAGCGGAGTTTTTGAATGACATTTCAAGTTGAGCCATGTTGATCTGAGCATAGAAAGCTTTACATTAAATCACATAACATTGGTTAGCCATTGGTATATTCAAATAGAATGGAAAGGCAGTAAGTCTTCTTGCCTGAACCTCTGAGAGCTGTCATAACATTATCATGACACTATTATATTGAAGCAAGACAGTTCATGTCAATCCATAAAATTTATAATAAACTATTACTAAACACACACAATGCAAATTTGAGTTTGGTTAGAGTTCTCACATACAGTATAATGGTTGAGTGCTATAAAAATAGTTTATCCCTTTCAGGACAAACTGGCCTTTCTGTACTGTGCTATTTGGGTTGTTTTTTTTTTCTTTTCACTAAAAGAACATACAAGGAGTACATGTACAACAGAAAACTCATCATTGGCTTTTAGGAGGTGAAGCGGCATTCTAGCACCACAACAGTCTATTGGTACTCAGCTTACCTATGCCAGCTGCAAATCCCCCTCCCCCTCCCTTCACCATACAGACGTCCGCTCTGCAGTTTGTCGTTGAAAACAAACATGTTCAAACTAAATCAACAGACATGTAAAATTTTGGTTATGAGCTTTGGAATCTGAGACAGTCTTTACAAAAGCTCTATGCAAATACCCTTATGTATTTCAAGGATATTATTCAGGTTTTTTTCCTTCCTCCTCTCTTAACTGCTTTGCTTTTCCTCAAGTTTATTTTTGGAGCTCTCTATTTACACTAAAATCTCTTTGACAGTTCATTTTCCAGCCTTGTACAGACTGGGACTACATGCTACACAGCTAGTTATCTAGCACTGTCTGGTGGAGGGCCCACTGTGAGTCTGTCATGCAGACTGAGAGGTAGACTGCAGGTCTAGCTGGGCAGTGAGGTCACATACTTGGAGAATGCTCTTTGGCCTCTGTGGCATGGTTTTTATCAAGTTGCTGTTTGGTGTAGTAAGGTGTTTGAAGGAAAAGGGAGAGGAGCATGTTTCAACAAGAAAAGACAGACTGGAAGAGTTCAAGAACAATATATGAAAAGAGGAAAGCTGTGGTAAAGAGAACTTGGTTTGGGCTTTCTCCCCACAAGTTGAGAGAGTTTCTCTTTGGGCCACTGCGGCTCTGCTTCTTTGGGGTGTTCAGGCTATTTGTTTGGCAGCAAGTAGGCAGGGTACGTGTGAACAAGGACAGCAGTTGGAAGAAGAATTTTGGTGAGAGCATATTCAAAGGAAGTAGTCCGCCTTTCTAAGCTCTGTCTCTCTCCACTGCGCCTGCTGACAGATCAGCCTGCTCCCTCTCTGTCGAGTCAGACGTCAGGCTCCTGGCTCTCTTCTCCTTAGCTCTGGCATTCTGGAACCACACCTGTAAAAGGTATTTACATTACTAAATATCATCTACCTTTGATGGGCTTAACTGTTCTTTTCTGAATTAGTCTGAATGTTGCTGGCTGTTACCTGCACCACACGGGAAGGAAGTCCCAACTCTTGACCCAGTCTCTCACACTCGAGGCGGTTTGGCGTGCGGTGGTTCCTGTAGAAGTCTTTGAGCCGGAGTATCTGGAAGTGGCTCATCTGTGTCCTCTGACGTTGTTGCTGAAGGTGGTGCTGCTGCTGAAAGTGTGTCTCACTCCAGTCTAAGCTTTGATCTCCAGATATTTCGGGACTAGGTGAACCTTGTTCAGCCATACTGGAACCCTCCTCACATGGGTAATCCTCATCATCATCTTCATATTCATCATCCTCTTCAGGGCTTTTTAGAATTGTAGATGAAGACAAAGAAGTCACTGGTGGCTTCATAGTCAACTCTTTGTTGGTGAGGTCATATCCACGGTTTGGGATAGAGTTGGAGACAGACGGACCTGGTCTCTCCATAACCAATGACGTCGCCATCACAGTCTGTCCATTGGATCCTATCGATAAGTTGTACCCTGCTCTTTCAGCCTCCACCCAGTGGCGTGATCTTATATGGGCATCAAGAGCACTCTTTACCTTAAAGTGAGCTCTGCAGAACGGGCAGCGAAGGTGGTTCAAGCCCAAAGTGAAACTGGTTCCTGGTCCAACTGACCGAAACTGTCCTTTTCTCTCTCTTGCACGTGTGTTCTGAAACCAGACCTGGAAAGGAAAAATGTGTTTATTATTAAGTGTAACCAATGGATTAAAAATGTACAGCCTTGCCATGTAAACAGTACCTGAACCACACGTCTTGTGAGACCCACGTCCCGTGCAATGCTTTCAAGTACTCCTCTGGTGGGGTTGGAGTCTAAGCTGTAGCGCTGATACAACACTTCAAGCTGTTCTGGAGTGATGGTAGTTCTCTGACGTTTATCCCTTCTGTGCTCATCTTCAACCTCTTTATTGCCCCTTTGGCCTTCAATACCACTCTCCGATGCCTGTTTTGTACTCTGCTTTATGGATGTCAGGGAATTGTTAATGGTGCTACTCAAATGATCTGAGAATGTGCTTTTCATTTGTATGCTGTTCAAGTGTGAAATCATAGGATGTGTGGGATTAGGGGGAATCTGAGACAAAGCCCCTGAAAGCATTTGGCTGGCCATTAAGGTGTGGTTAGGATGAAGCATCATATAAGGCATGGTTCGATCTGGGAATCCAGAGTGAAAAAGTTGTACTTGGGACTGAGCAGCTAGGAGGTGTCTGGTTTGATGTTCTTGCCACAGCTGGAATGACGGCAAAGAAGCAGGGCAGAGACTACACTGGAACTGAGCCTGGGCTTTGAGCTGTGGCTGGGTTTCAGTGAAAATACAAGACTTAGCATCAGTCAGCCGAGTGTAGATCGCTTCAGACTCTGGAGCAGAGGCTGGGCTTGGTAATGGATCATCAGCCTTTTCAAAAGGTTGGTCAAAATCAGGACTTTGTGTATTCCCCTGGTCTGAATGAGCCATGGACAAGATGGGGGGTACTGTCTTTTTTGAAGAAGAAGTAAACGTCTGAGATCTTTCTGGAGGACTCTCAGGTGGTTGACAAGATCCTGTTTTAATGGGCTGAGGAATTTCCTTCTGTTTGATGTCTGCATCTAAAATTCTATTTTTAGCATCAACAGGAGCAAGGCTCACATTAGCAAGAGAAGTTATTGTATCTTCCTGTTTCCTTGCAGTGGGTGTTTGGTCACTTTTGTTTGTTAGATGCTCATTTTCTGCGCAAGAAGTGAAAGAATCATTGGCAGGTGAATCAGGATGGGTATAATATTCATAAGTAAAATCCATAGAGTTTTCATTATGAGAGTCACCTTGTCCTTCATCTTCATAGCTGTTATCCTGATTATCAACATCTGACTTAGAAGAGCCAATTCTCTGTCTGCTAATGTTGTCATGCTGGTTCTGCCCCTCTAACCCATCATCTGTTCCCCGGTCTTGATTTTTGCGGGCTCTCTGCCTTGCATTTTGGAACCATACAACAATGACTCTGTTAGGAAGAGACAATAGAGCAGACAACCGGTCATACTCCTCCTCTCTAGGGTAAGGAGTGGCCTCAAACACCCCTTGTAGAGTCTCTAGCTGTTGCTCTGTGAAACGGGTTCGAGAAGACCGTCTGCCTCTGTGGTGCTCTCCTGTTAGTTGTGGGGATGTGTTGGCTGACAGTCCTGGAGACAGTGAACATGGAGAAAGTGTCAAACTGTGTTTTTTTGTTACATCCTCGCTGGATTCATCCAGTGCTGTGGTTGGGGGATTATTAAAATTGTAAGGGGAATCCTTGTCTCGTTGGCGTTCTTTAAATAACGTGTTGCGGAACCAGTGTTTGATTACTTTGTGAGCCAGCCCAGATAAAGCAGACATCTTGTTGATTTCTTCATCACTGGGAAGACTATTTATATCAAAGTGTTTCCTTAGAACAGATAGCTGCTCCTCGGTAATTCTTGTTCGGGTTCTTTTACCCTGTTGTTGTTCAGGTGGGGTTGGGCTGACTTGGCTTTGTTGTCCTGTCTGTGTAGGTTGGGATGGTTGACTCAGTAATGTTGGACTGAGTTGAGGTGGATGACCTAACAAAGTTGGGCTGGGTTGAGGTTGCTGTCCAAGCAAAGCTGGACTAAGCTGTGCCTGTTGCCCAAGTAGTGCTGGGTTAAGCTGAGACTGGTAGAGTTTTGCCAGCTCAGGGTTCACACTTGAATCCAGCCAGGGTTGAGTCTGAAGGGCCATTGACTGCATCACAACTGGAGAGAGAAGAGGTAACTCCATGGGGAAGGGAATTGGTGGAAGTGGAAGCTTCGGTATGGTTAACGGGGGTAAGGGAAGCTGAGGTAAGGACAGAGGAAGGATAGGTATTTTTGGTAAGGGAAGAGGAATGGGGGTTGTAGTTTGAGACAAAGCTTTGATGGATGTGCCTGGGATGGGGGCCTCCTGTGGATCAGGTTCTTGGGAAGGGGAAGACTGAGTGGAAACTTCAGGGGCAGTTGTTTTCAGGTCTTTACTTGTATCACTCAATTTATTCATGGGATCTGAAACTGACAATTGAAGTGACGATTCAGTGTTTTTCACTTGAAGCCTATGTGATTCTGTTGTTGGTTCTGGTTCTGGGCCTGTGCTCGGGGTTGAAGCTGGAGTTTGGGTGCAAACAGCAGATTTCTCTACTGATTGTGGCTCAGTAATGGGATACATCTGATCATATTGCAATCTATATTCTCTGGAAAACCTCTCCAGTGCAGCAGTGGGAAACAGCATTCTGTGGATATACTCCCGGTGGCTTTTTAAAATCAAGGCATCTGAGAAGAACTTGCCACAGTCTCTACACTTTTCTCCCGTTTTGCAACATTTTTTTTCTTTGTTTGGTGAAGACTCATCATTTTTCTGCTTTTTCTCTTTGACGTCTTCCTTCCTTTCTATTCCTTTATTATTGTTGTTAAAGTCTTCCAACTTTTCATTTGATAATTGACAAAATTCATCTTTCTCCATTTCTGAGCAAACTGCCATCTTACCAATATTAATAGATGGTATTATTTGAGTTGCTATCTGCTGCTGGTGCCGGTGTCTATTTTGTATATATTGCAAAGCCAACTCATAGCCATAACTCTGAAGCAGAGCTCGAAGTGGCTCCCCGTTTGCAGCAGCATAGGGAACTCTGGGAGGAGGACACTGAAGATTAAATGAGGAAGAAACATTTTCCTTCTTTTGACTCTCATTTTTATCAGAATTGATGCCCACATCTTCTTTTTTCTCCTCGAGACCAGAATTGCCATGTTCTCTTTTCATCTGCTTGTTGTAGGATCCACCGCTGAATACAACAACTTTATCTTCACTCTGTGACAGATCAGTCGGTTGGCAAACAGCTTGTTTCTGGGTTTCTGTCTCATCTGAATAAAACTCTCTTTTAGCTTCTGTCTTTATCTGCTCTTTTGGAATGGAGGCAGGAGAAATCAGGTTACCAAGTTCAGAGCTCTTGATGGTTAATTCTGGGTTGAGCTTCACGTCTCCTGACAAGTAAAATGGCAGAAGAAGTTGCTGCTGAAGCGAGAGCAAGTTGTCTGGCACCAGAGAGAAGTGCTGTTTAAGGAGATTTTCTGGACCTAAAGGATGGTGCTGTATTGCTTGGGTCTGAAGCAGTGCTGTCTGTTGCAGCTGAACTTGCACCTGTGCCTGGGCTAGCTGCTGCTGCTGTATCAACATTAACTGATTTCTTGATGCAAGAAGCTCAGCCACTCTCTTTTTTGCCTGCTGGGAGTCTGTTGGGTCTGAGAGGGTTGGCTGAGTCTCAGCTAATAAGCCAGGGTCTAGTACTGAAGAGGTTAAAGAGCTTACTACATCTTGTTTCTTGGCAACAGAAATATTCTTGGGTGTTTCTTCTCTGGAGGTAGCAGCCTGGGCAGCATTGGTGGGCACAGGCACAGCCAAAGTTGATGAGGGGGTCTGCTGAGATGAGTTCTGGGCAGCACGAGCTCTAGTCTGGTGAAGAACAGAACGAAGATGGATGTCTAGGGTAGAACTCTGACTGTAACCTACTCCACATAATCTGCAGCGATAAGGTCTTGGATCTGGGCCACGTGGCACCTCTGGGGCTGCGGCACTTGCACCGGAGTCTTGGAGGGCTCGTCTGGCTCGGTGGAGATGAGACACAGAATTATAGTGGACCAGTAGAATTGTTTTTTGAGTAAAGGATTCTGAACATATGGTACATTTAAAGGGTCTGGATGGATCTAAATAGCGGTCCATTGTAGGGTTAGAGCTCTTTTTGACAGTTGAACTGGAACTAGGTTCTGATGTAATCTCCTCATGAGTTCCTTTCTCTAGTTCAGTTAAATCTTCCTCAACTCCAACTTCCGAAACCAATTCTCTCTCTTTCATTTTAACTTCTTTCTGTTCTTCCCTGTCCTCCATGCCCAATGCTTCTTCATCTATCTCCTCTTCATCCCCCTCTCCCGCCTCTTGGCCCACTTGAGGAGATAAACTAAAATCTTGCTGAACTGAATTCTTATTGTGCTCCATGTATTGCACAGTATGAGATGGCAAGAGTGTATTCTGTGCCTGTGTGTTGTCCTGCTGAGAGTGTGTGTTTTGCATGTGTCTCTGCAGGGCCTCCTGACTGCGGCATTGTCTGGAACAAAGGGGACACTCTGTCGCCGCCCTCATGGCATGGTACTGCCAGTGCAGCTGGAGCTTCTCCTGAGTGGGGAATGCCAAGCTGCACCTGCTGCAACGGAACCGGTAACCATGACGATCAGAAAGGGGAGGGGGATCGCTGGGTGGGGAGGTGGGTGGAGAGGAAGGGGGTGTCTGAGTTGGGGAACGAGGAGCCAGTGTGCCATTGGAGGGGTGAGTAGTGTTTTCATCTAAGGGTGGGGTGAGAAGAGCTGTGACATCTTTGGGTGCGGCTATGTCTTCCTCAGTGTTCTCCACTAAGATGCCTGCAAAATGCACAAAAAATAATGAATGAAAAACAGTTTTTCAACATGACAATCTTTGGAACAAACAGACACATAAAATGCAAATTCAGTCAACCAGTTAACTGTAGTCATTTTTTTCTTTTTTTTATTAAACCAACCTTCATTTTTCTGTGAATCAACTGGGGCAGCTGATTCCCTAGAATGGATGTTAGTCTTTGTGGTTTTATTTTTTTCAGTATTATCAGTAGGTAAATCTGTCTGTTGCTGTGACTCAGGTTGGAGTTGTTCCGTAGACGGTGTAACCTGAAAAAGAAAAAAACAGCCGTTGTCTTCATTTATCATTTTTATTCTTACCCACTGTTCTTTATATTAATTCAAAATAAAACAAATATCTGACATTACGGTGCTTCCTTAATCCAACATTATGAATAAAATATGTTGAATTGCACAGTAAAATAGCAGCAACTACCAAGATATAAACAGACAAAACAGTCTTTTAATGACATCTTTCATCTTTAAAGCGTATTGTTATATCTTGGACCTGTCTGTGCAGCAATACAAGCAGCAAGGCACATCGGTTTCTTTAATAAGAATACATGGTTGAGATATGTGGCTCTGCCCTTCAGTTCCTACAACACCCTCCAACATGCCTCAAGGGTTTAATAAAACTTTGCTCAGCTGAATAATTAATCTATTTGAAATAATTCTTCATATAGAAAACCTCCATCCCGCCAGCTTCAAGCGATGAGGGTAAATACTCTATCTATGCAAACAGCTAGCCACCCTGAGGAAAGGACAGAAAGCCAAAGATGAGATTTACATGACAAGAGTCTTTTCTGCGTAACAGCTTCATGGCAGCAAAAGAGAAGAACAACCACACATACACACTGCAGAGAAAACTGAAGGTCAGACTTAATCTAGAGAGCGTAATTGGAAAGCAAGGTACATAATGGCCATCATCACCTCAGTCTGAATTAATGAACCTCAATTACTATCAGAGAGAGTGAGGGAGGGGAAGAAGTGGGAGGAGGGAGGATGGGGGCTAAAGGGTGTAGAATATGAAAAAGATAGAGCAGGGAGAGGAAGGCAGTATGGGGCAATGAACAAAAAAAAATGTTCTGGAGAAAGACAGTGAGCAAAGGGAGGAGGTAAGAAATTGAGAGAGTTTGGGAGAGAAGGAAGAGAGAGATGGGTCAGGACAGAAACTGCAGAGAAAGGAGTGATAGGAGCAGCCGAGGTGGGGGGGGGCAAAGGGGTGAAAGGGTGAAAAGCAGGCAGTGAAGTGGAGGCAAGAGAGCAAGAGACAAAGGCCACTTAGCATACGGGCCAAAGAGATGGAGGATGGTGATGTGGATAGATGACCGGTCATTGTTAGTTGGAGAGACACAGTAAAAAGCACAGGGGCCCCTTTTTAGCTTGACTGCACTTCTGGTAATAGAGGGCTACTTAAACATGCATTATAGAAAGACTGGCTTTTCCTACACTCACTCATTCAAACCTTCTCTCTTTCCACTCTAAAAGACGTGCATACACGTACACACAGAATGCACGGCTGCATCAAAGATGATAGCGAGGAGCTACTTAAACATGCATTAAAAAAGCGCTGCCTTTCTCTCTGGTGCCTTCTTAATGGAATTGTCTCCCAGCATTTCACTCTCACCCCCCTCCTCCCCCATCCCCCCTCGCTTTGCCCTCTCATTTTATTTTACTTCACCGATGAATGCAAATACAACAAATACACAGTCGCACACACTTACGGTGCTGATCAGCTTGTCTACGCAGTCCTGTGCCACACTGTGCACATGTGTGAGATGCTGTCGAAGGTGAGTGTACGGGAGCTTAACCTGGCACAAAGGGCACTGGACAGCCTAAAAGAGAGAGAGAACATGGAAAAGGCAAAGAGAGTGTTAAATTAATTAAAAAAGAAAAAAAGAGAGAGAGGGTTTATTTGACTACATCTAATATTTCTATGAACACAGTGAGATTGTCGGGTCGGTTGCTCACCTGCTGGTTCTCATTTTGCTGGTGTGTTCTCGAACGTTTGGTTGAGATGGAGTTATCCATTTCCCCACATCCAGAGGACGGACGCTTGACTGGGGGTAATGACTCCCTCCTTTCTTTTTCCCCTCCCTTTGTTTTGTCTTCAATAAAAATATGAAAGACACATTTAAACCAAGACATATTTACTATGTAATATACAATCTTACTATATCTTGAGCTTTAACTTGTCCACACAGAAACATAGTTTTTCCAAAACTGTCTTTTTTTTTTGTTATTTCTAGAAATGTCTTTATTCACATGAAAACACTGTAAATGACCCCAAACATGCATGTACGCTGTAGGGCTACCATGAAAACACGGCACCTAAAACAGAAAAGGAAGAAGAGAGTCTGAGCCTAAAGACTCCAGGTAATCCCGTATTATTGTTCTTATTAAGTCTGACAAACTTGGGGTCAAAGGTTAAGTTAGGGCAATGACATCATCCTTTTCAAAATAGCATTTTGGCTCTGCATGAAAAGGTAAAGGGGGTGTTTCAAAATTGTTTCACTCTGGAACCTGTTTGGAACCTTAAACTGCAGTTTCCATGTGGACACGAGGCTGAAATGATCAAATAAACACAAACTTTTGCATATTGTCAGATTACTTTTTTTTTTTACACAAGCTACAATACCTATCTGATCAGAAATCTTCTTAGTCCCCAAGTTATTTGTGTCTTTGGTTGTGTCCAAAGGATCGATGCTGGTCACACTGGAAGTCTCCATTTCCTCAATAAGCTCTTCTTGGACAAGACAAGATAAATAATTAGGGCATGTAAACACTGGGGTTCATACAAGAAACTCCAACAAACTATGAGGCTAATTATAGACCATATTATACTCTATATAAAATTGTTCCAATTCAATGTATTTGAAGCACACTTCATTCATTTTGCTTGCCTCCCTACACTATTGATCGCATATTGATTCTGTATTAGATTCTGTCAGAGGTGGAGCTGAAGTAATACAGACTTACAAGATAGCCTCAATGAGTCTTAATTTACTGAGAATCAAATCAAAGGATAAATTTAATTTACAAATTAAGCACTGAGCTACTTGTTTCATGTGTTACACACAATCAAAATTCATCATTTTATCTCCAACAGCCTGTGGAGTAACGACTACTAGCCTCCACCTCTCACAGTCCTCGTCTACAGGATTTGTATTAGTCCATTGATTAGCAGGTGCTAGTTAGCTGTTGTCAGGGGTGATTGGGGATATAACAAGGATGTGTATCGACTAATCACTTTGCTTGATCAATATCTGAGCGACCCCCGTTGCTCATTTCCTCACTCTTTTCATCTTAATCCTCTGTCTACCCTTTGATGCCAGCAACCGCATGGAACATGAAATCAAATACGCCCACACAGTTTATATTCTCACCTGTGACGCCATCTGGGCTTTTTCGGATGGTGAAAATGGCAGCCAGCTCCTCTCCACCCATTGGCTGCAGCTGCAGTAGCCCTTCCCTCTGCTGATGGGCTGAAGTTTGGCTGTGTTTCAGGACTTGCAGTTTAGAAGAGGAGGAGTGGTTGCATAGAAGACAATGGAACAGCCACGAACCTCCATCAACCTCACCATCATACTGCTGCAGGAACTGAAATCAACAAATGGGGAAGAAAATAATATACTTTATGTCCGGATAAAAGTCTCTAAATTTAGTTTAAGTGCAAAAGATTGCTGAGATTTTCCCGAAGGGTCAAAAACACAGTGAATTAGAAGAAAATGTTGATTCTTACTTTGTAAACCCGGATGCTCGCCTCATGCTGTGAAGTAAGGGAATGCCCCTGTAGTTTCTCTAGACTGCTAGTTACAAAGTCACAGAGGTTGCACCGCAGTTGGAGGGGGTTGCCCTTAGCAATGAGGGCAGCTCCTTCCTGACCCCGGTCCCCACCCTCCTGGAGGTGAGCAGCGAGCTGGTAGCGGGTACGGTGTCTATCGGTCTGGCAGTGCAAAGAGAAGTTTGCCCTCAGAGGGGTGGTGTAGCCACATAATCTGCAGTGACACCCTCCTGCTACAAGAGAGCACCACTCAGACTGGGCCAAGGAGCGAGGAGCATTCAGGTGCTGCTCTACAGACTCTAAGCTGTCGGACGAGAAGCATGAGCAGATGAGGCATTGGAACACACTCTGGGAGAGGGGTCCATTAGGGGACATGGATGGGGCAGGAGGAGGAGACGGGGAGGGGGAGGGGGATGGAGTAAGAGTTGACCCAAGAGTTACTGAAGGTTCTGGGAGCTGTTGACTGGTCAACCGCATGTTCAAGGAAAGCTCTGCACCTAAAAGTACAAAAAAAGTTAAAATCAGTCTTTACACATCGTTAACATTTTTTTGTTGAATTACATGAAAGCATGCGATGCATCACTCACTTGTGTTTTGTAGGTGTTTAAGATGTGGGGTGAGACTCCGGCACTGAGACAGATAGTAACCTCTCTGGAGCCGGAGCATATTGTGTGTGTGTTTTTCACTGGTGGTATGTATGCGCAGGTTGCGAGCAATGCTGGTCTCATAGTCGCACACATCACATCGCCACCGTTTGCCGTGAGAGTGAGTGTGTGCAGGTGGTGTGAGCTTGGTGGGCTGGGTGGTAGGTGTTGGAATAGCAAGTGGGAGCTTGTTGAATGGCTGCTCATCTGCTGGGTGACCATTAGAGGAACTGTTGTTGTTGGTGATAAGAGAGGTGTGCACGTGACCATTTGCTTGTCCCCCATTTTGAACGTTGTTAAGATGTTTATCGGACTGCATGTGTATGCTGAGGTTGCCTTTCGATGAAGTAGCGTAGTCACACACCTCGCAGCGGTAAGGTTTGTAGCCACAGGCATAGGTTTCACCTCGGGCCAAACGGGGATGGGGTTTTCCAGAACTGCAGTACACACACACACCTCGTGTTGCACCACCACACACACACTTTCCTCCAGAGGTCCCACACACACACTGACCTCCTGTCTCGGGATGTTTCTCTTTCATGTGGACTTGTAGCGTGTGTTGAGACTTATAGTGCCAGTTACACTTGGGGCATTTAAGAGTCTTGCAGGAATTGCGTGAGTGCATTATGGTCATGTGACTAGTCAGTGAGTTTGGAGAGAGGTCTTGGTTGAGGTTTTTAAGGACAGCATCTTTCTGTTCTCCTTCTTTGTCTTTCTCATCATCCACCCCTATGTCTACCTGGCTGTCATTTGGTTCTGGAGCTTTGGCACCAATTCCATTAGAAATGGAAGAGTGAGGAACCCCTGTCGGCACGTCATCCTCAGCAGGTGTACTGGCAGGCTCCGTACCTACCAGTGGAAAAGCCATAGAAGACTGCTGGGATCTAAAGCTCTGAGGAAACCCAGAAATCCAGCCCTGATCTCCCTTAATGTCTTTTACCTCTGTCTCGCTCAGCAGGGCAGAAGAGGAGGATGGACAACTGAAGTGCTTTGGAGAGATGGGAGAAAAAGGGAAGGGCTTTGGAGAGGGGGAAGGAGGGTCGGAGGGCTTTGGAGAGGCGGCTGTTTTGCTGTCAACTTTGTCACTGGCCTTTGCAGTGCTGGAAGAAGAGCTGTGCTGGCTCTGTTGAGGTAATAAAGAACATTTGGATTTGGTTTGACTTTGGTTTGAGATGGCCTCCTCTTCCTGGTCCTCCTCTCTGCCTCTGCTGCTGAGGGCGGCTGGGAGGCCCCCTGTAAATGAAACCTTTCGCACACATACATGCACGTTCTCTTCTTCCTCCCTTTGCCCTGACAAACATCCCTCCCTGAAGTCCTCGTTCATCCCCTGCTTTAGATGCACTTGGTTTTCCTGTGAATGCCGTCCTCCGTCTTTCTGCTCGCCTCTCTCTCTAGCTCGGGACCCCTCTGCGCCCACCTCCCCCTGCTGAGGCAGGGTCAGGGGCTCTTTGGCAGGGGCCACGGCTGAGGTACGAGAGGATGACCCCTGCTCAGGAATGACCGCCAGGGTAAGGAGAGGAAGAGATAAAGCCTGGGGACTAGGGTCAGCATCTCTCTCCTCTCCTCCCCCTCCATCCCCTCCTCCTCCCTCACCAGTGTCCATACCAGAGGCTACAGCTGCCACACATTACCAGCCCACCTGTGTGTTTCAGAAACAGAAAAAGAGAGGACAGGCAGAGGAAGAGAGATATAGAAAAGGAGGAAAAACAAAATATGAGTCATGTAAATAATATTGCATAACAGTTGAGACATTGATTAGAATCCTCGGATAGCATCTGTTCAATACAGCCTTCACAGTACGCAATCCAGAAGCTGGTTACCCATGGGTTAGCGTTAGCCCTTAATGGGAAAATCAATAGCATGAGCGCTAAACTGGGTAGAGGAATGTGGGTAAAGGCAACACAGGAGGTCTGTAATATTCCTCAGGGGATCGGATTAAATAAAGAACTGAACGCGTCTGAGCTAAAAGGCTTCTGCTAAATTGCAACACTTAAATAAAAGAAGAAAGCCGAACACTTTATAAACCCAATACATCAGTCTTTACATGCTGAACTCTGCATCCTTTAATAGATATCAGGAAGCAACAGGATCCCTATTTTGTACAATTTTCCACATTTTTTTAATTAACAAGCAACTAATAATAAAATCCCAGTTGTGTGTGTGAAGCTTTGACATTTTAAGACAATCTGTGATCAAAATTATCCTTTTTATGGGTGAATTTTGTGGCATTTCAGTGAAGTTAAATGTATAATGTTGTGCTTTTCAACAGTTTTTTTTTTTTTCAAATAACAAATCTATGCAAACAAATAAACCTGAGAGCTTTACTGTGCTCACCTTAAACACTGCACATTTACCGTGCATAACTGTGGAATGCCTCACACGCTGAAGGAAAAAAAAAATAATGTGCAGAATGTGAAACAGCTTTGTTACTGCCTCAGTTTTAATGAAATCACCATGTCGCTGTGACATTTTATCATACATGACATTAACTAATGAAGATTCAAATAATTGGTTTTCATAACGGTTTGGAAACAATGTTGAGCAATAATTCACCTCTGCGAGAAAATGAATCCGCCCTCTCAGGTTGCTGACTGGCAGGTGGATGCAATTTAATGCAGATACATCTCTGCTCGCCTACGTCTGTGTGTGTGTGTGTGTGTGTGTGTGTGTGTGTGTGTGTGTGTTCCCCAATTTCATCACTGACCTTTTTTTAATCAAGGAGAGACCTTAATCTACCCTTTTACCTTCTGCTTCAACCGACACCCCCTCCTTTTCCTCCTCCTTAAACACCACCATCCCTCTCTTCTGTGACCCCCCCACCCCCACCCCTTCTCTCTGCAGCTTGGAGATATATGGCTCATATCGGCACTCTGATAGTGCTTTAATGTACTGTGTTTATGTCACAGGCCACAGACCCTTGCCCACTGCAGCTGTCCACTGTCCTGCCAGAGTGCTGAGGGGCTGAGCGGAGCTGCCAGCAGCTGAGAACAGCCTCTAATCTGATAAAGATTTTCATTTACACTGCAATCAATAACTTGGGTCTATCGGCAATGTAACTATTTATACAAGCATTCCTGGCTCTCTATCGATCAGAAGTGCGGGAAACCATCATTTAACGATGTGTGTTTGTGTGTGTATGTGTGTGTTAATGAGGCTTCATCCTTTTGTGCATTTGATTCTGATTATGTCAATTAGTCACACACTCATGTGACACCTAAAAAAAATCCACCCTGAAATAACAGATTCAAATGTTTGTTGGTGGTTGTTACAACAACAGATGCTGCATTTAAAAAAGAAGGACAACAACAGTGTGCAGAAATATGATGCAAATCCAGAGATTCATAGATTCTGGGAGCTGGCGTGTGTGTGTGTGCGCGCGCGCGCGTGTGTGTCTCGATAGAAAGAAGAGACAGGGGTGTGAGGAGGGGGGAGAAGCAGACAGAGAGAAGAGTTGTGTGGCTTTACTTAAAGGATTTTTCTTTGTTTTTATAGGACATGGGGACACAAACCCGGAAATGGACAAACAGGCTACTTTTCTTTTCCCTCTCTCTTTTTAAGCAGCTGATCTGAAAGAAGAACTGATGGATCGATTTCACAAGCTTTGCCAATCTTGAGGTAACCGTTTGAAATTCTACATTTTTGAGGGGTCAGAGGTATCAGGGGCTTTGGAAAACTCCCGGGAGGGAGGCAGCGTGATCAGTTCGCTCTCTGTCCCTGAACTGACCGACCGTCAGCCCTCAGCCTACTTCTGTCTTTGTTTACAGTGTATCCAACCGCACCGGGACGCTTTCCGATCAGCTGCGATCAGTAGCTGCTAACAGGTGGCTCGAAGTGCAGGCACTTTAACAAAAGCTTCATTTCAGAGAATTACAAGCTGTTTTGACCAAACAATCCCCCTCCTCCTCCTTCTTCCCTGTCCTCCTCTCCACCGCCGGTTCGCTTCCTTCCCCGTAAACAAACGACACACTTACATTTCTGCAGCGACTCTGGTACGAAGCTCCGCGCTGAATCTCTGCTAGTCCACAAAACAATCGGATGGAGACTCCATTCATTCCTCATAAAGGATCCATTGCGTTTTGCTTTTTACGGAGCCAAGAAGAGGAAGAAGAAAAAAAAAGAAGAAAAAGGGGAAGAGAGGGAGCAGCGGGGTCCAAGTTGTCACCAGACAAGAGTGTAATTAAAGCTACATATAGGCTGTAGTAAACAGAAGGTGGGGACGGAGGGGTTTGTGCGAGCTCCAGAGGTAGAATGAGTTCTGATCACTGTGGGAGGAAAAACACTTGGCTCTTTATTCCTGCTAATTAGTTTCCTTCAAAAAATGGCTGAGATTACGCCCAGTGCGCATGTGCGTAATTGCGCAGACACCGCTAATTAGCCCGTTTGGATCAATAGGATTCCGCGAGAGAGAGAGGAGGGGAGAGAGAGAAAAGAGAGAGAGAGAGAGAAAGGGGGAGAGAGCGGGGGAGAGACAAACGGACATGTATAGGAAGACAGAAAAACAATATTAAAAAGTAGGAGATATTCAGATGAACCGCTTATTTTTAATGATTCTTAGGAGAAAAAAAAATATTATTATTTGTAAAAATAACCTATCCGAAAATTCGACAGTAGAGTAAACGGTGATGTAAACAAATCTTTACAGAATACGGACTGAAATACTACAGTGTCTACATTTCCAAATAAACAAACAAACAAACAAACAGTATCTGACCAACGTGGTCATTTTTATTTCAAAGAAAATTCGGTGTCAGAAATCTGCAACAAAAATGCGACGTAGACTCTGCAGTTTATACTGAGGACCACAAACACACTCCGAGGCCCCGCAGCACCGTTTGGGTTTTTATTATCCTCATTTTGGCGTTTTGTTTCAGATGAGACACCGTGCGATGTTCAGATAAAACCTCAAAACAGACAAAAATCTGGGGGGGGTTGCTCGAGAGGGAGAGAGAAATATCTCTGACTTTTAACCCTTTTATTTATAAAACAATGAAACGTAAAATAAGATACAAGAAAATGTTTTACCGTATATATATATATATATATATATGTATTTTATTCAATAATAAAGGATGATTTTAAACGTGTTCAGTGTGAAGAGCAACTGAACAGGTTACTCCAACCTGATCCGGATGCGGATTTGTTGTTTTGTTTTATGTTATTTGTTTTTTATTCTGTGCCAAAACAGGAAGAAGAAAAAAAAACTTATGTTATAATCAACCTTTAAAAAAAAGGACCAGTCTGTTCAATTGTTCTATCACAGAAGAGTTTTTTCTCCTGCTCGGACCGTCTATCCTCACATCTCAGCTCTATTGTTATGATAATACTATTGTGAATTTCACGCTGGATATGCAATCTGTCGATCGTCCATATATTTAGAAGCGAAAACTGCCTTTTTTTTATTATTGAAAAGCAAATCTGAATATTTTGAAAAGGATTGAACTGCAAAAGTTGTCTTTCCTAAAAAATAAACATTGTTTTAAGAATGTAGAAGGTGAAATGCATGAAAAGAAATGAGAATATTTCCACAGCTAAATCACGACTTGCAGTTTGGATTTTCCACCTCATTTTGCGTGAAACAACACGCAAATCAATTCCATATATAAAAATTAAAAAATGAATAAATATTGATGTTTTTTTACATTTTTTATTTGTCGTTTTTGTTTTTATTTTTGATAGTTTGGGTTGAATCTTTTACTTTGCGTTCACGCTGCAACAAATGTGTCAACACGCGAATAGTTGCTCCACATTCCATTGATATAGTGTGAAATGATTTGTCTTACCTTTCTGAAACATCCAATAAATATTTTACGATTCGACAACGTTTGAAGTGATGATCTGGCAGAGGCCTCAACCAAAGACTGCAGGTTATCAAAAACATAAATCACTGGCTGCTCTGTTGTCTTTAGACATGCAGGAATCTTTTTTTTTCTCTTCTGGCTGCAGTAACAACGTCTAAGATGGCAAATGGTGACATGATGTTTGTCCAGACGTTGCGTCACTCACATAAGTGTGATTTTTACATGTAGATGAACGACTTAAATCCCATTCAGCTTGAAAGTTTTGAGAAAAATGTTTAAAATAACACATGTTGTTCATGGGACTCTGTGCATCTGCATGAGAGTATTTATTATTATTATTTTGCAAGTGTTTTTTTAAGTGTAGCCATAAATAATTTAGTTTTAGTGAAACACTGGGAATTTAAGTTATCCGTCTGGTATCAATAAAAATTACATTTCAGATTGTTTTGTTTTTTTTAAAAAAACTTGTTTCATACAAGGGAAATACATCTGATTCCATATGAGGAATGTTAGAATATGTTTGTCACACATGAACCTGAAATCAGTTCTGAATCGAATGTTTTGACTGATTTGAACTCACTCTGTAAGAAAAAAATCCAGCACACACACACGAGTAGAGACGCTGCTGTGGCTGCTGCTGGCTTCATTTCCATAGTAATAAATATTGTGTTGTAATATTTTACCGATATTAAGGTTCATGTGTTTACACACGTTCTCTCTCACACACACTCTGGCAAACCTTCCATGCCCTCCGGTGCATGCCAGGGATTTGTTGTTTTCACTGTATAATATATAGTTAGCCCTTCCACCAATTTACCCTGTCAGAGCTAATGGGGCAATTAACCACCGTGATACCCCCCAGGCAGAGGGAGAGCCAAAACCTTCCCAACTCCAAACTTGTCTTTTTGACATTTATATGACAAAATATGGGGGAAGCTGGGGACCCATCTGACACCTTGGAGGGTCCTTAATGTCACTCCCTCCTGTGCACCCTCCCCTAACTGCCCCGGGTTATGGCACCGAGCTGAAAGTGTAATACATCATGTACAGTAAGAGGCACATGCTGCATCCAGGAGGGAGAAAACTTTGTGCTGCATTCAATGCTTCAATGAAGCAACTCTTGACTTTACACACTGTGTTCAGTTCTGCATGATTAGAAAAGCTTATTGACACACACACACTCAAATACACACACATAGTATTAACACCATCCAACTTGACCTCTCCCTTCATTAGGCCTTTTTGGAGTCTGTAAGTCCTTTTGTCTGCGTTCACATTCCACCTGTCCTTCCTACATCCCCAAGGAGGCAATAACCTCACTAGCATGAGCTTCCCCTTGAGCCGTTGTCATAGTAACTTGTGGGCCGGTCAACATGACAACCCCACTATGGTCCAGAGATAGATGATAGGGCAAAAGCGGGGAGGGAGCAGGCACATGGGGGATTTGCACCCCCTTTAATTTGGTTTGCCTGATTCTGGTTTTAAAATGTTTTATTTTCTCCCCCATCTGAGGGGGACGATCAACCTGCTTTACATTCATACAGGTATGTAGGCTGAAAACACTCTCAGGATCTGAGTACCAAACACGTACCTGCTCAGCTTCAAGGCACTTGAATAGATATTGCTGACAGAAACAATCATTCTTATCTGTTTAGCTTGGTAGTTCATTGTAAAAATGCAAAAGTATAAGATGTTTGTGCTTTTTTCTCATTACATAAGATGGTTAAACCTGTTTTATTATGAAAGAATATTTAAACATGGAGCATGTTGGTTTGCGGTTTTTCCATTTTGATCAACAAATCTGCGTTTTTTTGTGTGTTTTATTGATGTAAGTAAATTTACAAGTGTAGTTATTCAAACAAGCATGTGCAGAAGGATTTCATATTTTTTTAAATCACCATCTTAGCACCTGCAAACGTTGACATATGTCATGAACAGGTCAAGTCATGCTACTGTTCCTTTCATCACAAGCTCTAACTTGCTGCTTGTAGTTTCATTGTCTCTGTTAAAAACAAAACTTATAAGTGCTGGTTTGCTTCAATCTGAACGATGCAGGTGCAGAAAGATGCAGGCGTTGGCTTGAAGGTAGGACGGACAGCGGCCTGTTTTTCTGATCAGGTTTCTGCAGACTGATCTGTCAGACGACGAACCATCATCATCAAAAAATGAAGTGATGAAAAAAAGATAGCAACAACCACGTTGAGCTGATCCTTAACCTGAAGAAAAGCTAGTAGAAAATGTATTGGTATGAGGATTTATTTGTTTTTTTTTGTCACAATATTAATGATGAATTACTGTATTATTGTCAAAATGCATAAACAATGTTTTATTAAAGATATATGTTTTTATTCTATTGAACATACATAATAGTCCTAAATTAGAAATGATTCTTATTTGAATGAATTTAAAGTAACATTTATATAAAGAGCATTAAATGTAAAAACCCAGAGTGTGTTCCATGAAAACCTGTTGGGTCGCCATCATTCAGTGTTCCAAAGACCCGTTCTGATAGAACAAAACTAAAAACATCTAAAGTTCTTTTATTTTTTCCAGCCTTCCTACGTTTGTTCATAAAACTGAGGATCTTTCTTTGAACCTGGTTTCAGATCGTCTTTGATCGGTTCCTCTTTCTCTGTCTCTTTCCATTAAATCATTTTTTATCATCCATATGGTTATTTTTGAATATGTTTGATATGTTAGCTTGATTTTTATTTCTGTAGCCCCTGTCTTTGACAGATGAATTTTCCCTCTGGGATCAATAAACAATATCATCTTATTTCATTTCATCTTATCTCATATCATATCATCTCATCACCACGGCTGCGGCTATCTGCAGTAGGACATTAATAATATTACAGTCTGATGTAGATGAAAATGCCTACAGGTAGCCAATACCTAGATTAAACCATGTTGAATCTTTCAAAGGGGAAATGATAGATAGATAGATAGATAGATAGATAGATAGATAGATAGATAGATAGATAGATAGATAGATAGATAGATAGATAGATAGATAGATAGATAGATAGATAGATAGATAGATAGATAGATAGATAGATAGATAGACAGGTTTGTCTTACAGATGTGTGCGTCACAGCTGTAAACCTGAGCAACAGCGCTCTCCGATGGGAGAAACTGAAACTGAACGGAGCAGGGCAGGGAAAAAAAACACTAACTATGTCCTCCCGGACACCGTACATTCGCGGAAGTGATTGTCATGAAATAGTGTGGCGGTTTTGTTGATACGATAATGAAGACAATTTGTTTTGATTTATAATGTTTTTCTTCTGATTCAGGACTTTGGACATGGAAGATGAATGGGAAGAAGAGGTATTTACCATCTCGGATATGGTAGCAGTGGCCGGATTAGCCAGATTAGCTGAACACACACAATGACAGTTTGAGAAATACGTGACTATTTTACAAATAATTTGCGATTTCTGTTAAATTTCCAAAATATTTTCATCAAGTTACAAAAGCTAGCTTAGTTTCACCGTACAAATGAATGCATTTTAGGATATTAGCACGAGCGTTTTTCTAGGAATATAAGATTTGTATAGTAAAATATTTTAAAGTCTTTTTGTCCTTTTTTTTACATTTTCTTTTGGCAACAGTCAGAAATATTTTCACACGTGTGGTTAAATATGAATTAGTGATTATGTTCAGGTATGTTGTTCGTGACTTGTTTGTGGTGCGTTCAGGAGCAGCTTGTTGTGGTGGAACTCTCAGGAATAATCAACAATGACATGCTGTCCAAATGTCGAGGCACGTGCAAGATACTTGTGAGTTTTAGATCATTTATTGTTTTAGTAAGACACTATAGATTAGTGTAAACAATACCCTTGGTTTTTCTGTGCAGGCTACTTTATCTATGTGTTTGATATGTTTTATGTGACATAGGATATAGACAGTGAAAGGCCCATGATGCAAATTGGACAGTGTGTGTTTGCAGGAGAATATGAAGGTAAGATTAAAACACTAGATGTCATTTAGAAAATTGTTAGTGTCATTAGGTTAAATTTTTGCTTTAAGTTTCATTTTCTTTCTTTTTTTTACTTCACCACATCTTCAGAGAAGCTGTTGACACACTCAAATCTCAATAAAACATTTAGAAATATTATCACTTTGTTTCACTAAATATGTTGCAAATCTGTGTTGTTTGACACTCATAACCAGAAGTGATGAAATGCAGGAACTCAGCTCTTTGTTTACTTCTTGCACAGACATTGAAAAGCATTTGTGAACTTGTGTTTTCATTGATAAGATGCTGTACATCTTGTGGTTGTAGCAACTCTGCTTCATTCACAGCCCTAAATTAGACCCAGAGACTGATGAAATTACTCATGCAGAAATGAAAGACTTCCATAAAGACCAAATGTAGATGTTCTAACTCAGTGAGTTGGATTTTGATCCATGAAAAAATTCATCTGCGCAGCCAGGCTTGAGTCAAACCCATTTTCACTCAACAGAGACATGAGTTAAACATCAAATATTATTTCTATGAACAACATGACCTGTAATCCAATACTGCATAGAAAAAAAAGGCAGCGATATGCAGAACGGTGCAGAAATCCTCAACATCAGTAACTCCATGAGAGATTCCTCTGTGAATTTTGGTCTCTCTTCTTTCTCTTTCTCTCCTTTTGCTCTGATCTGGCTGTTTATTATTAAAGGAAAACTTACCCCCCTCCCCAGATACAGTCTGAAATTCAAAAGATACATGAAAAAGGGGAGCGACTGGCAGACTAAGGGGGCTTGGCAGGCTGTGCTGGGATTGAAATGTCACTCTGACTGACACGCGCCAGAGAGGTACAGGTGAAATGGAGGAAAATGTAGACGAGACAAGTACCTTTTGAGGCGGTAGTTCACCCTGCAGCGGCTTGGCGGCATAGAATGGGGCTCTTCTCTACTGGTACATTGTTGTTAGCCAACGCTATTAGCTCCAGTAATATCGTGTGACTCTGCAAACAGGTGCAGCTGCGCACGACCGCACCACCGTTTCAAACCGATGGTTCGAACTGCAGCGGCTTAAGCGGCATAGAATGAGGCCCGTCTCTTCATTGTATATTGTTGTTGATCAAAGCAAAAGCTAAATTCGAATTAGCTCGTGTAATATCTGTGACTCAGCCTCATGTGTGGCTGCACGTGTGCAATCGCTGCACATTATTGTCCACATTGATAATACTTGCTATGATGCATTGTCCAAGGTATAAACCAAAGTATCTCAGCATGAAGAGAAAACCATTCAGTAATGTGCTAAAAGCATGTTTTCACACAATCACAAACACTAAAATGAACTCTGATAATGGCCGTATACACTTCCTGTTCAAACTCACTCACTACTGAGCGGATGTGTGGCCAAGACCGAGTTCTTTTATACTCCATACCAGCAGAATCCTGATGTCACAACTAGAGAAAATACGGTCTCAGCCAATAGCAATGCTTGATTCAAATTCAAGTGCAGTGTAACATTTTAACTTGAAGAGGGCGCGCCACTAACGGTTTTTGGTATAAAATGTATAGTTGTATAAAAATGTGCTAAAATACCAGAAACAAGACCCAGAAATGTAGACAGCCCTATTAGACACTTATTTATAGAGTTGATCAACAAAAAAAGTTGATTTGGGGGTTAATTGCACTTTAACGCTTGTTTGCATTCACCATGATACTGAGACTGACTGTGTTTGATTCACAGAACTTATGTGTGCAACTGATTTCAGCTCAAACATATTCAGCTGTGAGCATCAAAACTGATTCTGTTCACATTGTCTCTTCTCCTGAGTCTTGAGACAAACCCTCAATTTCTTGATCTGATTCTCCATTTTCTTCCATGGTTTCTGCCATAGTAATCACTTTGTTTACATTTCCCTTTCTTTTCATCACTTTGGATAAATGCATGTTTTTCGAAATTGTGTAGAGATATTTCAGAAATGTGCCTATTTGACACTTTATTACTGTAAATCTGCAGATCCCAGTTTATGTGGTAAATTGGCTCCTAGGCACAAATGTAAGATTGATATGAAGCAGTAAAATAACATTTAAAACAGAAACATTTTAAAACCCAATAATCTAACTTGACATGTTGGTTTTATTCAGTTTATTTATGGAGCACCAATTCAAAACAAAGTCCATCTTACAGCACTATACAAAAACTGATTCACATCAACGGGTCCAGGCATATTAAGCCTGGAGCATGAGACATAAAACATTTTTAAGACTTACAAATTTTAAATAGATTTAAATTGACTCAACAGTTTTTAGTTTCTTCAAATGCGGAGACATATAAGGTTTTGTGTATTACATTTTCTTTATAAAAACCCTTGATTTTTAGAGGAATTTTTTTAAACAAAGCCTCAGACATAATGGGTCAAACCTGAGCTCCTGATCCAATTGCCAGCAGCTGATTATGGCTATATAGCAGTAAATGCATTTGTTGGATGTACGTCAAGTTCTGATTTCATATAGATTTGATGTTGTGATCTGTAAAATGTTGTCTTTTAAAATATATCAGATAAATAAAAAAATGATTTTTGTTCCTGCTTCAGATGCTTTGGGAACTTGTGTTGTATTTGAAGAAGTATCACGTAAGGGTAAGATTCTCCTGAAAATGTTTTAATTTACATCAGTTATAATTATTAGATGTTTGTTTTTGTTTCAAGCTTAATTTCGGACGTATCCACAGGAAAAGCAACCAGTGGTCCAGACCTCAAATACATGTGTCACACCATGAAGAAACTGACAATGCAGCGGATCTTTCTCGTAGAAAAGAAAGATGGTGAACCAATTACAGGTCAAAATAAAGGAAAAAAAAAATTCCTATTATCACAGATCTGTTTTAATCAATCTGTTTTAACACTGTGGTTGTCACTTATTCTTCAATCTGTTGCATAAGAAAAGAATCATCTTTTTACAGCACGTGTAGAAACACAAGTATGACTGAGTGTTTTGTTCCAGCAGCAGGAGGTGATAGTGAAAAGAAGGACGCAACCTGTCAGTCTAATCAAGAGAACAGTAATGCGCAAGGAGCGATAGACGACACCACGGACAACAAAGATACGGACGGCTGAAATATATTAACTTTTGCCTTATTTTGACTGTATGAGTGGCAGTGTCTAGGATTTCTATGCTTTAACCGTAATGAAAAGTTGTTGTTTTTCCTGCTAGAATTTATTATTATTATTAGGAAGATAGGCCTACAGAAGGTCTTTCTCTTCAATGAACCTCAAAACAATAGATTTTAACATTCTAAATGCAACTTGAATGTAGTCTGTTTGCTTAAGGTTTTATGTTTTCTGGCTGTAATCTGCCTGTTATTGCTCAGTTTTTGAGTATTATTTGATTTGTGTGTAACTGTTATAACATCTAGTATGTCTAACTGTGAAAATGACATACAGTATAAAGGCAGCTACTTTTATAATAGAGGCCAACTGCTAGAAACTGATTTATGGGCCAGTCTTTGGAAATAAAAATGGTAATTCTTCCCAAAATCTCCATGTCTAAAACTAAATTTTGTAATTGTTTCTAAGGACATTGTGAACTATTGCTGAAAAACACTTTTCAAAGATTAATTTGAAGCAAAAATTTTGAGAAAAATATATTCTGACCATCTTATTGCTCTTTTCATTAGCTATATTAGAAATATTTGTTTTGTCAGACCCATTAATTTCTTCAGAAAAGTGAGGCTAGTGTTTCACTTGATCTGTAATATGTCAAAAACAAAGACACCTTTCAGACTGGAAAAAAATATGAGTCACTGAATGCGTTTTATTCCAGCTTTTAATTTGTCTGTATATTTCATTTATGTCAAGCACAGTTTATAGTCTTTACCTCTAATTTTAAATATAATACTTTTTAAAAATAAAATGGGTCCAGTGTTACTCTAATTTAACAAGTGTTACGTGTCTCAGTTCCAGATTGTCGGTGTTAGCTTGTTTTCGTTTCGGGAGTTTATGAATGAACTTGGTTTTGTTGACTTTGAGGACGTGGCGGTTCTCGGCCAATCCAATCAACGGCTGTCCTTGAAGTGGACCAATCAGCCAGCGACATCGCACTCAGTTTCTCGGAACCCGATTGGTCAGCTGTAGATTTTCGCACAGGAAGCGAAAGGGTGTGTTTCCGAGGGGAGGGCCTAAAGCGTCAACGACAAAACTTCACAGAAGACACCGGTGAGTTTTGCAGGTTAATTGAGGCGTAAATTTCAGAAAAGTGAGGATAGACGCTCTTCAGTTCCAAGAGGTTTGAAAGCCGTTTATCTGTCACAATACTAAGGCGTATTTTCCTAATTTATTGTGTAAAATCGTTCGACAGGATAAAAGTAGCGGTGTTCTGTTAGCCACTCTGGGTCATGCTGGGTTTGATTTGTAACTGTTGCTCATTAGAGATAACGTTAACAAACGTATTTAGCAATTAAAAAACATTGTTAATGTTTAAAACGAAACTGCAAGAAAAGGTGAACGTGCAGCAGGGATTTTTTTTGTGTGTTGTGTGAAGATATGAAGATGAACGACGCGCGGAGAAAATAACGGGTTTTATTTCCCTAACAATTATCAATGAATAGTTCAGTAACTTTTTTCAGTTACATAATTGAACTAACTTCACATTTGAACATTTTCTATGCGTTTTTGAGAACCTACTTATTTATTTTGCAGTTTACTTGTAATTCGTCTCGGTAATTAATCAAAATTATTTGTTTTATGCAGTTTTATTTGTAGTTCACCCAGTTTATTTAGATTCTAATGATAGCGATGCATGACGTTACCTTACATTTTGTTTGAATTTAAATACTAATTTCATGGAAATAATCTGTTTTGTGCAGCTTTGCATCTTCAAGTGGAAGAAAGTTAGTAATAACTAAGATATTTGCTTTCAGGGTGAATCATGTATTTCAGCACTGAGTCAAAAGCTGTGATCTCTTCACAATGAGTATGTTATTGTGAAAGAGACCAGCTGACATTTTTATAAGCAAGACATGGCAACATAACCATAGATGAGGGACATAGTTTTAAGTAACCACAGCTACGAAGTGCTTTTCCATAAAGGTTACGCCGTGTCTGGTTGTTGGAAGATAAACTATGTTTTCTTAAAAATACCAGATAGTGTCAAGGATTTTTACAGAGATGAGATGTACCAATGGCTTCATCAGATTTCACCATTTTGGTTCTGAGTATTCTTTTTTTTTTATTTTGTTTTAAAGTGTTTGTGCAAGAACAGAATGGAACTGCGGCCGCTTGTGATGTGCTTTGCTCTGTGCGTGGTTTATGCCACGAGCAAACCCACTGAGAAGAAAGATCGTGTCCACCATGACGAACCTCTCAGCAACCTTCATCACGATGATGCAGAGAACTTTGACTATGACCATGAAGCATTTCTGGGACAAGAGGAGGCCAAGACCTTTGACCAGCTCACACCAGAGGAGAGCAAGGAGAGGCTTGGGTAAGAACGCCTCATCTGCTTCCTTTATATGGAACATCAGTTATTGCAATGCCTGTTAAATTAGTTTCAGCAGCCATGAAGATCATTTTTCTTGAAGAATCACCTTTCACTTGTTGTAATTTTGCTCTGTAAGGTTGTCAGCGAAAACCAGAAATGTGTTTTAAAACATCTTCCTTTACTGCAGCATGCTGGTTGAACGCATTGATGAAGATAAAGATGGTTTCGTGACCGTCGAAGAGATGAAGAGGTGGATTAAACACGCACAGAAGAAGTGGATCTACGATGATGTAGATCGACAGTGGAAGAGTCATGACCTGAATGGGGATGGGGTGGTGTCCTGGGAAGAGTACAAAAATGCCACTTATGGATATGTTCTCGGTATGGCTGTCCAGTGTCCACACTGTCCAGATTACGTTCCGGAACTTGGACTTAATTCTGATCAATCTCTGATTTTTGCCCAGCAGATGATTCTGATCCTGATGATGGCTTCAGCTACAAGCAGATGATGGTTCGTGACGAGAGGCGATTCAAAATGGCAGATCAAGACAATGACATGAAAGCCAACAAAGAGGAGTTCACAGCTTTCCTTCACCCTGAGGAGTATGATCACATGAAAGACATTGTAGTATTGGTGAGTCTCAAACGGGTATGAAATGAGGACTTCAGCAGGATAGTTTTAAAGTTGACCTTTTTTTCCCGTAGGAAACTATGGAAGACATTGATAAAAATGGAGATGGTTTGATTGACCTGGATGAATACATAGGTGAGTTCTCTAGAGACCAACAAGACATTTCCACATTGTCGCCACTCATTCCCTCACTCAACCTGTTCTTGTAATCCGGTCCTCTAGGTGACATGTACAACCAGGATGGAGACAATACGGAGCCTGAGTGGGTGAAGACTGAGAGGGAACAGTTCACCGAATTCAGAGATAAAAATAAAGATGGGAAGATGGACAAGGAGGAGACCAGAGACTGGATCCTGCCCAGTGACTACGACCACGCTGAGGCCGAGGCCAAGCACCTGGTTTATGAGTCAGATTCAGACAGAGTGCGTATAACCAACATTCTAAATAAATGACTGTGTGTTTTAATTTTACTTTTTGGATTCAATTTTAAATACTGGCGAGAAGCAAAAAACTGTATATGTATTAGGAGGGTGAGGCGAAAAGATCATTGTTTTACTTACAAAACACAGTCTTATTCTATATTTTCGAAACAGGGTTCAGTTTTTTGACTGTGAGGAAATCTGAGGCTGATTTATTTATTTATTTATTTATTTATTTATTTATTTATTTATTTAACCGTTGTCCCTTCAGGACGGACGTCTTACCAGGGAAGAAATTGTCGATAAGTACGATCTGTTCGTTGGCAGCCAGGCGACCGACTTCGGGGAGGCTCTGACTCGACACGACGAGTTCTAACACCCGACTGCCTCCACAGACTGTGTGCTCATCCCGTGTCCCACCTGATGACTCCTCCCGCCATGCTCGGAGATTTTAATCAGGATGAGCTCACCCAGTTCAACGCCACGGACAATAATTTATTTAATTTCTTGAATGTGTCCCATCACTCACACTAACATTCTTAGTATATGCTTGATTAGTTTCGCCCCAGCTGAGCTGCATCACCAGCCTCTTCTCTGCTTCCACACTCGACCTTTTCACTACCTGAAACAGACTCTCCCCCCCATTTTATTTTTAATTCCTTATGTTTGTGATTGATTTAATGAAACTGTTTGGTCCTGTTATTGGACCTTTTTTAAAGAACAAAGTTTATGTGTGTAGTCTACAGAAGAGATTAATGCAACATGTCTCTTTGCAGTGCACTTGACCCTTTAGCCCCAAACTGAAAACACATGTTTTTAGTTCAGTTGTCCTTAATGTTTCAGGTTGTAATGGATGAGGATGTAGTAATGCTGGAAATAGATTTCTTGGTTATTAAACAATTAGTTCAGTGCAATACATGATAAATGGGACTAATTTGTATTTGCTGTTTTGGTGTATGTTAACATGAGCTCCGTGTCCTACAGAGAGATGGGTTTGTTTTTATAGTAGATGAAGGATTCAAACTGAACTGAGACGTGATTTGGGTCTAAATTGGATCACCTGTGGTGTATTACCTCAACACCCACAAAAACAGTTTGCACCTCCGACTGATCCAGTCTAAGACTAGCCTTGAGGGGCTAAAGGTTTTGTCATCAAAGCTGCTTGTTCCTATTGTTTTTTTTTACACCTCAATACTGTATACATGCGTGTACATATGTTACATGTGTTGTGATGACTGATTTTTATCTTTTAGATTTATTTGATTCAGCTGAACTTCTAACTCTCAAACAATCAGTTTGGAAGAAAAGACAAAAATCTCTCTTCCTTTTGAAATTGTTTTTTTTTCTCCACGTGTTTATTATGCTTGTATTTTCACTACCATCATTAATAACCACTGTTAATATTTTTATAGCAGTACTATGTCTACAGTTTTGTTTTTTACAGGCTCACTGCAGCAACAAGCTTTTCACTTGTGACTTTACTGTAAATAAGTCGTTGGTCTGCAAACTGAACAGCCAGGGCCAGTTTTTTTGTGATTGAGAACAAAGTCTCAATAAAAACAAAAAGTACCAGTTTTTGTTCTGTTTCATTACTTGATCTGAGAAATCAGTTCCTGCTTTTACTCAAAATGGGAAAAGTTCTGCTTCAGTCCCACAAACTAATGGGAGCAGGTAATCAAACTCTATTAATAAGTCAATTATACAAGGACATACTTAACTCACAAAAGCCTCAGAAAGCATTTTATGTTTTAAGGATCGCTGTAATTCTTTTAAAATAGAACAATGCATGTCATCAGCACTCCTTTTGAATTTTACTTTGATTTCTGGAGATCATCTCCAGAACCTGTGCAGTGTTTCAACACCCACAGTAGAGTCTAGGGCACTAACTTCAGCAACAGGTGTCCTCAAAGTTTCTTGAGCCATGTGACAGGTAAAAAAAAACTGTTTACAAAGAGTTTGTTGTGGATTCTTTAACATGCAGATATTTGAGACATTAACAATCTATTCTGCTCTTTTACACCTGGTTCAGTGGCTGTTCAGCAAGACTTTAAGTTCTGCAGAAGGCTGATAACCAATCAGGTATGATGAAGCATATCAAATCTAGAACATGCATGATAGTGGCCATCAAGGACACCACACTCTGAGCAAACCGCACCTCGCTGGCATAACACAGCACACACATTTCCTCCTCATATAGCACCATTGGGATCCATATTAAACAAACAACTCTTGGCTCATTGTTTGATTTAATGTTAGCTTTACTTATTTCCAAAGAGACAGAGAGAAATTATTGTGGCAGAGTCAATTAATAGATGAATGTACCTTATAAAGTGTATTTTCAAATGCTCTTAATTTTCACTTCTTATTTAGACTATATGTGCAATAAGTGCTATATGGTTGTATGATCAGATGTTTATATTGAGTTTAGATATTCCTTCATGTGTCCTGTGTGTGCATACTGTCCTCGTTCACGCCTCAGGAGAACCAGAGCAGTGTTTCGTTCTTGCTTGTCGCTCTTCGATGTCTATCTTCAGCTCACATGCTCCATCGTCTGTCTTCCATCCGCTCACTCTCAGGGCCTGTGGTTTTATAGTGACATCACTTACTAAATGTGATAAAAATTGGATTACATCGAGCAAGAACTCTCAGCAGCTCTTCTTCATCTGACTCTAACTCACCCTCACTGTTCTTGTCGGCATCCTCATCACCATGAAAGCCATCCTCGTCTTCACTCCCCTCTCCATGAGTACTTCCTGAGACCGTCAAAGGCGTTCTGCTGTGAGATGGACTTTCATTGTCTCCAGTTCCACCCTCAGACTCTGATGGGTCTGAGTGATCCAGTGATGTGGAGGGTTGCTCTGATTCAGCCATCAAAGTCTCTGAGCTTTGCTCTGGTGTTTCTGGAGGGGTGTCAGTGGGAGATGCTTCTATGAGGACCAAAGTGGCTTTTAAAAGACCATGTTCTGGGCTGGGAGGAGGTGTAGCTGTGTCCTCAAGGAGAGGTGAGGACAACAACGGAGACTGTGGGGGTGTTTTTGTATCAGTTTCTGCTGAAGCCATTTGAATGTGGCTGCATTCACTGCTGGATGGAGAAGAGGAGCTGGGGACTGGCTCAGTGACATCAGCAAAGGTGGTTGTTTGCAGATCTGGGTTATGTGAAGGTGATGGTTCTGTGTCATCACTGGTTGTAGAACCAAAACCACGGTAAGGTTTTTCATCACAAGGCTCTGGGGTCACATCGCGTGGTGAATCGAGGTGTCCTTTGAGCTGCACGTCCTCCTGAACTAAAGCTGCAGGGCTCAGTTCCTCCTCAGATGGAGAAAAGGTCGGTGTACCAGTTGAGATCTTGGTTGGTGTAGAGGTTTTATTATTGAGAATCACAGGGCTGCATACAATTTGAGCAGGAGGAAGGATATCAGAAGCAGCTGCTTGGAGTGGAGTGGGTTCTTGGTTGGACGGGATGTCTTGGGTGGTTTTAAGTTCTGGTTTGTCTGGAAAGCTGAAGGAAGGATTGCAGGTGCCATATTCTTCATTTATGTAGGGTACCTCCTCCATATGGGGCATGGCACTATGGTGACTCTCCTGAGGAAAATCAGAGGGGGAAAACCTTGTTTATCTAACAGTAATTTATTGAGGGTGAATTAATTAACAAAAAAAATCAGAGAATAAGAAAAACTCACCAGTTGGAACCACCGTAAACTCTGTGGGGGAATATACCACGATATTTTAGAATATACTGACAAGTAATTTGAAATTCCCCTGTGACTAAAACAAAGAACTGATCTGAATTTGTGACCCAGAGAGAAAATCATGCTGTTTTTATAATTCTGTCTCTAGCTTATTGCAAGCATGATTTGGTTGAGTTTTCCCTTCAGACAGAAACCTCATTAAAAATCAACTCAATGCGACTCTGAATGTTCATTTTTATCCTATAATAAAACACAGTTTTTTATAGGAGTGGTTTCTTCCATAATTATAATATACTGTAAAAGCTGTTGGTCTTGTAGTAAACACATCTAATCCCAGTTAAATTCAAAATTAAAATATTATGGGCTGTTGTTTCTGAAGAGGTTCTCCTCTACTTTAATCAAAACACCAACTGGTACTGGATGTTCTGGTGGTCTCCCGCCTTACTAAGACATTATGTCTTGTATTTTTTTCCCTTTTTTAGATCTGTAGATTGTAACCATAAATGATCTCACCACATTGGGGTGTTTGCCCTGGGCCACACAGCCTCTTTCCAGTGGATCCCTCCTTCCTTTGTGTTTCTTCCTCAGCCACATCATCACAATGAAGAAACATCCAAATACAGCCATGAACACCATGCTGAGGAACAAGGCTTTGCCCACTGTGCAGCCTGACAGGCGGTCTACTCCTAAGGGACTGTATGGGACTGTACAATCGATAAACATGGCAGAGTCTCGTTCACACTGGAAAACTGAAAATCTTTAGAGAATGCTGGATGAGTGTGTCAGTGTGGTTTCTTACTCTGATGTCCTTCAGGTAACACTTCCACAACCACAGTAGCGAACGCAGCATCACCTGACTCCTGATCTATAGCTGCTACCTGGAAAGTACTTTGAGTTTTAAATAACAGCTGCATATCAATGGAATGCACAAGATTCTGATGAGTGATAGAGTACGTGCACATCTCAGTGAATGAAGTGAGAAGATGACATGTTTGTGATCTTACCCTCATTCTGTAATAGAACTTTAATAATCTTACCTCCAGAACATGTTTCTGTTTTGGTTTTACACGACTGGGCCTGGCGATTATCAGACCCCCTTGTGTGACCTGATAAATGTCTGTGTGGTTGGATGTCGCACTAAAGTTGAAGTAGATCATTGGATTGAAACCCTGGTAATTTTTGGAAAAGAAAAAGAAGCTGATTGGAAGCAAAACTAAATTCAGTACTTGTATACAGTATGTACAGATGTTTGACAGCTTACTTGGTCAAAGTCTTGGTCCTGTACATTTAACACCAGAGCTTTGCTTCCATATGTATTGACCAGAGTAGCTTGACTCTTTCCTGCCATTACAAAACCATGATATTCGTCCATGTCGAACTCTGGATAAAACTGGTTGACTGACAGAACTCCAACCAGCACTGTAGCAACACAGTATTTCCTCGGGTCATCATCCTGGTATGCCTGAGGGAGGACAGAATAAAGGACTAGTGGGATTTGACACTGGGAGTATGAAATTATGGATAATCTAGCATTAGCAAAATCTTACCATAACCTGAAGACGCAGCACTGGAGTTATGACTCTGTCTCTCACACCTTTAATCAGTCTCATCTCACCTGTCTTTGTGTCCATACTTAAATGTCCATCGTCATCTCCTGATATGAGCACACAGACGACTGCAGATGAGCAGATGTGCACGTCTAACCTCAACGTACCTTATATACAAACCTTTAACGGCGTGTGTTGTACCTGAGAGAATAGTATAGCTCACTGAAGAGCTGAGGCCTCTGTCTCCATCAACTGCATGAACAGGACCAGGAGAAAAGTCCAATGCAATGTCCTACAACATGACATCATTTATTAATCCTGGAATCAAACCAGCTATACTGGTAATAAGTGTGATATGGTTGATGATAGGGTTTAGCAGGTTTACCTCTTCCCCCTCTGTGATGTTGACCATGTACACAGGGCTGGTGCAGATTTCATTGGTATCATCCAAGAAAAGCAGAACGCAGGGCTGGAACTGCGGGTACTGGTCGTCTCCATCGAGTACTCTGATGGTGATGTTAGTGCTGGTATTATAGTGTTCAGCCGTGTTCATCTCCTGACATACAAACACATCAAACAAGTTCATTCCAGTTCAGTTCAGTTCACAACAAAAGTCATCTGAAATCACTTTGCAGAAGCAATCAGTCCGGTTCACACCAACTGGTTCAAAGCCAATTATACACAAACAGTTCAAATTAATTGTAACTCGATCAGCTTCAGTGAAGTATAAAATGTCAATTAGTAAAAATATTCTTCTCTACGGAAACCAGCAGATTGTACTGAGTCTTTGTTTCAACACAATGTCCCATCCTGAGCTGCACAAACTGGCAACAATGGAAAGAAAAAACTCCCTTTAAACAGGAAAACAACTGGCCCACCATAAATCCAGATATATATATATGTACATATATATGTGTATATAATAAATCAAATTGTTCAGAATCAAACAGAAACTTTAGGTGATTTCGAAACAATATTTAATAAACTCTCCATTACTGACAGAGAAAGAAAAGTTGTGAAAGATACACACTGTAGCATGGATGATGATGGTGAGGAGGGTTTTGGATTCGTAGTCCAGGGGTTTGGAGAGGACCACCTCTCCACTGTTTGGCAGATCAATTCGGAAGTGCTCTGCATCAGGCTGAAGACATGTAGACAACAAGTAAGGACTTGTTTATGTTTAATTCATTTATATTAAAGATGATAACGTAGAACTTACTGATGTCTGATCAATTGAATACATGATCTTGTCGTTATCTTCATCCGTGGCTTGAATGGTAAAAGCCACTGTATTCACTGGAGTCAGCTGTATAAAACAGGTGAGAAATAAATGATCTGCATGATTTGTGTTCATGTTTCTGGGAAAATATCATACCTCACTTAAACTGAGAGTACGGTCTATGTTTTCTGCAAACATGGGGGAATTATCATTCTCATTGAGAATCTCAACCAGGAGTCTGTAAACAAACTGTAACGAGATCAGAGGCAAACACACATTAAGGTTCCGAAAGTGACACGATGAGAGACGGAGTGTAAAACGTCAGGATGACATGTACCTGAAAATCATCTTCATCTTGACACAATAACTCAGCCATTAATACTGGACCGAGGGCCTGATAGGATAAAAGACAAACATGTAGCTTTTGCAGCAAAAACAAGTTTAATATCATATTCATGTGAGTTTCAACTCAATAAAAGAGTTTTCATTTAGTCTAAAATCTACATTATTATCACTTCCTGTCCTCAGTGTCTCTGGTTAAGTACTCACAGCTGTTTTTCATCTGTTAATCACTTATCAAGCCTGTATGTCAGTAATCAGCCCCACATATCCTTGGATTTCATGTCTCTTTGTGAGATCCTCATGTTCATCTTTATATAAAGCCATGTCCCGTGTCTGTATGAAGCTTTGTCTAAACTTTTTTCTTTCATTAAAACATTTGTTATGAATTGTATCTGCCTATTAGCTGCTGCTTGTCTGCATCACCACAGTCAAAGTGTTTCATGACACCTTAATATCTAGCTGCGCCTCCCTGGCTGGGAACAGTTGTAAAGATAAAACTTTTTCAAGTCTTCTGCTGAACATTTTTGTTCTGTAATCATATATATTTATGTACTTTCAAGATAAAGGGAGAGATTTACAGCCCAAAGGCCAGAGAGAGAGAGAAACAGCTAATCTGGTTGACCTTTAACTGTATGTGCTACAAGGCTGCTGGCTGGGAAGTTGATGACAGGAAGATAGATTGTGTTGGGTCTGAGGACAAGGCTGTAGGGTTCAATCTCTGTTTGATTGCTCCGAATCAAGATACAACTGCCTTATTTTGGCCTCAGACTATTACAGATTGACTTAGTGAGATTGCAGAGATCCTATCACCTATACTTGTATTATATTTGTCATTTTCTCACCATCTGACAGCGCTAAAAGTGGGTGACCATGAGTTAAAGAGTGCATGTCCTCAGCTGTTACCTCTCGGTCAAGGATATTCTCAGCTGATGTGTTTAGCCGGATGTTGTTTCCGTCTAAGTAGAACCACTCAGCATCCTTTCCAGACAGATTCCACTGAACCCCTTTCAGCGTGAAGTCATCCTCTAGTTCAGCAACAACTTCCCCTGCGGCGCTGTTTTCTTTAACCGTCGCAAATACGTCGTTTCCATCTGCACATCCAGACCAGCCCGACATGCCTGACCAGATACAAAACACACAAAGCTAAAGACAGATCTTTGTTATCATGAACATGCAGACATGTTTGAAAGATTGTGAAGTGCCTGACCTGCAACTGTGTGCAGATTTAGGAGGACAAGCATCAAGCAGGACAGAACATGAGGACTGAGCTCAGTCAGAGCCATTCCTGGGCTCAGTCCGGCCTCAGGAACCACTTCTCCCTACGTAAAGAGAACTGAATGTAACAACAACTGAACAATTTACAAAACTGTCCGCTTGCATTGACTGAGCCCTCACTACAGGTTAAAAGCTTGAAATGTCACATTTCTGTATGAATAAGGAAACATCTTAAAAAATAAAGTAGTCCCGCTCCCTTCATTTCAATTTACTGGATTACAAGTCTTAACCTTCAGATTAATGTACAAAAACACTGTCTACTCTCTCTTATAATTCCCTTAAATCCCCTCTAAGTGGGTTTCAGCTGGGCTTTGTCTCAGAGAGCAAAACATCATATCAGTTCTATTGTCTTGTTATATTGACTTCAAAACTCTTTACATTCCCAGTTTCCATCTTCGACCTGTTAATCTAATTCATTCTCACAGCTTTTTTTGTCTGCAAACTTCTAAAAACTCAATTTTATAATGTTCCATTGTTTAGATCATAACAACTAAGTTATTAGGCAAGAAATCACAGTTGTATTAATAACCACATCCCAAAATTGAGTGATTGTGTTCTTCTCATCTACCAATTGTGGAAACGCTTTGCAAAAATTAGGATCACAGACATAATACTACTGACAAAACAACTCTTCTGAGAAATGAGATCAATATGTCGAAGCTAGCAGTTACATGCACATAATATCTTAGTCTGATTCCCCATCATCTCCACTGTTTACCAGCCTTGATCTGACTGACCTGTTCCGGTCAAATCCCCTGCAGCTCGTCTGTCAATCTCCATATTCTTCCACCTGCGATAGACGCGACATCTTTAAATCTCCACACGCTGAAAAGCTGATAAATATTGTTGACAGAAAGATTGGCAGATGCTTTCAGCAACAAAAAAGGTGGCAACAAAAGATAAAATCACATTCCACAAATACACACACAAATGACCCCCCCCCCTTCTTCCACACATACACACACACATTAAAAAGCAGACAACAGCTTATGTTGTGTGTTCTGGGATAAGCGTCAGCTCAGAGGCTAAAACCTGAAGGTGGAGCTTACCTGGTCACGACTCTGGTCAGATTAGAGACGGCAAGGGGTTGACATTGCATCCAAAGACAGGGTCAGGGGTCACTTTACATTTACACTGTTCTGGCAAGTATAACAAAAAAACAAATAATTTTCCGAAGAAACCAATCTCACACAACACAATGTAAAGGTTAGAGTCTGTAGCTTAGAGATGCAGCTTGTACTGACAGGATTTATTCAATTAGCAATGTGTGGAAAACTAATGGGGCCTGACAAGGGATTAGCAATCAAATGTCGTCTGTTTAACTTGTGAAGATTAACCCACATCCTTTTACACACATGTCCCTGCATGTAAAGGCATGCACACACACAACAAAAGTTTGTCTGCACATACTTTTGGAAAATCTGAGATGAAAGACTCTTTAGAAATGTTTTACTTGGTGCAGACTTGCGTGAAGTTTTTTATATTGAGGTGAGAAACCTCAGTTGTTCGATGAATGACGGTTGGCACAGAAACAAAAGTCTGACAGAGGAATAATCTGCTTCCTGCATCCACACAACAAAAAGTCTATTCTAAAGGCTTTTTAAATGTAATCTGACCTTAAATCATGATTATTTGGGAATACAAGTAAAAAGATATTAATATCAATCTATTGTTACTGAACATGACCACAGGATGTCAGCAGAGACATAAAAAATATAAATATATAATTTAAGAGGGTTTATTATTTGGATGCATCTCATCAGCCTTTCCAGCAGAGGGCAACGAGGAACAAACCACATATTGTTGACCACATTATTTAATAATAGAAGAAGAACTGTAGCTACTGTTAGCTTTATGCAAACAAAAAAAAAGTGGTGCATTCAAGACACGTTTTGCCAGCAATTTAGTGATTTGAATAATATAAGATAGCCCTATGTTTTCTGAGAGCAGTTAGTCTTGTTTTAATACACTTTTTTGTACTTTTTATAGAAGTGTCTTCTCCTAGCCACCTAGCATGCTAATGGTTGTTGAAACTGCTTTTATTGCTCAATTACTTTAAATTACATAAATCTGTTCATAATTATTTGAATAAAACCCAAGCAGAGCTGCTTAGTCTGTTGTTAACTGAGTCTTTAGACAGAGGCTACTGGTTGCTAGCTTCATTTGCTAACCAGAGCCAAGCTTGTTTGCGTGACATATACTCTTTGTATTTATGGTAGTAGTGCTCAAACTTTAGTCATTTAATTTGTGGATTTTCTAAATTTAGCCTGACAAGAGTTTTAAACTGAAAGTTTAGACCAAAACATTTAGCTTGGATTAGGAATGAGGGAAACTCTTCTTCTTATCATTTAGTTGTCCCTCAGTAAAACAGGTCTGGCGCCGCCCTGTGGGCAATCTAAGTAATTGCACCACTGAATAGATTTTAAACGTAGATGTACAGTGTCTCCCCCTTGTGGCTCAATGTGATAATTACACTTGTTTATGCAATGGGGACACTCTTCGTCTTGCCATCTAGTCCTTCATTCATTAAACTGACTTGGCGCCTCTGTGTGGACAAACTGAGTAACTGCAACACTACATACATTTTAAATGTAGGCATGTAGTGTCTCCTCCTTGTGGTTCACAGGAATAATTACAATTTATCATGGAAAACAATACATTTCATGTTTTAGACATGTTTTCTTAATACAAAGGGTAGCCTAATTTTACAATAAATTGATTCCCTCTTTATTTCATGTATTGCATTCTAGTTTATTATTTAAATGTATATAATCTTTACATCTAAAAGAAATGATTTATCATGGAAGACATTAATTATTTTAAATTGTGTTTTTAGTCCCATTTTAACTGGTTTAATTTATTTTCTTTTGTCAGCTTGAAATTAGTCCCATTAAAAATTGATTCCTTAGAAAAATGAAATTCATCCTCTTGCCATAAGATCACAGATTTGCTGTGTCTCATTTTCACATGAGAAAAGACCCACTGAGCACAAAGAGGATTAGTGGGCACAGTAATTTGCTTCTGGGAGGCAGTTCTGTAAAAATTTAAAGATAATATTGCTTCTCTTTTGCCGCTCAAAAATCTGCTGTATACTGTATGTTTCAAATGTTGTCCCTTTATCTAAATTCTTAATCCCCTCATTTGGCCTGCAAACATTAGGCTCATCAAAAAGCGTATGCTGAAAAATGCACCCTCATGAGACTGTGTGGGAGGGCATCTAATTGTGTTGATACAAACCAACTGGAATGCGTCATAGACGATGTTTGCTTTGGCATGTGGGGTGATTTTAGATGAGATTTGAGTTGTGTTGTATATGTGTTAGAGATAGTCTTATCTGCACCTCCATCTGGAAACATCTGGAGCATCCAGGAACGATACATCATCAAGGAGGCATTCTGGGGTCTTTGTGCTGAAACTTTGAGATTGTGTGAATCTGAAGCAGCAAGCACAGTGAAGATGAGCAGAACAAGAACGAGAGACGGAAAAAGTAGCTACAGGGTAGGAGCTGTGGAGACAAAGGGAAGTTTGTACATAGCAGGGTGAAATGTGGTTTTATTTATCTCCACCCTCTATCTTTTTTTTTCTGTCTTTACACATTGTGGCTGCTTCAGTGTGGCTCCCCTCCAGTATCCAAACCAGGTTTTAGTTGATGACCAAAGTGGGTGTCTTAAATGGAATAAACTGCATAGAACAAGGGAAAAAAGAAACAAAGAAAGAAAAATCTCGTCTCAGTTTTCCTTCTGGGGGAGAAATAATGACACTCCACACTGAATAATTAGAAATCTCTTCTTTTCCACATGAAAACATCTTAATCATGACAGTAAATGTGTTTGAATTTAGTTCTAATTGTGAAGCCCCGGGGTGGGGGGGGGGGCTGTGAGTCTGTGACTGTGACGCCCTGCTTCTATCCAGATGTTTTATGTTCCTCCGCGCGCTCTTCGCAGAGATCTGAACTCCAAGGCGGAGGAGCGGTGAAACACTGAGTTTCATGATCCTCTGATTTTTCTGTAAGTTCTTTGGACCGCGTTGATCCTGGAGAATGAAGAGCAGCAAGCTGAGGACGGTGCTGCTGCTGAACTTCTGTTTACTGTGGATCTTTGCAATGTCTTTGCACGGTCACTCCGGTCCAAACGCCGACAATGGTAAGATTAAACTGCGACGTGCACGTGTCAAACTGTCTCTTTAATTCTATCCCTAAATTGCGACCAAAAGCTGTGTGATCTAAATAAATCACAAACAAGTTGTCTTTGGAATCGTATAGCTGTCAAATAAACAATTAGTCTATTTTATTAATATTAACGTTACATGATGCTTATATGGTTTTATGCAAAAATTAGAAAAAATACGTTCAAATTAACGGATGGGGTCAAAATTTAGGTTATTTTTTTTCCCCACATATGAGCTTTTAAGTATTTACAAAGTGGTAAAATACTGAGATTTAATGATGTAGTTATATAATTCAGTTCAAATATTAGCCATATCATTATGACCACTGGTAATTAAAATGAGAAATGCTGGTGATCTTTGTTCTGCTGGGTTAAATTGCATCATGGTATTTACATGATTTTTATTTTTATGTTTAAAATTGTCCCTTTTAGTTTTGGAATGCTTTTGCCTGATTTTTATTAAACTGATTTAAATATCAAAACAGCATGAAGAGCTTTTAACCCACCAGTTTTTCTTCAATGTTCTAAGTTTCGAGTTTCAAGAATTTCAAATGTCTGTTTAAAACTTGTTTTTTTTACTCATTATTTATTCTTTATTCTTATTCTTATTTATTCTCATTTTAATACATTCTGTATCTAAATAGTGAAGTCCTTGCACCAATAAATTTCTTGCTGTATGAAAGTGTTTAATGTTGTGTCTCTTTTCCAGTAATCGACCTTCTAGCAGCTCTAAATTTATCCCAGCAGAGAAGTGGGGTGTCCAGACTGCAGACCCACAGCAGCGTCATGTACAAAATCCGTTCCAGAGCATCTTACCTCATCCTCCCTCGTGAATACTCGCATCTTCTGCACTCCAACTTTCAGGGCAGCATTGGGGTGCATTTGCTTGGACGTCAGGCATCACATTCCAGTGCCACCATTTTTTCTCTGTCCTCTGCATCTTCACCTATCCTCCAAATCATCTCCTCAACTCTTAATAACACTCTGCATTTGGATTACTCATTCAGAGGAAGAGCTCTTGCCAGCTTTCACTTTCCAGGGAGGAATCCCCTCTCTGCGGGGGAATGGGTGCAGCTGGCCGTGAACCTGGAGCCTGATAGGCTGGTATTTTTTGTGGAGTGTCAAGAAGCTGTTATTTTACCAATAAAAAGTGAAAACAGAGTCAACTTGGAGGTTCCTGAAGATGTTGTCATTGCTCTTGCCAGTAATCCAGGAAATAAAGAGAGCAAATTCAACGTGAGTTTTTATAAATACAACTAACATAACATGTTGCATCACATTTACCTTCATTGTGTGTGTTTTCACGCAGGGTTATCTGAAGACAGCCGAACTATCATTGAAAGCGTACCCGAGGCGTCCGTGGCGCTGTGACAACATTACAGGTAGAAAATAAACATTCTTCATGAACACTGAATGTAAATCTTTATCTAAACAGGTTGTCTGTTGCTGTGGAAACGTTTTCCTTTTGGTTTACTTTTCTTTCATTGACTTGCTCAATTTTGAGGGCTGTTGTAGCAAATTAACTTGTTATTCTCTCTCTAAAAGAAATTTTTTTTAAACCTAATTAAAGACATAAAAATGAATACAGTGGTGGCTCCAGAACTTTTAGCTAAAGTAGTTTGTTACTCCTGTGTGTGGGTCGTCATTTTAATGATGTTCTCCAGGATGTTTGTTTAGGATCAAGATCTTTCCACTATTCATTAAAAAAAACAAAACATTCAGGGATCTTTTCTTCTCTTTGTCTCCCGCCAACTCTTCTAGATGATTTGCTTCTGTCCCGTTATGATGGCACACATAGTCTGAATTCCACATCTGACACCAGTGAAATCTCTCATCATGACGCTTCACCCCGTAAACTTCAAACAAACCACAGACTTGAGGACCAAACCAGCGATTTTCCCAAGAACATTCAGAGCGATCAGCAGCAGAGGGGAGCAGTGCTGGGGCCTCCTGGACCTCCTCAGGGGGTGGATTCTATCTCTCAGACACAGACAAACTACAGGATGAATGAACTGGAGAGAAGACTAGAAGAGCTGAGTCGTATGCTGGACATGGTTAAAGCCCAGGTAAGGATATCGCCGGATATTTTGGACGTTTCGTGATGCATTATCTGATGAAACGTTTTTTGGGGGCTCTTAAACAGAACATAGATCTACAGTCTCGAGTAAAATACCTGGAGGAATGCGAGTGTGTGCGGAGGCGATGCGTTTGGGAGGGACATGAAGTGGAGGAAGGCTTGCGCTGGCAGATCGATCTCAACACTGTGTGTTTCTGCACATCTGGAAAGGTCACATGTCAAACTAACAGCAAAGGTAAAGGTGTCAGATCTTTTTGTTTTTTATGTGTTTTTATTTTAGTTTCGCTCTCTCTCAGAAATGTCATATTAACACTGAGTCAGCTGGTTTGGAGTTGCTATTAGCAGTTTTCCTATAAACCTAGTTTATCCTGTTATTCCACATGTTTCATCTTACTCTCTGCCCTGATCCTGCTGGTTTTCATTGCTCATTTCCTCCAGAACCAGATGGAAGTCAGTGATTGGCTAAAGTCAATTTAAAACAAAATAATATACGTAGGTTTTTATCCACAGCTGTGGCAGTCAGTGGTTTTAATCCTCTAACTCTGTCTCTCAAGGTCCTGCAAATTGGAGTCGTTTTACTTTTCCAACACACCTGACTGAATGATTACATTTCCTTCTCAGCATGTTATCAAGTTCTGCAAATAATTATTAATGAATCATTTATTTAACTTGAGCGAAGGACCTTTAAGGACCAAGACTGGGAATCACTGATCTAGAAACAAGAAAAAATAAAACCAAGGACACTGAAGGGAAGAAGCTAACAGCTTAGCAACAAAGCTAATAAACACAAACATCAATCAAGAAGAAACGTACAGTACAAAAATAAATTCTCGGACTTCTTTGTAACAAGTTCAACAGCTTTTTTTGAGCAGTGAAACTTACGCTGTCATTCAAATTCTCCATGAAATAAACTAAATAAAGTTTTAAAAAGTCACGAAATAAAATTTAAACTTCTAGTGTCTTGACATCTATCATGTCTCATTGCCATGGTTACTCAGATTTGCTTCATTGCAATTAATTCTTCAGTGTAGTAGGACCTGGGACATTTTTAAAATAATTAAGTTTAGCACATTTTTTAAATAAATGCCATTTATAAAAACACAGTGGTTAATAATTATCATCTAATATTCAGTGTCAAATTTTACAGCAGCTGTACATTTTGGATAAAAACATGCCAAACTAAGTTTCCTTTCTCATAATAACTTGCAAAGCGATATAATTTAGTTTTTTCCAGTTTGTTGTGCTGATCAGTTTGTGTATTCTGCCCCTGAAGTGTATCTCACGAGTTATTTGTTCTTTAAGTGATTCTGCATGGAGGCACCAGGTTGATGCACACTTACAGAGTCCCTCTCACACACACTTTAATCTCCTGAATGTTTGACTCATTAGAGGAAATGCCTGCTGGCTGCCGGCACAGTGGGCAGCCTCACTGAGCTGTCTCTGTCTCTGTGATTATTGTTGTCTCTCAAACACACAAATCGTGTCCCATTAAAGTCATTATGTACTGAAACATCCACGCTAAGTAAAAATCCTATCATGTCGATGAGTGTTTTATTTCATCCAAACAATCCCATTATTTACTATCAGGGGAATCATTGCGTACATATCAGAGCTCTCATTTGCAGAGGATCCTCCATTTAACTTTTCTCGGCCCTGTTTCACCTCCTGTGAATGTGTTTTAGTGTTTATGGATCGTGTGACCTCTCTTTGATAGTCTTTAAAGTCTGGAAGTCTTTAGACACTTCTGGTTAAGGTTATAGTACATAAAAAGTGTGTGTGAAAGCAAGCATTGGAACCATGCTGTTCTGTCATCACCAGAACAAAAAAAGCAGAGCCAGATGTTCCTCTAAGGCTCAGAGAGTAGAAAAAAAACAAAGAACAAAACATATTTACACAATTTTCTGCCCTCTATTACAACTTATAAACAGAAGCTTAAAATGTTAAAGTATTAAAGAGTGTGTCTCGTTTTCAGGGTGTGATCAGGATGATACAGTTCACAATGTGTCCTACGTCCCCGTGGATGGCTGTCAGATATGTAAGGTAAGAGTTTGACTTTGATCAATCAAAAACACAACGCCAAACATGTCTATAATGTTTGTTTTCATTGTTTTGTGCCTGTTCTGTGGTGAAAGGATGGTGACAGGGAGTGTGCTCCTCAGCCAGACTGCACACAGCAGTTACCTGGAGACTGCTGCCAGCAATGCAGAGGTGAGAGGAATAAAAGGTTTTCTAACTTTATCCCTCTGTGTTGTTTCCCGGTTGTAGCCAGAGTTACTGGGTGTAGCTTTAGTTCTGTGAATAAGTCAGACTCCACAGTGATGGTTAACGTGCATTTCCATGTTTAGTCTGCTGACTTGTTGATATCTGTGTTTTCCAGGTTGCTCCCATTCAGGTGTCAGGTATGATGACGGGTCCAGGTGGAGGTCAGCAGAGAATCCATGTGATATTTGCATCTGTCTGGTGGGTTTAATAACAACTATCTGCTTGGAGTAAACTCTGTCTGTACTGATGTTGCTTTCATTTCTCAACAGGATGGTCATGTTCGCTGTGAGACGGAGCAGTGCAACCCCTCCTGTAAAAACCCAGCTTCTCCTCCACCCAATGGCTGCTGTCCTGTCTGTCAAGGTGGGTTTTTGGCTGTTTTCTTGTATCTGAATATATTCACTGATGAAGTAAACTGGGTATTTGTGTGTGTTTTGCAGGCTGTGGTGTGAATGGGTATGACTTTCCTAATGGAGCTGTAATCCCTACTGGAGAACGCTGTCAGGAGTGTACATGTGTGGTATGTTTAAAAAATAATTCTTCTTCACTAATAAATCTATTGAACATCCTCTTATTTTATGGTATATTGATTTTATTATTTCCCAGGATGGAAATGTGGTGTGCTCACCTCTCAGATGTCCTGCTTTGTCTTGTCGCCACCCTGTACATCGTGCTGGAGAATGTTGCCCACGGTAACAAGCATCCTAATCTCCTCCAAAATCACTTACCACTCTCATCGATTTTAAATACTCATGTAATAATGGCACGAAAAGGTTGTTAACACACATTTTGGTCTTTTTAAAAAAATCTAATCACTGTACATGGTATGATGTTGCAGATGCGAGCGGTGTGAATATGAATCAGAAGTGTATGTGAACGGTGAGAACGTCCCCTCCAGGAGGGACCCCTGTCTTCGCTGCCGCTGCTCAGTGAGTGACCAGAGTTTGTTTTTTTTTATTTAAAAAAAGCAAATATAAACTTTACTTTTTAAATGAAATTAATTAAATAAGTTTTAAATCATTAAAAATTCATCGATTTTACTTTAATAACGTGAGACATTTCATCCCGTCTGTGCTCGTTGTGTCAGGACGGTGAAGTATCTTGTGAGCGAATGGATGCGTTCTGTTCCACATCAAACTGTAGTCACCCAGCGAAGCGCCAAGGAGAGTGCTGTCCCTCATGCAGAGGTTAATACAAACACTAACTTCTTCTTGTCAGGTTCAGTTTTTACTTCCTCCTGTTGGATCTGAATCAGGTCAGAGTTTGTGTTTGTTTCTGCAGATTGTGAGTTTGAGAGAAGAGTGTATGCTGATGGGAAAGTGTTCTCCCCTGCTGGGAGCGGACCCTGCCTGCAGTGCAGGTGTAAGGCAAGTTAATGCAGGACACAAAAAATAATAGTAAAAAAAATTGTAATTTTGTCCAAAACATTAAAAATCATTTTTTTGTACTGATTCTGTGCAAGTTTAAAATAGTAAATCTCTTCAAATGTTAAATCTGGGTTAATATAAATAAGTAAATAAATTACTGCTAAAAACAAACTTTATGCAGAATTTTTGCATGTTTCTAATTTAGGCTGGAAATGTTATTTGCCATGAAGAGAAATGTCCTCCTGTCAAATGCTCCAACCCTATTAATGACCCACATCTTTGTTGTCCAGTCTGCAAGGGTAATTATGCACAAATACACTCATGTACACACACCTGCAAAGCTGCAGCTCATCAGCAAACAACCTGTATAACATCACCTGTGGTTGCAGCATGCACGCTGGATGGGCTAGAATATGAAGAAGGCTCCAGCTGGTCTAACAGTCCCTGTTCCAGCTGCACATGTGTGAATGGAAAGATCTCGTGCACACATGTGCAGTGCCCCCCCACTGACTGTCTGCACCCCACCAGGATTACAGGTAAAACCGTGCATGTGTAAAGGAGACGTTTTTAAGTGTGTTACTAAATTTAAATCATGTCTTTCCTTCCTCGAGGTTCTTGTTGTGAAGTGTGTAAAAGCTGCACTTACAACCACCGTATCTATAGCAACGAACAGAGGTTTACAACTCCTGACCAGCCCTGCCACATCTGCACCTGTCTGGTGAGTGGGTCTTTATTCACAAACACATGGCATGACACTTTCATGCTTCACAACTGTCGTATCGTCTCAGCGAGGAACCGTTGAGTGCCAGAGACAAACTTGTCCTCCTCTCAACTGCACCAACTCTTACACCCCACCCGGAGAGTGCTGCCCTAAATGTCAAGGTACACCTCCTCAGATATGTTTGTTCATGTAGAATACTAATCGCCAATATGCTTATCATCAGATGTGTCTTTTATTATTGGTAGATTGCTCCTATGAAAATCGTATATTTGTGAATGGAGAGGTTTTTCCCAATCCTGTGAGTGTGTGTGAGGAGTGTAAGTGTTCGAGTGGAAGGATTGACTGCTATCAAGAACAGTGTCCTCGTCCTCACTGCAACGCCCCTCTGCCTGGAACCTGCTGCCAGAACATCTGTAATGGTAAGAAAAATACAAGACAGCAATGAACAAAAACAAATGTTAAAATATTTCTAAACTTTCTTCAGGTTGCAGCTACGCAGGAAAGGAATATCCCAACGGACTGGACTTTCCCCATCCAAATGACCCATGCAGAACATGCAGCTGCATAGTGAGAACCAACACAGACACACACACACACCTGACGCTGCGCCAAACCCTTGACTTTAGTCCAGATTCATTTCTATTTGAATTTCTATATGTGTTATAGAATGGAAACGTCCAGTGTTTGATGAAGAGGTGTCCACCGCTGTCATGCTCCAACCCAAACGTGCTCCCTGAAGACTGCTGTCCTCGTTGTCCCGGTGAGGACATGAAACAAAAAGAGTCCCAAGAATTAACTCGATGGAGATGATGCTATTAGAAATCAGAAAGAACATCGCTCCATCTAAAGCTTCAGATTGTAACAACATTTAGTAATCAAGAGATGGTTGTCCTATCTATAGACACATATTTAAGATGGTTTTGAAGTTTCCATCACAACATTGTCAATATTCATGACTGCACCAAATGGTGGTTTCATTCCTCTTGCAGATCCTCCATCAGACTGTGTGTATGAGCAGAGGCCTTACAGACACGCTGAGCGTTTCTATCACCCGACTGATAACTGTCGAACATGCACATGCAACAATGGGTCAGTTTACTGTCAGCACAAGCCCTGTCCCTTTGCTCCATGCTCTCATCCCACCACCCAGGAGTGCTGCCGGACCTGTGAAGGTACAAGCTCATACATCCTGGAACCGTAACAGAGCAAACAGCAAACTGTTATTCTAAGGTTTTACCTCATTTGCCCTGCAGGTTGCTTGTATGAAGGACGAGAGCGAGCTGATGGGGAGACGTGGCAGGATTCCTCCAAACCATGTTCTGTGTGTGTTTGTAACAAGGGCTCCGTTCGGTGTGAGAGGAAACGCTGTCCGCCCTCTAACTGTAACCACCCAGTGCAGAGACAGTGCTGCATGTCGTGTGAGGGTGAGTAACCTAAACTTCTAACGGTGATTCGATTTACCGGAGTCTAGAAGAAGGTTTTGTTTTTCCTCTTTCAGGTTGCACATTTCATGATAAAGAATATTCTGATGGCACTGAGTTCACTGATGACAAAGACCCCTGCAGTGTGTGTTATTGTTACGGAGGGGACGTCGTCTGCACCAAGTTACCGTGTTATGGAGATTGTAGTCACCCGTACAAACCACCTGGACAATGCTGCGCAGAATGTGACCGTATGTTTTGTCAAAGCTCATCTAATTCTTCAACATTCCTATGATCCCACTTTGACTGAGTGAATCTGCTTCTATTCATCAGGTTGTTTATATAACAAAGTTGTCCTCCTCAGTGGGCAGTCCATCCCTGACCCAGGAAACCCCTGCTCTGAATGTTCATGTCAGGTATCAGAGATTCTCAGGAAATTTTGATGTTTTTTTTTTTTTCCATTTATGTGTTTTTCTCTACAGAGCGGCTCTGTTCGCTGTATGAGGAAGTCATGTCCAGCAGCTCTCTGTCCTCATCCAGTTACCAGCCCATGTGGATGCCCAGTCTGTGACGGTAACCAGCTGATAACAAATCAAAGCTCATATTTAGTTGTCAAGTAACTAACGCTTCAATGTGTCTGTGCAGGATGCCATTTCCAGGGTGTGACTTATAATGATGGACAGATATTCCAAGGCAGAGAACAAGGGTGTCAGGACTGCACATGCTCAGTAAGTGGGAGAACTGTTTAAATCAGAAATCCGATTATTTGCAATATTTCCACCCTTGTCGATCTTCTCTGTTTTGGTTGTTGTAGAAAGGTGAGGTGGTGTGTTCACAGAGGAAATGTCCATCTGTGGCATGTCTCCACCCAGCGCTAGATGGCTGTGCATGTGGAGTGTGTGATGGCTGTAACTTTAGTGGACGCGACTGTTTTAATGGAGAGCAATTCCAACATCCTGAAGACTACTGTCAGCTCTGCTCTTGTTTGGTACACACACACATTTCAGTCTCTGCAAGAAGACAAATAAATCCTATTCTTTTATTTTGAAATACATGATGCAGTGAACACTTCAGTAGAGTTTCAAACATTTTCCTTTTTTAACCTTTTTTAGGCTCTGAAATATTTCAATCACATTTCCTTTCAGAGGACAGCAGCTGTAATTTAAACCAAATCAGCTTCAAGATTGTTGATGAAATCTGCGTTTCCCATCATAATTCGACCGTGTGTACAATATAAGTGATCAAAAAAATTCTAAAATAGCAAAAAAACATCTCGAAGAACATCATTTTACTGATGAATGTGTTCAAATTCTCAAGCAGGAAAGTCAGCTGAAATGCTCTTTTTGCCATGTTTCCAATACATACAGATTCACTGAGTCAGTGTTTGATAAATTATTCAATCATGTAAATGAATCATATGACAAATGATGTTAATTGCTATCAGTTAGAAGTTATATAGTCTCTAAATTCTTTTGAAATTTAATTTGTCAATCACTATTTTAATTATAAATAATGTCAAGGCAAAATCAATAGTGCAATATGTATCAGACTTTTACAGTTTTTATGTTTTAAAATAAACTGTGTGTCTGTGTGTGTGTTTTTGTGCAGAATGGTGGTGTGGTGTGTTCAAGTGTATCCTGTCCATCTGTTGTTTGTGGGTATCCAGTGACCCCTTCAGGGGAGTGCTGCCCTGTCTGCACAGGAAGGTGTTTTCATCAGGGTGAAGAGCATCAGTCAGGCTCCACGTTTACATCACCCTCTGATCCCTGTTCTACGTGCTCCTGTCTGGTCTGTCTGACATTTCCTACAGAAAAAAAAAATCAAGTAATTTGTCTGATACTAAAACATTAAAACTCTTTCATTTTTCTTGCTTTGATCAGAACGAGGTGGTGACCTGTCAGAGGAAACCTTGTCCTTCTCAGTGCTCGCATCCCGTCCCTTCAGACACCTGCTGCCCTGTTTGTGATTCGTGTCTCTATGAAGGTGTGGTGCACATGTCCACTCGCACCTTCACATCATTATACAATCCATGCCAGCGCTGCGAGTGTGTCAGAGGAACAGTTTCCTGTGTGGCCCTCACCTGCCCGCCAACGCCCTGCTCTCGACCTGTTACCAAGCCGGGACGTTGTTGTCCGGAGTGCACGGGTACTTTCTTTAAAAACCTGCAGTTTTATGGGTTAACTTTAAAATATTGTAACTAATAAATGAAATACCAGAACCGCGGTTTCTCTCTGTTACCTCTTTGTCTTCTTCTGGTCTCAGTATGTTTGCTGGATGGACAAGAGTTTCATGATGGGCAGACCTGGACCCTGAGGTCAAACCATTGCTCCACCTGTACCTGTCAGGTCTGAATTCTAGATGTTTGTTTAAAATATTTTCCTCCTTACACACATCTTTGAGTTGTTCTGTTTAATCTTGCAGAATGGTGAGGTGAAGTGTTCACCTCCCACATGTCCCAACCTGCTCTGCCCCCATCAGGTGACAGATCCAGGATCCTGCTGCCCTCGCTGTCAAGGTAAATTGATTAACTATGAATAATAAAGATTTTAGACAACAGTAAACAGGTGATTGAGTGTTTCTCCTCAGGTTGTGTGTATGGAGGTAAGGAGCATGCAGAGGGCAGCAGCTGGTTCGCAGGCTCCACCCCCTGTATGACTTGCATGTGTGTGGATGGAGTCACCACCTGTTCTGAGGTGCGTTGTCTGTCTCCGTGTGTAAACTTCATCAGCGTGCCCGGCGAGTGCTGCCCTGTGTGTGCAGGTGAGCAGATTCTTTACACTGGCAGAAGATTCTCCCAGTTGTAAGAGAATTATCAGAGTTGTCTGTTTTTCATGAGTTGTAATCGTATCTGGTTGTCGTTGAGGAGACTGCGCTTTTGAAGGCAGACTGTTTGGCCCAGGGGACAGTTTCCATCCAGCTGATGACCCTTGTCAGATCTGCAATTGCGAGGTATGAAACCTTTTTATACCACATCTTTATGCAACTTATCTCTGTGCCTAGATTGATTATAATAAAATCTGTAACAGTGATAAATTTAAGTTGTTGTTTTCAAAGATTTTGCAGTGTTGTCGTGGAAACAGGTTACATTTTAAAAGAATTGTAAAAATTGGTTCATGTTTTTGTTATAATTAAACTGAAGGCGAGACACGATCCATTCTGTTTGTAACTCAGGTGATGCCCGATGGAGAACAACACCTGAAGTGTTACAGGAAACAATGTCCCAGTTTGGTCGACTGTCCCAAGAGCAACATTCTTTTCTCCGGTCCAGATTCCTGCTGTCCCGTCTGCGCACGTCAGTATCAAACCGCAATAACAAAGAGGGTCACTTCCGCTTGTTTCTGAGTTCTCTGATGTGTCTTTGTCTTCAGAGCCGCTCACTAACTGTACAACCACACTGACTGGCAATGAAGTGTTGGCGACAGACAACCCCTGTTTCACCTGTCACTGTAAGGTAAAACAGCATGGACACGTCTCGTTCTGTCTCACAGACGTGCGGATTCAACTCAGTCATCATCGTTTGAAAGCAAACTGGGTTTTTAAGTTAAAAAAAAAAATTAATTAACAAGTTGCAGTTAAAAGTTGCTGTTGATGGGCAGTGCAGTGAGGAATTATTATATTTTAGGTTAATTATTTAACCTAAAATATTACAGCACTTTTATTGATGAGGATTTTTGCACAGCCTAAGCTTCGATTTGGAGCGAAACTCATTTTGTTTCCATGAAAAGGATCTGACATGGACCTGTTTACAACAAAGTTGCCCGCTGCTCACCTGTCCTCTTAATGAACAGTTCACTCCTCCAGATTCATGCTGCCCCGTGTGTAAAGGTGAGACGATGAGCCACAAATGAAATGATCACAATACACCAAACAGTTCCACACTTTTAGATTTATTTTGCATTAATTAGACTATGTGTTGGTTTTCTTGTGTTCATCTCAGACTGTGTGATTGAGAATCTGAACAGACGTGTAGCCAGCGGCACCAGCTGGACGGACAGCAGCGATGATTGTATCACCTGCACGTGTAACGTGAGTTAGAAAGAAATACCTACAGAAACTGTTTTATATGTAGAAAACAGAAGATTTTGTATATTTTTTGGGAATATATTTAGAAATATTTTCCTGATGATGTTTCTAAGCTACATATAAAAGAAGCTCCTGAAATAAAATGTAGCATTTGATAACTTCTCAGATTAAGAGCTTATCCAGAGGTCTTTGTATGTAACTAACTGATCTGTGTTGTTGAGTGGAACCTCAGCTGGGTCTGATCGAGTGCAGCATAGAAGAGTGTTTACCTGCCGTTTGTATGAACGGCCAGAAACGAGTGAAGATTCCAGGAAAATGCTGCTATGAATGTCGAGGTATCTGAGCTGGAGAATAAAGTGAACTTGCACAGCTGTGCACAGCTGTGCTGAAAGTCTTCAGTTTTCTTTTTACTGTCGCAGACTCAGAGGGGTCGTGTCTGTACCAGGGGACCGTGTATCACTCTGATGAACAGTGGGAGGTGGACGAGTGTACCAGCTGTACGTGTGTGTCTGGAGACGTCCACTGTAGAAGCGAACGCTGCCCTCCGCTCAAATGTGAAGCAGTCAGTCTAACAGACACTTCACTGTATCTCTCTGAGTTGTCATAGTTACCCAAGCTGTGTGACACAACTTGTGTACGTGTGTTTGTTTTAAGGATGAGACACCTGCAGTTGTTCCAGGTTTATGTTGTCCTCATTGCCTTCATCGTCCAGCTACCTGCATCGTCTTCGGTGACCCTCATTACCGAACGTTTGATGGACGGATGTTGCACTTCCAAGGAACGTGCACGTACGTCCTCACCCAGGATTGTCAAGGTGAAGATTTCAGGTGAGGGGATCACCGTGGCCTTTAATTAGGTTGTTCTACTTTTTAGTCCAACATATTAAGAGATCATGTTTGAAGGACATAATCCTGTCAGATACTTACAGCGTCAGCAGTACACATTCCTGTAGTTTAGTCCAAAATATTTAGAATAATCTGCAAATAACTTACTGCTCAGGCCTTTATGAGTCATTTTAAATGACACTCATATAACAGAACCTTGTTATCAACCAGCCCATGTAACATTGTGTCCAAATACTTACTGCACTCTAAAGTTTGTATACAACTTCATTTAAGGGGAATTTGTAAAGCACTGTTTCTACCACCAAATATAACACCCTACTGTACCTGCTGTACCTTAATCAGATTTGATACATAATGAATTTCTGTTCCTGCACAGAAAGACATTTGGACTTTGGATAAGATAAAACTCAGTGATGTGTCTCTGTTTGTACAGTGTTCATGCTACAAATGATGATCGTGGTCGTAAAGGTGTCTCCTGGACCAAAGAGGTGACCGTGTTTTTGGGAAATGTCACTGTGCAGCTCTTTCAAGACTGGGTTGTGAAGGTTTGTGTGCAACAGAGCTAAAACTTCTGTCACACAATTTTATTTGTTCATTTTAATATATACTCAGCAGTTTTTTTTTTTATTCTTTAGGTAAATGAAGAAGTTGTGACTTTGCCTTTTCTCAGAGAGCCGTACATCTATATAGAGCGACAAACTAACACTGTCCTGTTCAACACAAACATTGGACTGAAGGCACGGTATTTCTTTCTTTTGAACTCTTGTAGTTCCCACGTTGTAGAAACACGCTAACGTTCCCACGTGTTCCGCCTCTAGGTCCTGTGGAGTCCTCGTTCCCACCTGGAAGTGAGTGTCCCAGGTACCTATAAGGGCCAGACATGTGGTCTTTGTGGAAACTTCAACAGTTATCACCAGGACGACCTCCAAATGCCTGATGGTCAACTCAGCCTATCAGAGTCCAAGTTTGGAAACAGCTGGAGAGTAAGAAGCCTAATTAAAGACACGTTGTCCAAATCAAAAAGTCTGACTGCATTCTCATTAAAGAACTCTCATTTCAGGTGACAAATGGAAACCACGCCCTCTCTTCATGTCACCCCGGAGAGGATGTTGATCCCTGTAAAAGTGCAGGATACCAGGCCAGAAAGGGGGCCAACGCTCGCTGTAAAGTCCTCAAATCTGACGTCTTCAAGCCCTGCCATCACGTTGTGCCTCCTGAACAGTGGTACGGTGCCTGCGTGTACGACCTCTGTGCTTGTGGATCCAACTCTGATGACTGTCTGTGTGACACACTGGAGGCCTACGCCAGTCAGTGCCGAGAGGCTGGAATCGTCCTGCAGTGGAGAAGTGCATCGCTGTGTGGTGAGTAAAAGATCTGACTTTCCTTTTTAACTGTATGAAAACAGAAGGATTTCAGGAGCTTGAAACATCTGCTGAGGGATCTTTTTGTTTCCAGTATCTCAGTGTTATCATGTCTTGTTTTTCACAGCTGTGGGCTGTCCTGTGGAGAGGGGCTTCGTGTTTGACGAGTGCGGCCCACCGTGTCCTGTAACGTGCTTTAACGTGGACGTACCACTGGGGGTGATAGAGAGCCACTGCTTTAAGCCCTGTGTCCCCGGCTGCCAGTGTCCCGCTGGTTTGGTTCTGCACAATAACTACTGCATACAGCCGGAAAAGTGCCCCAAAATCATACACGGCAACCCTTTATGATATCTGACCTGCAGAGTTATAAATTTACACTTATTTATATGCACGTACACATGCACTGCATTTTCAGTAGTTTTTTTTTTTTTTTTCCCTTTTTGCATATTAAAACTGTAACAATATCAGATGTACCTCAAGGATTATATATGACTGAAGACTTATAAGTAGAACTGAGTATTTATATTAATCTACATGTTCATTTTTATCTTCCCTACTTATTTTTACACACTTTTGTATTTTTTAATATTTCAGCAGAAATATTATCATGCAGAAAAACATCTGTTTGTTTACTAAGCAGGTTATTAAAAATGTGCAATGTCTGACTGTATGTCCGAACAGAATCTCAGGTTCTTTTTATGTCTCATTTCACTAATAAACAGAAAAAACATTAAATGGATATTTGTGCTGCTGCATTTTCTGTTGGTGTTCTGAGGAATGTGGTGTTCAGTAATTAATAAATTCTAAAAACTTGCCTTGGAAATATCTACAAACATTCAGAAATGACACACAAAAGGAGAGTAAACAATTTAATTTAAATGAAGTTGCACAAAGTAATTATTTACAGCTCTCAGTCACTAATAAACATTCATTATTCTGTTCCATAATAATTTATTTCCATAAGATTAAAAAGAGGTTACTGTAATAAAAACATGCAGCTTAATGTTGTTTCAGTGCTGATAATGTGACTTTTCAGTGTATTACCTTTTCAAAATATAATGTTCTGTGATATTTATTTCTATAATTATTTTTAATTTAGTGTAAACACTATAGAACTAGCAGCACACACTAGTTAAAGATGAAGATCTTCCTTCTCGAACTTGATTTCAGTCGTTTGCTGTATCACATTTCACCTGTTTGTGTCTGCACACTGTCACTTTTGTTGCTCGGTAAGTTGATCCAGTTGCTGTAACCAAACCATCAGCTTGTATAATTCATCAGCGCAAAGTGGTGAAAACATGGAGGAGGTAAGACGTTTGGATGCTGAGCTGTGTTTGTTTTTCATGCGTGTGTTGAGGTAAAATAGGATTTTCTAACAGGAATTTTCTTCAGGACTGCGTTGCTGCTCTCCTCCGATCCCTGGGCCTGTCGGCTGGAGGGGAGTTTTCCTCAGAGGATTTGAGTCTCCTCTTCAGCAAAGTGTTTCATGTTTCCTCAGACATCAGCGAAGCACATGCAGCAATGAAGAAGGTACAAACACACCTGAACTATTAAAGCAGCAGCAAGTTAATCAACCTGTCATGACAATATCACACAATAAAGCTTGGTAAAATATAAAATATGCACTCTTGGAGGGTGTAGAGAAATAAATTAATTTGAACTGGTGGTATTTTTTTCACATAAAATGTTAAGAAACTGGTAGAAGAAATTTTGAAGGGACATTCTTGAGACCGACGTAAGTATATATGAATTGTTTGATTTTTAAACTTATTTTAGAACAAATGTTGTTAATTATAATTATATTTCAGTCTTCTGTTTTCTATTTTCAACCAAGTAAAATTTGTCAGCTCACAGTTTTTTGTCATATCTAGGATTTTTTTTTTTTTTTAACTAAATAAATAGTTAAATGAACATCTTTCAGCTCCAAATAAACCTTTAGAGTTTCTGTGTTTGTTTCAGATTGCTGGAGGTGACAACAGCTGGTCCTGTTCTGGTCATAATGTTCTGGATGTGCTGTTAGAGATGGAAAGGGAGAGAGAAAGGAAGGAATTGGTAAAATGAAATTAACTCATTTCTAAATGTTCTGTTTTTTATAAATTAGTCATTAATAAAAGATGTTGTTTTTCTTAGTTATACTGGGACTTCCAGCTTCTAAATACTGGGAATCTTCATGGCTTGACAGATCACCAAAACAAAAAAACTCTCAACAACTCTGAGTCCGGACCCGTTCGACCGTCCACTTCTGAACCTGCCATCCATGTGGTTAGTAGTTAATGATAAACAGACAAACAGAGAGACTTTGTTTGGAGGTATTTTCTATGTGCTTGTTTTTATCTCCCGTGCAGCTGCTGGGAACAAAGAAACTCTGCAACACAGTAACAAACACGAGGAGGCTCAGGAAAGCTGCCACGCAGCGCTGGGCGAGGTGATCGTTATTCAGCACATTTGAAACTTTTCTCTGTTTAATTAACGCAGCTGTAGATAAACAGTTTACACACGTAAACAAAAGGAAGGTTTTTCCATTAGATGTTTCACTGTTACTCTGAATTTGAGGGAATTCAAGTAAAAGGAAACAATTGTGCTTTTTATTGTGCGTGTCAGCATGATGTTTCTGATAAAGCAGTTTTCCACTCTGAGCAACAGACATATTATAGTAAAAACTGATGAATCGATTAATTTCAAGCTGTTAAATACATTAAAGATTTGGCTGTTTATTAAAACGTTTCAAAAATTGATTAAATAAGTAAAATCCAGCTTTGGGGTTTTAAGATGCTCATCAATCGTTTGTTTGATTCATTTTGTTTCTTTTTAGACTGATATCAGAGGGCGTGCGAAGCACTTTGCCGTCTCCCTGGCAGGGTCAAAGGTCAAGCGTTAAACGTCAGGCGTGGGGCTGCGTCTCCTTGTCGGACATCCTCCTTCTGGTGGAAGTGAAATATGATGTGGTGGCGCATTTAGTTTACAGAGAAATGCTGCAGGAGCACCACAGTAAGGACATGTCACTCTGACCTGATGGCTTGATGTCATTTTAACTCTATACACAAGAGCCTTGCTTAGTCAGCACGGCTCTAGATGTGTTCCTGTTTCACATTTCTGTCTGGGGATTCCACAGCTGAGCGTGTTTGGGAGATGCTATCTCCATGGCAACAGAGAGAGGAAGCAAAAATGCTGGAAGATCTTGCAGAAGAAGCCTTGGAGTCTGTTGACATGCTTCAGCTGGCTGATCTGCCCGGAGCATTCAAGATATACAAGTAACACGTTTACTCTGAGTTTAGCATCTAACTTCCTCCTTCATCATAAAAGCATTCAGCTTTTATATGCATGCTTCACTGACTAAACTGTGGCCAGTGGCTACTATCAAATTAATTAGTGGTCTTATAAATTATTACTTAAAATAACTAAACTTTTTTTATAGTATGTTATCTGCACTGGCTCAAAGAAACTTGAAAATGTAGGTTCTTAAAAAAAATAATAAAACTGCACTAAATAAAAGCCCATTTAAAGGATCATGATGAAAGGCATGTTCCCCTGCAGGTTCTGTTCACATGTACCTTTAGGAACCTGTCTAGATTCCATGGAACAGTCCTGGTCTGCCATTTCTTTCCTGCATGAGTTATACACATTTTGTCAAGAAGAAAAAAACACCCTAACGGTTCTGGGTCAAAGGTAAATACATGCAAATATACCATATAATCATGTGAGAAGGATTTGCCTGTCTGTGCATTTTATTCTGTTGAATTACAACTTGAATTTGTAATGATGGTGACTGTATGAAATGGGATGAATCATTAAATTCTTTTTTTTTCTTCCAGGTTGGGTGGAGAGAGTCTCAGACTGTTGTGTTTTTACATCCAACTGGGAACTTACAGAGCTCAGAGGGAGAGAGCGTCGTACAGCGCTCTCCTAGCAGCTCGTCAGTCCTGGGAGACGTGGTGAGCTGCAAACTCTAACAGGGAAAGTGACATTTAATCTCAATCATCAAATCCAGTCTTTCAGATTTAAAACATTTGATCCACATCGTTCTGTTTAGGCCACAGGTTGTCAGTCCATGTAAGACAGAACAAGTTGCTCTGTGGCTTCGTGGTGGAGACGAAGAAGAAAAGGAGGACCTCAAGACACTGCAACAGGTAAATCCAACTTTGGACCACAGATTCTTGGTCTTGTTCTGTGGATTTTAAAATTGGGGTTTGCAGAATTTTGTTTCAGTGTTAAACCAAAACTTTGGCAGAAGACAGAGCTGCAGCTGCTGGTGTTGCATCAGGAGCAGGAGAGGAAGCACCTACTCATAGTGTTGCATGGGATCTCAGAGGAGGATTTGCACGAGTCAGGTTGAAGTTTCTATCGCATTTTTTTAACAAATTTTCTCTTGCAAATCCAATCATCTCTATAATCAGTCATCTTGTTTGTGTTTTCCAGACCTTGTCACAGACAGTGAAGAAGCTCCTTTGAGATCTGGCTGTATAAGAAGAATTAAACAAATCCACAGTCAGCTGCAAACGCAAAATGAGAGTCAGATCCTCTCAAGGTTCACAAACATTCAGCTCCAAGTGAAGGAAAATTGTTCACGTCTTATAGAATATTGTGCCATTCTTCTTCTGACCCATCTAATACAGCTTCAGGAAGTCCAAGCTGCTTCTTTACTGAAAGCGCTCCTGGACAGGGTGAGGCAAGATGAATGCGGTGTCCTCTTCAGTGCAGACTCACATGGTGTCATGTATATAATAACAGTACATCATTGTGTTTGTGTTAGAATGCACAGAGTGTCAAGGCTTTACGAGATAAATATGAAGCTGAAATAGAAGCACAACGCTTCACCGACCTGCTCCACCTCCTGATGTCTGATGACCCCCTGACCTCAGGTCCTGCCGGCAACGACAAAAAAGGATCTGAATCCTCTTACGATGGAGAAATTGTTGATGGAAGATCTGCTGCAGCTCCGAGCGCTGATTCAATCAGCAGTGAACAGAAGGAAGGCCACACTGCAAACGCTTCAGCCAAACAGGAAGTCTGTTCAGGTACCTACATCACAAACACGTTCAGCAACAGAAAACTCTTCTACACAGCAGAAACATGTGTTGTGGATTGTTGCAGGTTGCGGCGCGGTCATGGAGGACCTGCCCTACTTGGAGATCTCATGTGCACCAGACATGCAAAGTAGTGTTAACCAGGGCCTCGCTGCAGGGGGAGGAGTCTGTGCGGAAGAGGAGAGCAGCGCAGCAAATGAGCAACAGCAGTCTCTAATCACGCTTGCATGGAGCAAACCGCCTGAGGATGACACAGACCATGAAGCAGAGACTGTAGATGGAGGAACTGAACACAGTCAAGATGGTCTGAGTAGCACAAAGACTCAGATCCAGTCCACACAATGTGAGAAGACAGTTCAGGAAGGAGGTGAAAAGGAGGTGAATCAGAAATTCAGGACAGACATCAGAATACATTCATATGAATCTTCTCATTCATCTGATTCATTTCTCTCTCGTGGTGTTAGCTGGTCTCGAATAAAGAACCTGATGGACCAGATGTAGGAGAAGTTGCTTCTGACAGCAAACTGCAGACACAAGCCATGAAAGCAGAGAAGCTCCAGGATATCACAGCTGATTCCTCTGAGATTACTGATGACCTCTGCTCTGGAGTATCTGATCCCATAGTAGGTGTTTCCAGAGAGACGACTGAGGTGGAACTGTGTCCCACTGAGTCCTCCAGAAGACCAGAACACACGGACCATGAAGATTTGACACCATCTTATAAACCAGCAGTAAGAAACATGTCATTTCTTTTTGTGATTAGCGCATCAGTCACCAGGGACTTAACAAGCTTTTTGTTTGAGGGACAGAACGAGTGCAGTTTCTCTGAGAGAAACACGAAGGAACCAACTCTGATGGAGAGGGAACAAGCGACACGTCCTGTGTCTGCAATGGAAAGAGAAAAGACGATGCGCAACCTGGTGGACGTGAAGAGAAAGTTTGAGGAGAAGCATCAAAGAGACAAAGAGAGACAGTTCCTGAAGGTGAGACAAGGAGAAAACAGACTAAAGAGGAAGATTCATATTCATGTTGTTTGGTTTTTTTTTAGGTTCAGGAGCGTCTGTGGATTATTCAGAACAGAAAAGCAGAAGAAGACCTGCTCGGCCTGAAGAATACAGACCAGCTGAGGCATCTCACGCGAGATCTACCTGTGGTAACTATATGAGTGGATCTCTATGAAACACCTGATGTGTTTGGAATAATGAGCACTGGGTTTCTCTTTTTGTTTTAGGAAGACAAGAACCAGCAGAAGATGGTTGTTAGAGAGAGACTAGAGCAGGTCAGAAGAGAGCGCTCTTATGTCATGCAGTCCAAGAGAGACAGGTAAACTGAACTCCGTCCAATCAAAATAATCATGCTGACCAATGCTGCAACGGTACAATTCTCATGTCCTCCAGGAATACTGCAGGATTTAAGGAACTCTTGGCTCCTGTTCGTCTGCACGGCGGTGACAGAGATGATGAAACAAACTGAGATGCTTCAACTTTTTGTAATTGTTTGACTTCAAGATTTTTGTTATCCCACTTTACTTTTTCAGTTTAAAACATGGAAAACAACTTTTATCTAATTGCTTAAACTGTACAGATCTACCTTGTCTCTAATATGTTCAGGTGTAAGGATGTAGTTTTTTTAAGTTATCTTCCTTTAGTTGATCTTCAGACTTTCTGAAGATCTTTTCATGTTATTCTTTAAAGTTGCTTTTTCACCCTTTTCAATACAGTTTTTATACCAAGTCAAGACACCATGCTGTGTAGTATGTTGAAATAGGACGATAAGAACAGTGAGTCTCATCAGGATATTTGAAAATCACATCTTATGAGAAATGGGGGAAAAATCCATCAAAAACTTCAGATAAGATCTGAGATTTTTCTTCCTTCAGCTGATCATCATGTTGTTTTTTTTTGCTAAAATCACTGTTGAAGCAACAATATTGTTTTGTTTATCTAATTGCATTGAGTTGGATAGTTTTGACAAAACTAAACAAAAGAAATGGAAACTAACTGTGACAGTTACCAGCAGCCTGTCACAAAAAGCTGAAAGATACCATTTAAATTTAAAACAATTACAAGCAATTCAGAGTCCTTAGAAGATGAAAATAAACAAAAATGAGTGACTTAAAGACTTTTGCATCAGACGCAGGTTGGTACAACTGAAAAACAAACACCAAGCTGTACTTATTATATATTTTAATTATCAGTTTTGACAAACATAAGCATCACCTGTAACATGGTTTATTTAGAACCCTTTTAATTGTTTGCACATTTATTCCCAGAGGCCAAAATTACAAACACGATGAATCGGGGTGCATGTAAATATTCTACAGTGGCTCCGTTAAACTCATTGAAGTTGCTCGCATGTGTAAAAATGCTGTGACTATAGAACACCAGAACGCACCTACTGAACAGGACTGCTTTTATTTACAAGTATATTAGGATGATCATCAGTTCGGCTGTTAACTCTGCAGCTGGTAGATGTTTATGATGCACATGGTTTGACGTGGGCCCAGCAGTTTGTTTTTTTACAAGACAGGAGGCACTCTCATTCCAGGTGAGAAGGAAAACTGCTACATCACAGATTCTCAGCAAAAACAAAAGAACATTCAGCCCCCCAACACATCAGCTACTATATTTGGTTTCCATTCTGACTGCAGTTTCCTGCAGGAGGACGATCTACCAGCCTAATAAGCTACAGACATTCCACAACAGCTCCCACAAACACTGAGCCACTGCATTTCACACGTACTGTGTCTAACAACGATACAGAATTGTAAAGTTTGTGGTTTCAAACAGCAACATTCACAAGATAAACAGCTCTAGGTTTTAGACTTTAGAAAGTCTTATCTGACAGGCTGCTCTGTGGACCAGATTGTGTTGACTGACAGATACAAACTGAACAGAATCACAATTTTAATCGATGATGGTTTTGTGGTGGTGTGTTTAAGTGTTTAGCTGTCTGGTTATGCAGGTTAGCTCATGTGGCAACAAGGAACTTCAATAATGAAACTAGACTTTCAGCAGATGTTATGGTGGATTTTTTGTGTCTGCGTCTACACAGTCGAGTTTCCCAGCAAGAAGATGCATGCACTTGTATGCGACTGAATAAATTACACGCCCCTGATGTTCCCCACACAGAAAAGTCAAAGTTTAGAATGAAGATGGAAAAGGCCCGAGTTGAGTTACGATAACGGCCTTCTGAGAATAAAACCAATCCACAAGTAGAGACGGCTGATGAGCACGACTTTCCATTAACACAAAAGAGCCAGAACACATCCAGGATCTGTCTGAGATGGTGGGTAGAATGGAGCTGAGGAGGGAGGGTTTAGATCTTTATTTTTTTTAAGGTTTTTGTGTATCTCATTTTCATTGGAATCACAAACAGAAAGAAATGTGTATGTGCAACAAGTCCTGAACGGTGTTAGCAATGAAACTTGAACAATGTTGATGTGCAAGTCTTTAAATGAGTCTATTGGTGTGCACACTGCACCCCTGGACCATGGTGGCCCCCTTCCTCATCAGAACTATCATTATAGGCCTCTCTCCTGGCTCCACTGCCAGAACCTTGATTCTTGTCAAAATCTATCAGGTCGACTTCCTCTGCATCTGCAGCGATGTCAGGATTTTCAGAACGCGCAGGGAGCAAATTCTCCAGGTCCTTCAAAGAACAAACGAAAAACACATTAACAAAAATGTTTCATTCGAAACTTAAATAAATAAAAAGCCTGTTTTTAGCAACTCACATTCAGTTTTTCGGGGCTAATCCAGTTGTTTTCTGGGAACTGAACATCAAACTTGATGTAAAGATCTCCTTTCTCAAAAGGATTTCTGTACTGAGGCATTCCCTCTCCCTTCACCACTCGAATGCAGCCTGTCACACACAAACAGGTAGAAAACAGATAAACAACAAATCAAAGAAGTAAAGTTCCACTTCACATTATATCAACAAGACTTACAATGAGAAGGTGAAATAATGGAAGTGGAAATCATTTGTAAAAAAAGAGCTTAAGCACTTATAGCAACATGAATGCTTGTTGGCTCCAAAAATGCTTCCAAATAAACAAACAGCCAAAAAATATCAGACTTTTGTAATTTTACACAATTATTTCTAAAGTGACGTGAGTTGGAGTTTATGAACATCAACGTATACAGTAGAAGTTCAATCAGATTAATGCCATAAATAAATAGTTGTGATAAAAAAAAAGTAATGAGCGTGTTAAAATTATTCTAATCAAAAAAATATTTACCTGGTTCAATGACTTTGCCAGGTGGGTATTTGATGAGCAGCTGCCGTCCATCCAGATGTGTGACAGTCATCTGGAAACCACACAGAGCCTCAACAAGTCCGATACGCTGGACCATGTGCAGATCGTTACCTTCACGTCGGAACTCCTGTTCACATTGAAATTCCACAATTTTCAAATCATTTCAGTAAGTTTTAATAGGAGAGAGAATTCTGTCATCTTACTGGTGCCAAAACAAGTCAGTTGTATAAATGTGTATAATCAGTGCAGCTATTTGCTTTGTAGTACCTCATGGTCTTTCTCCTGAAGCACCAGAACTATGTCTCCTGGTTCAACGCCCGGTGCTTGGTCAGCTTCTCCAGAGAATGAGATCTTCTGTCCATGTTTCATGCCTTTGTCCACATGGACCTCCAGAAGTTTTGTCTCCTTGGAAACCTTTTGACCCTCACACTTTTTGCAGCGGTCCTTTTCATTTATCACCTCGCCTGGACAACAAACAACACTTTTCAGAGACTTTCAGAACTTCCTAACTGCACACTGCATTCATGTTTTTCACTATATGATCATGCATGTGTATGAACGCGTTACCCTCTCCATTGCAGTCTGTGCAGACTGACTGCATCTGCTGAACCATTCCTGGGGCCAGCTGTCTGATCATGATTCTCATTCCTCTTCCTCTGCATGCCACACATTTCTGCACTGCTCCAGCTTTACCTCCCTGACTGGAAGGTAACAAATAAGAACAAGCATCGTTATCAAACAGCATCTCTCTTAAAACACAAATTGCCAAGCAAGAAATCCAAACCACATGCTTTCTATTTGCATTAATCTTTTACACACTGTCCCAGCTTCTTTAAAAATGGAACTGTACTTAGTGCTAATACAAATCATCAGCCAGTGTTTTAAATGTCAGCATAATTGTACAACATGAAAGACAGACTCACCCATTGCAGCTGCTACACAACACATTCTTACTGAGTTGCAATTTTGTAGTTTTGCCATTGTAAAGGTCTTCAAGAGAAACTCTGCGAGACAAAAAAAAAGATTCAGGAATGAAACTGGGAATTTTACGCACCTTCCAAATTGTCTAAAATATTTTATGACAAAATCCTTACTTCAGAGGGTGTACCATATCATCTCCTCTTCTCTTGCCTCCATTGCGTCCTCTGCCTTGTCCACCCATAAACCCAAAGAGTCCTCCGCCAAAAATGTGAGAGAAGATATCATCCATGCCAGGCCCTCCACCTCCTCCCTCCCGTAGCCCCTGCTCTCCATAACGATCATAAAGATCCTTCTTCTCTGGGGTAGTCAATACCTCATATGCAAAACTAATTTCTTTAAACTGTAGATTAAAAAAAAAATCTAGAAAATTAGTTTAATGTCATATAGGAAAGTATGTACTTAAAAAAAAATAAAAGCATGATTACAATGTAAAGATAACTCATTAAAGCATCTGATCAGTCTGTAGAGTTATGTGTGGATTTAGTCACAAAATAAATAAACATCAGAAGTAATTTTCTTAAAAGAAAGTTTGATACACAAGAAATGAATCCTAAAGGTTTGTGTTGCTTTATAATCCTGCCTTAAAAGTATCGCATTGGTTACATTATATAAGCAATTATGTTGTTACTGTGTTTAATGCTGTTACTAAACATAACCTTGGGACTGTTGTCATACCTTGTCTCCAGCATCAGGATTCTTGTCAGGGTGGTACTCTTTGGCCAGTTTGCGGTAGGCCTATAAGAAAAATAAATAATTAAAAATAATAAATTGTGTGCAGGGTTGAATACAGGAGCACAGATAAAGCACTTCGGTGTTCATATTACTCAGATCCTGCAATCAAAAATATCGCACTGTTTTAGATGTTTTTTTCTAAGGGTTTTTCTATCTTATATAACTGTCAAAAAAGGTTAAACAAGCAAAAAGCCTTTACAAGAATTGTTAAATTGGATCTACGTTTTACTTTCTGCTCTGGATATTTATGTAAATCAAGAGATTTTATTAAACAAAACACAACATAACATTTTATTAAAAAAACATACATTTGAGTATTTAAATTGAGAGACTGAGCAGTATATATATATATGTTAGATTAGTCTGTACTTTGAGTACACGGTGTGCTAGTTGCTACGGCTACAGGAGGGGTCCTCGTAAATTCATGTTGCTAGCTTGTCCCAAACACACAAGTCTGTCTACAACATTCACGCAACTAAAATATTTGTCAGGTGTTAGACTGAGACCGGTACAAACGTGAAACACAACGTAACTGGCTGGGTTTCTCGGTTGGTACACGGCGCTTCGTCAATGACTTGATAGAGGCTATTAGCTATGTGTTAGCCGGTTAGGTGTTGTGCCGAAAAGATCGTCCTTACCGTCGAAAGCCGGAACATTTCAAGGAAGTTGAATGAACTTACAAATTGGTTGAAAGTCAAAAGTGAAAACCTATTTGCGTCTGTCATAACCGATACAAATACATGTTATTTGCAGTTAATTTATTTTCACTAAGGTGCTTTTTATGGCAGACCGCGCGATTAACTCGTTCCTCCAGGGTTTATGTATTCTATCCATAATTGTCCACAGGGAGCATAGTTAGGAGATCGATACTGATTTCTAATGTGGTTTTGCATGCCTGTAATAAACTCTTTTCTAATTAAAAATAGCTAATTTCCTTGAAGACTAGTTTACAAAAAAAATCCCACGTGTATCAATGTGGAAAAAGGGTAAACACGTGTTGATGAAATATTAACGGACTATTAAGTCATTGTAGATACTGAAACATACAAGCCAGTTTTAATTTATCGACTTTACTTTAAGTGTTATTCAAAACCTTATGAACAGAAGCGCACTGGAATGCGCTTCCCGTGATGGAGTTGCTTTCGATAACAGGGGTGCTTTTTTCGACACAACACCCATAGCTCTCAAACTCGTGGCTACTTATATTTGATTTATACGTAAGGAAATTTCAACCCTTCGATTAAAGTGTAAATTGTTCACTTTATCATTTTTACTAGTAATTCATTAACATCAACGTGTTATTTCAAATCTGAAACGCAAAGCAGTTCAAACAAGTATTTCAACTGGCTAGTACGCTAAGAAATCTCTATCCTTAGCCGGCGATCCGTACACTAACTAGCCTCCATCCATTAGCTTGTTTACAGGCCGCGCTACATTTTATAACCGTCAACTTTCTATTTTTTGTCACCTTAAGTATCACGAAATGCATTTTTTCGTTTCAAAAGGTAAATACCTTTTTTAGTTCATTTTCGGATGCAGAAGGTGAAACTCCAAGGATGTCGTATAGTCGAGTGTCCACGACATTCGCCATGATGCTAACCGGCCGGCTGAAGCTTTCTGAGTGCGGAGAATCGGAGATTCAGCTGAGCGACGAGCAGTTGCCTCACGGGTCGGGGCTGTCCGCGATTATGCCAGAAACTACGTACAAAAAAAAGTTTTTTTATTTTTATTTTTTTAGTTCTATGGTTGGGTAGCAACCAGCCAACACAAACAAACGTTTTTTATGTCAAATTAGGTTAAAAGCTTTTTACTGCTCTTTATATATGTTCAGTTTTGTTTTAAATCAATTACACAGATGAAAGATGTCATTTCAATACTTACTTTTTGGGTAAATAAATATATCAGATAATGCAGACATTTTACACCAAAATACATATTTAAGTGAAAAGTAAATCTTTTAAATGCATCCACATTGGGTTGGACTGTTATGAATTACTTACTAAGACATTAAAAACACAACCAGTTTGTTACATTGTCATAGATTGCTCAAAACAATCTGCTTGTATTTCTAAACTATTAGAAAAATAAATACTTATAGTCATACAGATTTGTACAAGTTTTGCTTCATTTCACCAAGGGCCCATCGGTCATCATACATGTTTTTAACCTGTGGAGGAAGTGAGGACGGAGTCCCAGGAGAAAACCTACACATGTACAGGAGAACATCCAAACTCCATGCAAGTGATGCAACAAGGCTTCAGTCAAGTTTCTACCTGCAAGGCAGCAGCACACAGTAAAAATAAGATAAAGAAATGGAAATTAATCTTTGCAATAGGCAGCCAACAAAGTGCCTATCCTAAAATCCTAAAATTTGTTTTGCTTTATGTGTTGACTCCAGTTCACTTCTTGAGTTTTGGAGCCTTTTTATATTCAAATTATCCAAGAGTCAGAGGCTTCACAAACAAAAACAATGGTTTCAAAATGTGTAAGCACTGGACTGAAAACTGAAGCAAAAATATAAAGAAATCAGATGTGACTCTAGACTTTTTTCCACAGTATTTTATACTACCAATAACTTCAAATAGGCTACTCTGAAAAGCCAATTCCCTGTGCATGCATGGGTTTTCTTTGGGAAATCCGTTTTCCTCCCACAGTCCAAAAACATGGTGACTCTAAATTGTCCCTAAGTGTGAGTGCCTGAGTGAGTGGTTGTTTGTCTACGTGTTACCCTGTGATGGACTGGTGACCCTGAACAGGAAGAAGCAGGTTCAGAGGATGGATGGATGGATGGGTGGATGGATGGAAAGCTGATATTTATTGTTGATATTTGAAAAAAGGGCTACTGCCCCGGTGGGAGTTAACTGCTAGCGACGCCCCTGAATAAACAGTTACATGTACTCCAACTAAACGTTTAATAACATATTAGGTAGTCGCAATTTTTTCTATTTTGATATTGTAAAATTGCTTTGCTTTTTGACTGTTATGAACCGACTCAGCTCACAGCAGAGCAGCTACCGTTAAGCGGCGGTGTGTAAATGACATTGCAGCCAGAAAAGCGGTAGTCTCAGCTAACAAGTCGGTCACGAAGAGGCTGCTATGGGCCTTCGGGTGACCTGACCAAAAACTACCGTTTATTCCAGCTTACAGATAACCGATGAAATGATGGATCAGAGGTAAGAGTCGTTTGCTTTTAGGGAGAAATACTGTCAGTTAACACAAAGCCCGCCTCGCTGTTAAGTTGGCGGAAGACTATCGTCCCATCACCTCATGTAGCCGCTGGCTATGATAAATAACCGGGATCTAAACGCAGCATGTCTCCGGTACTGGATCCAAATAGTTCGTAATGCTAGCAGTGCCAGTGAGGTTGTGCTAAAGAGGGGGGGTGGATTCCGATTTGCATGCAAGGTAAGTGTGAACGACACCGTCGTTTAACGCAGGAGACACACTGAAAACGATTTGAGTTGGATTAAAGTTAGACGGATTAGCTAATAAGGGTTAGTCTGCAGTGACATTTCAGTTAGCCGGTTGTAGCTAAAACCTTTTCACAATAAACATTATCCGTTTCCAGATACTTTCAGGAGTCTCGAAAGGCCTGTGGACGATGACCATGAGTCGGGTTGTTGTATTAGCTACATTTTTCACAGCTTTATGTGTGAAATGATGGAAATGTTTATGCTAGTTCAACCTCAACATGTTTGCTCAAGACATGCGTGAACCTGTCAACACATGTAATGTCCATGCTAATAATATGAGGTGTTTGAACAGTTTTTGTGGTGATTTATGTGACCACTGACATTGTGTTACTTGATGTTTTATCAGCTTAATGGACGAAGATCTGCTTTGTTGTTTTAATGGTTGGTTCGCTAAGTGTTTCTGTGGTCTTATATGGATTAGGAGGAGGATCAAGTGGAAAAATCTGCTGGACTGAAATATCACCACACCTAATCTCAAATTTATAGAAACACAGATGTCAGCTGTGTGCAGCACGAACATCCTACTTACTCTACATCTTAATTTATTTTTTTATTTCCTCCTTTAAATAACAATTTTGGTCCTTTTAGTATTAATGTTTGCTGATGTAACTACTTGTCAGGCCAGACTATGTAATGTTAGGACATAAATGTGTGCACCAGTAATTTAATTATCAATGCATTGCTTCCTGCTCATTCCAGAGAAAAGTCCTGCTCAATGCTTTAAAGAAGGCAGCGAGTGTGTGATGATGTTCTGGGTTTGATACTTCTATAAACCAAATGGCTGTTTGGCTGTTTGATCTGCAAGAGACTAAAACTCCCATATTTCACTGTAAGAACATTTATGCAGGATGTGTGTTTGTGTTGTGTTTTCGTGGTAAATTTGAGATCCATGCACGCCACTCATCTTCATATGAAAATCCTCTTCCTTGACAGCTAAGTGTATGTGTTGGTGACATCGACCATGTTTTGGAAGTTTGATTTGCACACATCCTCTCATCTGGAGTCCTTATTGGACAAGGAGGATGTCACGCTTGCTGAGCTCCTGGATGAGGAGGATGTGCTACAGGAGAGCAAAGCCCAAAACAGGAGGTCTGTTTATTGGTTTGCTTTATGAAGCTACACACTCAGATGACTTTGCTTTTGGTTGCCGTGTCTGTAGTTACATGTTTTTTGTTTTGTTTTTTTTACACTTCATCCTGGATTTCCAGACTCCTCCAGTTCTTGTGCCAGGACCAGTGCATGAAGGAGCTGGTTCAGCTGATTACAACAGAGCCCCCTGCTGGTGCAGATGAGACCAAACGCTTCAAGTAGGTGCTTTTATGAGGAATATGCTGAAGTAGTAAATTACATCAAGGGAGGGGTTAGTTTTGCTGGTGCTGCATTGCTATATGCCTCACTTGACACTTTATAAATAGTTCATACTATAATAACTATACAACTTTTTTCACAGATGTCTAAAATGGCAAAAGTACCTAACAGTAACTGTGCAAATGCTGTTTATTAATATTAACTTTATTACATTAAAGTATTGATAATATTTCAGTATGTTTTGCTTTGTGCATTTATTCCAGGTATCCAAATATAGCATGTGAGCTGCTCACATGTGATGTGGGAGTAATTAATGATAAACTGGGTAACGAGGAGCCTCTGCTGGAGTCTCTCTATGTGTTTCTGGAGCAGCCGTCCCCACTTAACCCTCTTCTGGCGTCTTTCTTTAGCAAGACAATTGGGAACCTCATCACACGGAAGACTGAGCAGGTGACACACACACACACACACACACACACAAGTGTGTTTTGGTATCCTTATGGGGACCGTCCATTGACTTCCATTGATTTTAGTAACTAGATTTATACCTAACCCAAACCCTTTTCCTAACCTTAACCATTACTGATCTATAACTAACCCTAAGACTAACTAAAACTCTATTCACACCATACCTATAAACCTAACCCCTAACCCTAAAAGGGGGAGTCCCCCTCATGGGGACCAGGCTTCGGTCCCCACAAGAACCCTCGGACCCCAGAAAGATAGTAAAAGTCAGGAAACGGGTCCCCAGGAGGTCAGAAATACAAACCCACACACACACACACACACACACACACACACACACACACACGCACACACTTTCATGATGCCCAATCACCTGGTGCTCTTATAGAAAGTGGTGTCTATATTTGTGTGTTGCATCTTCAGTGCACAAAAACATTAAAATACACTTTAAACAGCTTTAAAGTTAGATTTTTCTGTTGAAATATCCGCATCTATATGAGTTACTGCTGTTTAAAGCCAGACACCATTTGTTTGGAAAGTGAAGATAAATGTGAAACGAAACGAGCGCCCCCTGGTGGCTGGCTGCAGTACAAGTTTAAAGTCCTGCCCCCACCTTGAAATTGAATGGGACCCTTTCCTCATTTAAAGGATCCAAATACACCTCAGATCTTTTTTTTTTTTTTCTCGAGATGTTGACCCTGGTCGATTCACATAGTTCTTATTTGTTGCTGTTTGTTCAAATAATTGCTTTTTTCTTTGTACATTTAAACACAATTGGAAATGTAAATCTTATTATAACAAAAAAAAAATAGACAGGTACAAGTCGTCTATCTTCATATACATCGATGAAAATACTCATGCAGCTCATCGTGTTTGTGTCTACATTTTTACGTCGGTGGATTTAGTAGAAAATCCAGGTTTTATTAAGATGGAAGCTGACGTTTATGTTTTACGTCCACATTGTTTACTTGATAAATTTCCTAGTTTAAGACTGTAAAAATTGCATTTGTGATCCATGCAGTTTCTAGTGAAGTTACATTTCACCTACATATTGTTCACTCCTTCTATCATTTTGTCTTTGAGCTCTTTTTGTCCTCGAGCTGCATTTTACGAACTGATCCGTCAAGATTTTAAGGTTGATGTTGGTAATTTTCAGGTCACTAACACGAGGACAAAAGAGGAAGGATGTGAGGAAGCACAAAAAAGTGAAATGTGAAATAAAGAGTCATTACTGTTGATCTCTGTGTTTATAAATAGAAGGGAACTGAAAGAGTTTCCTGACAAAAGCTAAAATTATTATATATTTTTTTTTGTCCCAGAAACACATTTCCGTTTTGTGTAACAGTAGGTTTCTGTGTTGTTCAGGTAATTAGTTTCCTGCGGAAGAAGGAGGAGTTTCTTTCTTTGGTCCTGAAACATATAGATACATCAGCCATGATGGATGTTCTCCTACGTCTTATCAGCTGCGTGGAACCTCCCTCGCTTCGGCTTGAGACTCTAACTGTATGTGATGTAAACACCTTTGTGTCAACCTGCCTGTGATATCTGTATTTTACTCAGCTTCTCCGTGTAGATTTAAATTTGTATTTATTCTTAATAGTGGCTGAATGAACAGAAACTGGCCCAGAGACTCATAGAGCTCATTCACCCTGAGAGAGACGAAGAGGTAGACGACAGCTGCAGTGTTTTATATAAATAATGTCTCGTTACTGGGATTAAAATGTACATTTGCACCCAAAATCTTCACAAGACTTAATGTCTGTTATGTATTTATTTTTTTTTATTTCCACACAGAGGCAGTCGAATGCGTCTCAGACTCTGTGTGATATAATTCGCCTCAGCAGAGACCAGGCCAGTCAGCTCCAGGAGATCTCACAGCCTGACCCTCTGCTGACTGTGCTGGAATCGTAAGTCGTAGAGACGCTCGCGGTCACGTGCGTGTCTGTTCCTGGATGCAGAGCTGATGGTGGGATTCTGATGTGTTTCTGCAGACAGGAGTGTGTGGAGCAGTTGTTGCAGAATATGTTTTCAGGAGAGAGGACTGAAAGTTGTATCGTCAGCGGGATTCAAGTGCTTCTGACTTTACTGGAAATCCGGAGGCCCGTGTGAGTGAGAGACTTCGAATCAGTTTTATTCTACAACTAAAATATAACAATATTCCCCTTATATAAATCACTTGTCTGTTTTAATTCCTACATTTTAGATTTCACTTTGTAGATATGCGTTTACTGTGTTAGTTTTTCTGTGTTTGCGACAGGGTGGATGGTGTGATGGATGCTCAGGGGTTTGAGAGAAGTTACACAGTTAACAGCAGTATTTTACTGGCTATTCAGCCACACCTCATACACTTCCAGCAGCTGCTCCAGGAGCCACCCAAGGTACCCAAACAGAGAGAGAACGTTGAATCATGTAGAAAAAATGTTCCACGTGCTAAAAAAAGTCAGACATTTAAGATATTTTTTAATCTTGGACAATTTATCCAAAACTAAAACCGATGAAACGTTGACGTCTCAGTAACTGGTCTCTAATTTGAACAGTGTGACAAAAAGTGCTTTTTAAATACTGATTGCAGTGAAGAAGAAATATTTATTGATTGATTCATGCACTTTTTTCCAGACTTGCTAAATGTTGAAACAGTATTGTGTGTATTTGTAGCGGGAGCCCATGCTGACTACTCTGGGTGTGCTGGAGGAGCCGCTGGGGAACACACGTCTGCATGTAGCCAGACTAGTGGCCTCTCTGCTTTATACCAGCTCTGCTAGTCATGCAGTTGTAGCACAAGAACTCTGCAGGCTCAACACTATGGACCTCCTTTTGGTGAGATCGTATAAGATGCAGTTGTTTGTATTTCTGGAGTATAATGAAAGGTATTAAATGACCCTGTGTGGAATGTTCTCCCTTATCAGGACTTGTTCTTCAAGTACACATGGAATAACTTTTTGCACCTCCAAGTGGAGCTCTGTGTGGCTGCCATCGTCCGTCCCTGTGTCCATGAAATGAGACTGCAGCCCGGCTTGGGTTCACAAGAGAAATCCAAACCTCACCAAGGTGCAACACAGGAGGACCAGACTGAGGCTCCAACTTCAGAACTGCCAGCTGCCTCTGAAAACTCTGCACACAACTTATTAGTGACTCATGTATTTTTCTTTTCTTATATTCCAACTAACTGTTATTTAATCTACTGGATTTTGATGTTTGTGAAATAAATAAATTGAACATGACTTCTTTTTTCCCACCTTTGTTTGAAGTTGTTCCAACACTGCCAGCTTGTCCAGAGGATCTTGGAGGCTTGGGAAGAGAATGACAGAACACAGTAAGGATCTTTGTAGATTTTGATGTGATATTTTCTCTGTCATGTGCAGAAAACGTGGTTTCTTTGAGTGTGTTATGTTTTGGATCAGGTCAGAAGGAGGTATGAGAAGAGGATACATGGGACATCTGACCAGGATCGCCAACACAGTGGTCCACAACCTGGAGAAAGGTCCAGTGCACACCCAAATTAGCAACCTCATCACAGGTACATGCTACACTCAGATAAGGAAGTAATGGACGTTACTCAGATGTTTTTTTTTTTTTTAAATGCTGCTCTCGTGTTTTTGAATGCAGACCTTCCAGAGGACTACAGGGGGCGCTGGGAAACCTTTGTGGACCAGACGCTGTCAGAGACCAACAGAAAGAACTCCATAGACTTGGTACAGTCTCACAGATGCTCATCTAGTTTTTCTACCAATGCACTAGTCCAAACACAAAGTGTTCCATTTGTGATGTTCAGGTTGGAAGTGGAAACCCTCGATCTTGTTCAGAAGATGACATGGAGAGTCCTTTCCCTAAAGAACTTACAGTACAGCAGGTACGTGTTTGTAAGCGCTCACTCCAGGTTTTCAGACCTGCTGACCGAAGCCACTCTGCTTGAATTGTTCCCCTTCTGTGTTTTAGGCCTTTTCAGACTATCAGATTCAGCAGATGACGGCTAACTTTGTGGATCAGTTCGGCTTTAACGACGAGGAGTTTACTGACCATGACGACAGCATCGGGTACATTCACTGACCTTATTCTGATTGTACCTCTGGATCTCTTTGTTCTTGTGCTCACTGGGTGACTCTTGCTCTGATTGCAGTGCAACGTTTGACCGGATTGCAGAGATCAATATCAACATTGACGCTGGCCAAGACGGCGTGAGTTTACGTCGAAAGTTTATTTTTCATCCACTGTAGAAAACATTTTTAAGAGCTATAACATGTTTATTTCCATGTGGGAGAGATCAGAAATGGAACTCACAGTTGGTTGAGGTGCAGTTCAAGGACACCGACTGAGGCGATATGTAAAATATTCCCTTTCTGCAGTCTAACACAGCTGTGTTTGAGGCCTGCTCTAAGGAACGAATCCAGCCTTTCGATGATGATGAAGAGGACATCTGGGAGGAGAAAGAAATAAACTATGCAACACAGACCAAGTCAAGGAACAGGTAGACTGAATCTGAGTCTAAATGCTCCCATTTACTTCAGCATTTCTTTCTTTTACATCTTTTTCTTTTCTTCTTGTAAGGTTTGGTGGTTTACGCTCCTCTCAGAGCCAAGCTGCTAGTAAGAGTTGTGATAAAACTGAAGCTCCCAGTACCGAGGTCCCTGACAGACCTGCAGACTCAGATTCTGAAGAAGAAGACAGTAAAGCTGACTTTGATCCCTTTTCAAGTCAGACAGAAGCAGCTCCAAGTGAGATGTGCTACATGCTGTTAGCTGTGCAGTTTGGATCAAAGCAGATTTGGGGTGTTTGTTCAGTGTGTTGGTCTTTTCTTGCTCAGGTTCTGGTTGGGTCGCAGACTTTGGAGAAGTGAACTCTAAGGCTCCTGCTGCTGGAGAGGCATTTGCTGCTTGGGACACTGCAGCTCCTCAGCCTGCTTCAGCTGAGGTCCAGGAGAAAGGGTGGGCCAAGTTCACCGACTTTCAGCCTTTCTGTTGGTTAGTCTCGACTTTGTCTAAACACAACAGTCTGTTTGTAAAAAAAAAAAAAAAAGTTCCTTCCTTGTGAGAATTCTAAAGCTAATTCTGTATTTTTCCTTCTGTAACAGAAAATATTTCAAGTTTAGGAAAAAACTATTTAAAGTGGTTTAATTTTCTATTTTAAAGATTCGAAAGAAAATTTGTACTAAACAGCCTCTGTAATCAGGATATAAAGGGCACAAATTAACCTTTCTTCATTTTTAATGTTGCTTTTATGTTGAATGTTTCGTGTAACAGCTCCGAAACGGGCCCCAGATGCAGCTCGCCTGTAGATTCAGAGCTCAGTTCATCAGAAAACACCAAACCAAACCCGAACCGTAAGTCCGTGAAGAGCAGCTACTCAGCTCAGAACAAGAAATGGCTCATTTTATGTACATTAAATACAAACATGTAGAATATAAGAAGATGCTACTACAACTTTGGATCTCCACAGCCTGCGTGTGGAGCGCATGTGTGGCAAGAAAAGCGCCAATCGTGGCGTCAGACAGCTCCTCCTCCAGCAGCACTGACAGCGATGATGAAGAGGGAAAGACAGAGTCCACGTCCAGTGAGACAGTCACCATGGAAACGATCACCACAGGTGCTGGCAAGGAGACCATCCGGCTCACCGTGGATGCCAAAAACGAGAGGGCGGTCTTCTCAAGGTACTCCATCCTCCTGCACAAACACCCGAGGAGCAGCAGCTCTGTCTGATGTTGTGTGTCCTTCACAGGCTATTGTAGTTTTCAGAGGTTTCTCTTCCAAACTTTTTCCCTGTAAAATTCTAACTCCTTAACTTTGACCCTGATACCGTCCTCCTACTTTGTGTTCCCTCCTTTCTTCATGTCGTCTCGATCCCAGGGTTTTCCGACCTGCTTACAGACGGTATGTTGTGCTTGAGGGCCTGCGCTCTGACCTGAAAAAGTAGTTCCTGAAGGATTCGAGATGGTTTTGTTTGCTTGTTGCATTTCACGGGATGTGGGATAATATTTCCCTGGAATCAAACTTCTGAATAAGTCTAATTAACAAAGACACATACTCTAACCCACAACCCCTGACTCTCCTTAAACCACATTTTCCATGGAAGCTGTGTCTGACAACAGGCTGTCGATTAATACAACTAAACTGTTATGATGCATTTTCATTCAGAACTAACACAAAAGTAACATTTTATCATTCTAACAGATTCGTTCATTAGCATTTTCTAACAGTGTTAAAATAAAGCATGTTACTGTTAATCAGACAGAACAAACCTTTACCCGGTTCAGTCCGACAGGTCGGTGTAAACCGTGTGCACGGGCTCCAAACAGCAGAACGAGTCCCGGAGAGATGACCAGCTACAGGCGACGATAGAAACCAGATTGTGTTTTATTATTTCAGTGCGACTTCACTGACAATCAGCCTCATCTTGACGATACAGCAAAGTTCTTGTTTTGTTTTTTTGCAGTGATGCAGAAAAGCTGCCTGTAGCTGCGTTGTCCATCAAAGACGGTGAGAAAGAGGATGAAAAAGAAAAGAAACACGGAAACTGTTCCAGCCCCGTTACCGCCAGTCCAACCAGCGTTTCAGCTGCTGTCACACAGTAAGTCCATCAGGGACGGGTTGGTTCCTGTAAGAGGTGCAAAATTAGTGAATGATTCCAGTTTCCTTTAGATTGCAATACACAACACAGGTAATTTTATTATGACTCAGAGATATTTGAAACTAACACTGATTTAAGTCCAATTTGTATCCGTGTTAAAAGGATTAAATCAGACATGATGATCTGTTAGAAACAAGAAGAGGCGTGTCCCAGAGGAACCGCCACCTTACAAGCTGTTTTAACTGGATTCTTGTCCTTAAATGACATTAACATTAAAAGAAAACACCGTGTATAAAACAAGAGGAACTCACTCTATATTTTAAAAACACGCCAGACAGTTACATGAAGCGACACTGTCTGCTGCATCGTTCACCCTTTGAATCATCTGTTTTCTTATCGTGCAGATGAAACTGCACAGATCAGATGAACAAGAATGCGTCAACATTCAGCAGCGTTACATATGTACAGAAACTCGAGTCACGCGTCTTAACAGCTGAATTAAAATGAGTCATTTCAACTATTTGTTCTGGATGAGTTTATCAACTTCAGCTTATTTACTGACGCGTCCACATTCCTCAAGCTGTGACCTATAGATGTTTGATTAGATGAAACAGATTTGCTTTTGGATCTTTTTAAGGTTTCAAAGTGAATTGAATGGGATTGTTTGCTAAATCTTTGCAACACAGAAGTAGTTCTTCATTTCTTCAACATATTTTAGACAAAATCCGATGGAACCTTTTGTTCCTCGATGTTGTTCCATCAGGGTCTGGAATGCTGATCGCTTTCTGCTCCACACCTTCTTATTTTGGGGGATTTTTTTCAGTGTTCTCATGTGGATGGAGACTTTTCTGAAAATGATGTTCATTAGGATATTTTTAGAAACAACATAAAAGATGTTTATGGAAAAATTCAACACATTTGAATGTGAATAAATGAAAGCAGGAGAATAAAAGCTATCTGTTGTTGTTTTCTCTTACAGAGAGATGCAGCCCTCAGCTAACGGACCTTCCTAACGATCGAAGAGTTTCATATCTTTTCATTCAACGCACAGCCATGTCACCTTTTGCTTCCTGTTAGCAGCGACCCAATGCTCCTTTTGTTGTGTCCAAAAACATGTAAGTGCATAAAAGGTCCTGAACTCTGAGATCAAACTGCATTTATCCTGGAAACCAAACATCTACACGTGGGTACTAATGATGTTTCTGAACCACCTTCTGGTAATAAATGAAGCGCTTCAAACAGAAACATGTTGAACATTTCAGCAAAACCAGATCAGAACTTTTCATTATTAAACCTAAAATTTGATCCCTAGTTAAATTCAGGAGGTTTCTGTCACAGGTTTTAACGGTGTAGATTTCAATTAAAAAGAAAAACAGTTTTCAAATAATCAGCCCAGATGCTTTGCTTTCACAGCTGGCAAGTTACCATGGTTTTCAGTATTCACGTGCAGCGTTTGAATTATTTGAAAATAACTATTTGGTTTTTCTGACTTGACACAAAGTCCAGAGATTTTACCAGCTTCAATCATCGGAACAAAACAAATCTTTTTTTTTTTTTTTACATCCAAATTTGGGAGAATCAAGTTTCACTTCCACCTGTGGAAGACATCTGTAGTGTAGAGGTGTGTGTTCTGCTACATACATGTGTGTAGATGTGCTTGTGTGTGTGTGTGTTTCTGAGCTCTGTCGGGGTTACAGAGTTTATTCTCAGGTTTAAGGAGACGCATGCCGACACAAAGAAAGCACACCTGTGTAACACACACATACACACACAGTTCTATCCAAACACACATGTATACACAACCACAAAAACATGCAAAAAAAAAAAACAAAAAAAAAACCTAACACAGAGTGATGATGTGCACATACCAGTTCATACCACCCTCAGAGGTGTTTAATGTAATATTGTGAATTTTGAACCTGTATTAGGTTGTGGCTACTCTTGGTAATCTGTAAACGTAATATAAATGTAAACATTATATAAAAACATTATATATATTTTTTGAATAAATCTGATGGATGGAAAGAAGGTCGTCTTACAGGTTGCGGCGTGTGTGTGTGTATCGAGTGTGTGTTCTGTTGAAAGAGGCAATAATGATGTCTGTGTTTGCGTTGTTGGGCCAGCATCAGTCCCTGTTTCCTGACTTCCTGTTTGGAAGGACAGAAATGTTGCGGGTGTGTGTCAGACGTCTTCCGTAAAAAGTCATGCTGGTTAATTCCAACTCAAATACGATCCGTTATTAGTTTTAAACAAGCTGCTGCTTCGTCTTTCACACTTTTTAAGCAACTTTTCTCAAATAGGAGGCGAAAACAAATGGAAATGTGTAAATAAAGTCATTCTGAGTTATTCCGTCTCCCGCGTTATGATCCATATCAGAACTTTAGCAAGCTCATCGACTCGTTTGAGAAAGTTTATTTTGAAAAACAAACTTTTATTTAACTCATTCAACTTTGCATTACATATTAAAAAACAGTTTTTGTTTGATTTACAGGCATTTTTATGTTCTCAAAAGTCTTTAATCACTGTTTCACACTGACGTTTTGAGGTAAACATATAAAACACAGCTCAAGACAATTCAGGCAATTTTTTTTTTATCATTTTAGTTACAAGATCAAGTATAGAAGCACTGCTGAGGTTCAGCTTTACAAACTCCGTAAATAAATATCTGAAGCTTTATGATCATACGTAAATAAAAATATCAGACATCACTGACATTCAACTTGGAAGAACGTGTAAGGAAATTATCCACGACTCGTCTGATCGCTCGTCTCTCAACTTTAATCCTAATGAATACAAATCATAATCTAACAGTCCCTAACCTGAGTTGTAATAAACCAGAATAATCCGATAAATCAGCCAGATGTTTGTTTACATTTATTAGTCAGTCTCCTTGTTTCTCTCTCTCTCAGGGCCGAGCCTAACGTGAAATATGCCTAAAGGAACGTTTTACACAGATTGTTGTATTTATTTTAAAAGCACTTTGTCGAGGGGAAACGTTTGGTTTGTGTTTGGTGGAGCTACCTATCACCACCCCCCCCCTCCCACAAAATAAAGAGAGGTGGGAATGTTTGACTTGAACTAGCGAATCGTGTAGATACTCGTACTTTCTTGAAATGCTTTCTGCCAAAGTGTGTCTTCCCTCCAGCGTTCCAGCTGGGCCTCACATCGTTCACGTGGTCTGACACAGTCCGACTTTTCAAAAGCAGACTTCGTTTCACGTCCCCTCCTCTTCTTTTTTTTTTTCTTTTTCCCTTCATAATTTATTCAGAGTTATCGGGAGTGGGAGAGGATGAACCGAGTCAAAGAAAAGTCTTTGAAGAATCATCCCAGATCACAACTTTCTGCTTTTCTTTGGTAGACTTGTTCCGATTTGTTGTCGGGGGTTGTGCACAGGGTCAGAACTTCAGCTCTGCGTCTGATCCCATGTGTTTGTGTACTTATGTGGGTTTGTTTGTTTGTTTGGAGTAGAGCTTACGGGTATGTGGCAGCGTTACCAGTAATGGCAAAGACAGGAAACTTCTAAGTGCCATTAAGTTTGCACGTAATCCTTGTTCACCCCTCTGGGCATGTGCTGGAGGACCCAGTACGCCGTCAACGGTAAAAACTAGACAAGATGTTAATTTTAACTATTACATCGAGGCCATTTGTGTTTTTTTGCATTATAGCTTATTGTGTGTGTGTGTGTGTGTTTGTGTGTGTGTGTGTGTGTGTGTGTGTGTGTGTGTGTGTGTGTGGGAATGAGGTGGAAAGTTGTTAAAGACAGATGTCGTTAAATGCCTTTTTTTTTCTTTGTAAAACAGACTGATGCTGGTGTTTGTTTTTCTTTTGTTGTTGTTTTTTTTTTAGAGAGTAATGTGTCTGTTACCTGTCGTCTATTTAGCTTGTACATTCAGATATGAACCTAATAAACATGTTAAAAACAACATTAAAGACGCGTGAGTGTGTCTGTGTTCACAGCCTGCAGTAACACAAACAGATCGTGCAAACAGGATCAGAGACCAGGACTCGGTCTGTGTGTTTACCTCAGGGGCAGGTGAGGGGGTGGATTACTTCTCCTCCACATGGAAGCTACACACACCCCACACATTATCTCCCTCACTGCAAACATAAACCTGTCTGTCACAGGAATCGAACTTGGCCTCAGGAAAAGGTGAACTATGACAGGAGGGGCTCGAAGACCCTCTTTTTGTTTTCACAGACTTCTCAGAGGATCCGTTTCAATCTTATCTGTAAATCATCTGTGGGTTTATAGTTACAGTTTGGGTTTATATATATATATATATTAAACATTCAGACTGAAAACCCGCCTCCTGGTTGTGGTCTGCACCTGTTTGCTGGCTCTATGGACATGTGAAGCGAGTGTGTTGTGGGTGGGAGGGTTTCAGGAAGGAGGAGTTGAGTTTTGTACTTTTATGGGTTGTGGAGAAACCTGCCTGTCTGCTTCCAGTGCAGAGAGGAGGAGCCTGCAGGGTGTGGGACTCCAGACAAAGGAGACACAAACACACTGACACTGATGTGTGGAAGAAAAAGAAAAAGAGAGAATGAGACAACTGTGAAGCTTTGTTTTGTCCAGCAGCAGCGATCCTCAACTCCTGGACTGCTCAAAGGAACTTAGGAAAAAAGGGATTTATGTGTGTGTGAGTGTGTGTGTCAGCTGTATGGGCCCGTTTGTGAGCTGGGGTTGACTTATGTTCTCCATGGTGTGCAGGAGTGTGTGGGTTAGTGTGTTTTGGGATGGAAAAGTGGGGCTGGCACAACAAACAGCTCTGCTCTTAGCTTCACGCCATGGGGGGTTGCCATAGTTACCCCTCAGCCACGAAGGTAGACAGCAAGACTCCTCAGCCTACCGACATCCGCAGTGAGAAACAGTAAGTTAAATCTTTAACAACACATCTGGATGCAGGTTAAATTTCTCTCTGGTTACCAGAAACTCCATCTATTCATTGAAAGCATGTTGCACATGGGCTACAGGAATGTCCTCCAGCTAGAAGTTCATGCGTGTGTGTGTGTGAGACATATTTGTCTGATGCCATCAACGATTGTGAATTCCTCTCTAACAGATGTTGAGCCTCACTGAAAACGCTGGAAGAACTATTTTTAAACTCTAGCAGGTCAAGATCAAGCTGATCAAGACTCTGTCTGTTTAGTTGTTGTTGTTTTTAACCCTTCATGGTAGAAGTAAAGGTCACCAGATTACCAGGCGGCAGTGTTACAGGGGAATTTGTTTCCACACAAACAGCATGACGAGGAGCTCCGGGTTGTTTGTGTGCAGGCAGTAACTGAGTTAACTCTGTCAAGCTGGAGCTGAGCAGGATGTTTAGTAGAAGAAGTTCCTGTAGACGTTGGGAAAGTTTGGCACATTGCTGTAACACTGTACAGCCAATGTTTACATTCCATCCTGTCACTATTCCTCCCTGAGCTGCACCTTTCAGACAAAGAGCTCCTGTTTAAATCATTAAACAAATTCTCTTTACACAGTCACACATATTACACTAAACCAGGAGGAGGGGGGGGGGGGGGGGGGGGGGTTAAACAGCATAGAGAGGACAGTGTTTTCATTATCACAGTAGGCAAGGTCACACTGTGTAAACCCTCAGCTGCTGTGTGTTTGGTCATCTAAAAAACATCTTCACGCCAGCTGCTTCTTCTTCTGAAATATTCCCCGTAAGTGTTTTTCTTCTTTACAACAAAAAGCTCTTCAGAGTAAAGAGCTCTTCCTCATCGGAGCAGACAGCCGGACATTCCTGTTTTAAATAAAGTCAAATCAGGCTGCCAAGTTTGACTCTCCAGCTCACATTGGTATTTGCATCAAGAATTCCCTCCACGCACTCTCGATCATCAAGCTCGACCTGCGGCTTGGAAGTGGATCCGCGTTCCTTCAACCAGCAGGCCTCCTTCCAGCCATTCTCTCTGCAGCAGTCTGCTTCATTAACACTAATAACCTCAGCTCTGAATTGACTTCCTTCATTGCATTAACTGCAGAAGTATTGGACAGTTGCTGCAGTGATTGTTGTCCTGCAACGCTGCACCAACCACAGACGATGGAGTGCGTTATCTACCAGCTGCAGCAAGGATCATTAATCCTCTGACCCTGTGTTGCACCACTGAGCCAAATTCTTTCTCTTTCTGTCTCTGCTTCACTAACTCTGAATTGTCTTCCCAAGGGGAATCAATAACAATAATCAGGAGGCACAGCCATATCTACGGCAGCAAAATGTGTGCCAGAGGATCACAAACGTGGACATTTTCACTCTCACAAAACTGCCGCCTGGCGTCGACAAGGCGGAATGGCTGGCCAGCAACAGTAAGTCTCATCAGATCTCAGTCTTAACGCAGTTCTCCAGCTTTTTATTCTCTCCTTCAGACACTGCAACGCTTGTCGTATTGATCTCTTTCAGCTGTGGCTTTCTTCAAGCACATAAACCTGTTCTCCAGTGTGATGTCAGAGTTCTGCACACCCAGCACATGTCCAACTGCCTGCGGACCGGGGAACACGTAGGTTCCAGAGTCGATCTTCATGACTCTTAAATGGTTATTTTTCTCCTATAATGGGATAATATAGAGACTGTGTTGAAATAAAATCTAAACTCGATCTGTTTGTGGTTTCAAAATAAAAGATTTATTGGCAAAACTAATACTAGACTCTCAAATACTTTAATCAACATTCTTATTTTTAACTATATAATCCTTAAAAGATGTTTGTCAGATTCTCTGGTTCCCAGAAGTTGTATTTACATGAACTGCATTTGTTTTTAGATGCATTTTTGAATTTGACTTTGCATACATATTAAAATAACAGGCCTAAATTTAGAAATTTCCAGCCCTGCTGCTAATGTGTATCATGTATCTCCTGTGGATCAGTATCTGGGACAGTTTGGACCTGGAAGTTCTGATTGGACCATTATGAAAGCTAAGATTTCTTTAAATCCTAATGCAAAAGTCAGTTATGAGGTCGTCCAGGTCGTTTGTGGCATTGGGGCTATAACGACAAGAACAAAGGTTCCTTTTGATTAGACATGTAGAGGGGCAGGTTTTTCAAAATAAAATCTCAGTGCAGTGCTCAGTCCTGGAGCCCATTTTAAAACCATCAAAGACATAAAAAATAAAATGAGATTAAAATGTTTCATCATTACTAGCTGCAGACTGCAGGTACATTTGAAGTTCTCCTGCATGTTGAGTCAAATCTGAAGAAGCTCTGATTGATTCAGTTTTCATGATTTCAGGGTTTATTTCTGGAACGACGAACAGGGCAGGAAGATCAAATGCTCCGCTCCTCTTTACTTTGACTACGCCATGTCGTACATTCACGATCTACTGACTGATGAAAACGTGTTCCCCACAAAAACCGGTAAACCACACTAAACAGACGTGTTGCATTATACGCCCCACTCCGGTTTCAGATTGGACTCATTGTCTCTCCTCCTTCCCTCAGGTGCCATGTTTCCACCAGGCTTTGTCTTTATGGTGCAGAAGGTCTTTTTGCTGTTGTTCAGGACTCTGGCTCATATTTACTGGTCTCACTACAGTGAGACACTTGCACTCGGCTTGAACCCATTCCTCAACACACTCTTCACACACCTGACAGTTTTCTGCCAGCAGCATTCACTTCTGGACCCCGAGGACACCAAGCCGCTGCAGGACCTCATCGCTGCCCTGGAGCAACAAGAATATGATCTTCAAAAATAACATTCATGACTTCCTATTTATTTGTTACAGCTGATCTTTCACCTCTCTGGGTGAAACCTCTCACCACTTGTGTTTGTGTGCATCCTTCATTTAATGTGCCATTTTTTAACCATAAACAGATAGTATGTTCGTTTTTAACATTACTATGTTTGATTTTCTGATAAAAAAGCTCAATATCAACATCATTTGTGTATTTCCTTCATGCAAATTCAAATGGTTTCTTGTTGATGTTTCTTAAGAAACTCAATATAGTCAAACATTTTTGGTGCCATCATCATGTTCTGAAGATCTGCAAAGCCCAAATACTGAAATCCCATCCCATCTGCAGGAAAATATTAATGTTTGAGTCTCTGCTCAGATAAACACTTGTAAAATATGACTGACTGATTTTTATTTTATTTTAATAGTTTTCATTTTTTGAGAAAGTAATTTTCTTTGGTTTGACAGCAGCGCCACCTGGTGTCAGGACCTGAGTATTACATTCTGTGCAAATATTTTACTGTTACGTACTTTTAATATAATATATAATAACAGGAAAAATCGATGGATTTAGTTATTATTATTAGCAGGCAGAGCCAAAATAAATCTTTCTTTAGAATACTAAACAATTCTTTGCCTTTACGGCTTCTTTTGGAAGCTGTGAAATAAATACAATGTTTTATTGTGTTATAAATGTGGTTAAAAAGTTCAAGTCCCTATTTAATTTTTTTTATTTAAAATGTTTATCTCTGTACCCTGTTAAAGGTTAGTATGTAAGCTGTTAATTTGTAGCATCATCTTTTTGTAACTTGTGACTTTACTGAGTTTGATTATTGTATCACTTATAGACTATACTGGTTAAAATAAAGACACATTTTATCAGCATCCTGCTCAGACTGAGGTTCACACGTCTTTTTATTTTGGGTGGATGATCCTATGGATGTAAAAATGTGTCACTGGGTGAAAATAAAGAATAAACTAATAGGTTTAAAAAGCCAGATGTTTACCATGTGACATCATGTAAATGTTTGTTTTGTCCAATTTATTCCTAAACCTTTTTCAAGATTTTTTAGTTGATGGAACAAAAAGATAATTAAAAAAAAACTTTTATAAAGGCCCTTCCATTAAAACGGTTTTTCTGAGGTTTCTGTTGAATATTTTAGCTCCACAGGTGTTCTTACCTTCATAGTGGGTGTGAAAACAGGTCAACAACTTCTCTTTCAGTTTTAATCTCTCAAACTATGCAGGTGGATAACACCCGAGTTCTCCCGAGTCCAAACGGCCTCAGTTGAAACCACGCCTAGCATGCTGCTGGCTAAAAGCTGTAGCATAACGTAGCAAACAGGAAGACACGACGTCTGACGTTGCCATGCACAGCGGGGCAGGAAACATTTGCTCTCATAGGCTAGTTTGTTAGCCAATCAGAGTCCAGCAAATTCGAACAATGAATATGAACGAGCTGCTGATGAAGCAGTCGAAGCAGCCTGACGGAAGAAGCCAGAACCACCCGAATTTTAATGCAGACAGATTGAAATGTCTGTTAATCAGTGTTTCCTGATGTTTTTTAGATATAAAATGTTTCATATTACTGGTTAATACTTAAGAAATAACCACAAAGTCCTGAAATATGTATGAAAATGCCTCTTTAAAATATCTACAAGGGAAATTTACAGATTATAGTTCATTTCTGTCCATGCTGTTATTATCATCGTTATTTTTTGCATGCACAGAAATCTTTTTACTGTTAGTGAAGGTGTTTAGAAAAAATCAATAACATTCTAATAAAAACAAGGTTCTTTCACTTGTGATCCTGTATTTTTTTATTTCACCATTAAGATGGGTCAAACTGCAATATCCACCACAGAAGAAGAAGAGATTCTTCAATTAAACTGGAACAATTAAAATGGGAAACTGATTCCGACCAAAATGTTTAGGAAAAATAAATCAAGTTGAGTTTGAGGGCAGAGGATGCACAGGTTGGGTTTTATTTCACCTGCATGCACACACACTGAGATTTGTTCATTGCACTGACTGAAGATGTGTTAATGCACTTGTTGGACTGAATTGAGACTCACAGTGCTGCAAACTGCTGAGTCACACACACACACTCAGCCCTTTAATTAATACCTGAAGCCACCTCCACACAGAGTCCTTTAATTAGAGTCAGATTCTGAGCTTCTCACCTGTTTCCTCCCTCACAGAAAAGAAACCTTCTTTTACCAGATAAAATGAAACGAACGAGATCACTGCAGTAGATGGAGGATATTTTAGTGCTTCCCTGTATCTTTTACTTTAATTTCAAACTATTCTAGTCAGCAGACTCATACCTGTTACACAATTAACTCATTATACCTTTAAAACACTAAAGATCTTCTATATTAAAAAGCACGAAACAAGATCCAGATTTTGGTTTTAACTCTTTCGACTCATCTTCTACTCTGAGATATTTAAATATAATCTGGTTTTCTAAGAGACATGCAAGTCCACATGTTTAGTATGAGTTAAAATGAGTCTTTTATCAGATAATATTGTTCCGCATATCCATAAAGATCTCGCAAAGAGGATCTACATGCTGTAAAGGAAGCACCAGGCATGAAAACAGCTAAAATAATGATCATTTTAGAAAGTTTTTTTCTCTGGTGTTCAGTTTTTGGTTATTTATTTCTCACTGCATCTGGTAATCATCTCACCTGGTCTCAGTCAGTAATCTGTTCTGTTACCTCTTAGTGTTTTACATGCTCCGGTCAAACATTCATTATGTGAGTCTTTAATTTGCCTTTTATTTTTTGTGAGTAACCTTTTTGGATTTTGCTCCGCCTCCAAAAGCTGACGTCAGCAGTTTGAGCCCCGTGTTGTTGTCGCTTCATGATTAATGCTTTGATATTTTCCGTCAC
>SSNP01000110.1:0-190080 GCA_006937955.1 Pachypanchax playfairii | reverse complement strand
CAAAGTCCTGAAATATGTATGAAAATGCCTCTTTAAAATATCTACAAGGGAAATTTACAGATTATAGTTCATTTCTGTCCATGCTGTTATTATCATCGTTATTTTTTGCATGCACAGAAATCTTTTTACTGTTAGTGAAGGTGTTTAGAAAAAATCAATAACATTCTAATAAAAACAAGGTTCTTTCACTTGTGATCCTGTATTTTTTTATTTCACCATTAAGATGGGTCAAACTGCAATATCCACCACAGAAGAAGAGATTCTTCAATTAAACTGGAACAATTAAAATGGGAAACTGATTCCGACCAAAATGTTTAGGAAAAATAAATCAAGTTGAGTCTGAGGGCAGAGGATGCACAGGTTGGGTTTTATTTCACCTGCATGCACACACACTGAGATTTGTTCATTGCACTGACTGAAGATGTGTTAATGCACTTGTTGGACTGAATTGAGACTCACAGTGCTGCAAACCGAGCTTAAGATTGTAATACTGCAAACTGCTGAGTCACACACACACACTCAGCCCTTTAATTAATACCTGAAGCCACCTCCACACAGAGTCCTTTAATTAGAGTCAGATTCTGAGCTTCTCACCTGTTTCCTCCCTCACAGAAAAGAAACCTTCTTTTACCAGATAAAATGAGAAGAACGAGATCACTGCAGTAGATGGAGGATATTTTAGTGCTTCCCTGTATCTTTTACTTTAATTTCAAACTATTCTAGTCAGCAGACTCATACCTGTTACACAATGGTTTGGTTTTAACTCTTTCGACTCATCTTCTACTCTGAGATATTTAAATATAATCTGGTTTTCTGAGAGACATGCAAGTCCACATGTTTAGTATGAGTTAAAATGAGTCTTTTATCAGATAATATTGTTCCGCATATCCATAAAGATCTCGCAAAGAGGATCTACATGCTGTAAAGGAAGCACCAGGCATGAAAACAGCTAAAATAATGATCATTTTAGAAAGTTTTTTTCTCTGGGGTTCAGTTTTTGGTTATTTATTTCTCACTGCATCTGGTAATCATCTCACCTGGTCTCAGTCAGTAATCTGTTCTGTTACCTCTTAGTGTTTTACATGCTCCGGTCAAACATTCATTATGTGAGTCTTTAATTTGCCTTTTATTTTTTGTGATTAACCTTTTTGGATTTTGCTCCGCCTCCAAAAGCTGACGTCAGCAGTTTGAGCCCCGTGTTGTTGTCGCTTCATGATTAATGCTTTGATATTTTCCGTCACAGTAACAACAGATGCAGAGGGTTTATTTAGTGACTCTGCTGTGTAAATGATGGGTTCAGCTGCTGATTTCACTGAGTTAATCTCACTCTGGGAACCACAGTGTTCACTGTGAATCATAAAATCCTAAAGGACACCAATATAAATCTCCATTACCTCACATGGAATAAAAAAACAACCAAAACTAATATGGTAAATGGGTTTTTTTCTTCTGAAACCAAGATTAAGAGCTGTGTAGGGTTTAATTAGGTTATGGGTTTTGTTAGAGGTTAGGTTGGTAAGAAGGGCAGTGAATAAGCCTTCCTCCTCCCTCCTCCTCCTCCTCTTTCCTCAAAAGCGCTTTATAAATGGAAAACCTCCCAGGGTGGGTTCTGATGAGCTCCTGAAATTTCAGACTGGACAACGGCGAGCAGGTCAGCGTTAAGAGGATGCAGCAGAAACAGCTGATGATGTCGTCCTTCATCTTCTTCAGACCTTTCACATGCTAGAAACAGTCACTGCAGCCACTTCTGTAACTTTTAAAATTTATTTTACATTATTTTTGTGCCCCTTCTGGACAGTCTGCGTCCACCTCTGCACCATGTGTGTCTTACTTTTGATGTTGTTGTGGATGCTGCTTGGCCTTCTGCCTCTGGAGGTCCAGACCCGGGTTCTGCCAGTTCCAAGAACTCCTACACACAGGTAACCACAGGTTCTCTGAAAATCTCAGCAAAAAGGATGTTTTCAGGTTAATGGAGTCCATTTTAAAATAAGATCAATGTTTTTCACTTATGCTGGTTAACGGGATGGTTGAAGAGGTTTTTTCAACTTTTTTTTCTTGATTAACTACAAGAAAATATTTAACTCCTTATATAACATGCACATTTATTAGTATAAAAAGTTATTCTATCTTTAGTTTACGACATCCTACATTTTTTATTTGTTCTGGTAATAAGATAAAGTTGTACATTCGATTTTATAGGGATAGTTGCTAAAAGTAGGATGAATAAAATTTATAAGTGGCCAATTCCAAATTTAATCTGATTTATACTCAAACAGTCCAAAAAAACAGACTCTATCTTAAACATTTACACCTTTAAACAACAATACATGGTATATCAGCTATAATTAAGACTGTAAGTAGTCATTTTTTATATTTAAATACTTTAAGGAGCAATTAAAACTATTATTTTACTTGGATTAGAATTAGACAGTTAATAGCACAAACTAAAACATAAGAGGAACCTATAGGAGGCGTTTTATCACCCAAAAACCAAAACAAAAAAACTGGAAGACAGAAAAAAGTGAGAAGAAAAGATAAACAAACTGACAGGTTCTGAAATCATATTTGGGTGTGTTTAGCTGATGATGTTGTTTACGGTCAGCAGATGGAAGATTTTGCAAGTTCGTTTGGCAGTAATTAATGTGAGAAAAAGCTCCAGCAGCAGAATGAGGTAATTCCTCTCTGCAGCAGGAGGTGAGACAGAGGTGAGGCTGATTTAATGAGATCTGGGACAGAGGTACATGTGCATACCGAGGAGCCAAACAGCACACAAATAACACAAATCCACTCAAAACAATTAGTAGGTTGTGACAAAGTGGAAGTCAGACACAAGGAAGTTACACAAGAGGGATTTTGCTAATATACCCGTTTTTTAAAAAACACTTTAATTCCAAATACATGTGCCTGAAGAGGGATGGGAAATGATGTAAGTTGAATAGCGAAGGACATTTCTTAATAAAGAGGAAAGAAATCCTGCTGGTATTTAACACAGACTGATGTTGTGTCAAACTTCTGCTAAACGAGGAGAGAAAGAAAAACTAAAGTGTCTGAATGTAATGAGAAAAAGACGGAGAGAAAGTCGAAGTGAAACAGCAGGAATCTGGAGGGGACAAAAGGTTTCTTTGTGCAAAAAATAGTTTTAAGGAGTTTAAGGACAGTGTGTGTGTGTGTGTGTGTGTGTGTGTTTGTTTTTTCTTGATGCTACATAAACCTTTTCCCTCAAACCCAAAAGCAATGTGTAAAACTTTAGGGACAACTTGTGACTCATTAGCTTGTAGAACCTTCTGAAGTATTTGTCTTATGAGCTCATCCACCATCATTTAAAGTGAGTGAAGTCCTGCGATAGGAAATCAATCAATTTCAGATCAATGATCTGAAATGTCCCTATTAGCACTTTATTTTCCAGGAGCAGAACAAAACACAGAAACTTTCCCTATAAAACTGTAAAAGTCTAAAGAACTTCGTAATTGGAGGAAAATTTTCTGTCTCTGGAAGAATTGATTGTAAAACCAAAGCGTTTGTTTCCGGGACAAAGACGAGCAGATCTGTGATGATTGAGTGCAAAGTGGTCACTAATGAGAAGTAAGTGTCATTCAACACTTTCTCACAGTAATAAGACACTTTACTGCTTTTGTCCATCCACTGCGCTCTTTCTGTAGAGCGTAACATTTCCCACAAAGCTACAAATGAGCAAGTGGAAACTGCAGAACCTTATTTTTTCATGGTTTAGTGGATACATCGTCTCATTGAATGCTTTTGATGAAGTTCAAATTTAAGCGTATAAAACAAGGTTTTGCAAAAGTCTAAACCATTTCTTGGATATACGAGGTGATTTGCTGTGTGTTGATGCAGGTTTAGCAAATCAAACCTGTTTCCATGGCTCAAATTTCCTGGAAGGCCTCTCTGTGCCAAGTGTCTTTTCCCTGAGTGATACTTCTGTTTCAAACCTCACCACAGGCAGTTCTTTAACCATGTAAATGTGTGAGTTAGTGTGTGTGTGATCCACTCAGGATACGTTAAACTTTCCTCTGGTTAAGCTGAACGTGTGTGTTCATGCTGGCAGTGAGAGTGTCATGTGTCCAGCCGGAGGAGTGATCAGAATACCAGTGAGGATTAGTTACAGGGTAACGATCACATGATTGTCGTCCCACTTTCCACAACAAACAAACATCATCAACCTGTTTCTCACTTCAACAATAACCTCCAAGGATATCTATAACAGTAGGTATTTACTACACATAAATAATAAAATCTACATTCCATTTTTAAATAAAACATCTAAGAACAAGTGTTTCATAATAAATATTTCTAAAAGCTCTGCTTCCTTACCAGGATTAGTATTCTCATCAAAAAACCTGCTGAGAAGAATCTGGTGTTTTTCTTCCCCCTGGTGGACAGTCTAGGTACTATATGTGGCACGTTGCCAATTTTATTATGCTAATCATTTTAATTCTTGTCTGATAAATAGTTCAGTTTAAAAATTGATCATTCGATGGTCATTTAATTTTTTAAGTTTTAAAACGTGAATTTATGAAGAACAAGAAATATGTCACTTTTTTGGACATTTATTATTATTAACTGGCAACATCCTGATGGACTCTTTACAGGGTCGTTGGGTTTTTCATCTCTGTAAAAAAAAAAAAAAGCTGTGCTCTACTTTGTATTTCATTGTTTGTTTATGGTGAAGTGGTTTTTGAACTCTTGAACGTCTGACAGGTAATTTAAGTTCAATAGAAACGTGTGTATGAGGTTTCTGACCATCATCTACTGTTCTTCATGACTGTTTCTTTGTTCCCCTTTGCCTTGTCGTGAAATTTGTCAGCACACATGCTGCTGTTGATTAACTTGACATAATTATTTATTTATGTATTTTTTCAGGAACAGCGTTGATGACAGAGTAAACAGTCGTGTCAGCTGCAGCTCAGTCAGTTTGAACCACTTCTATCTGGTCTGTTGCAGGAAAAAACTCAACTTTGTGGCTTTCAAAGCATTTTTGAGTGTTTTCAATCATTGACTAGGATATAAATGCAAAAAAACCAGCATATGACTCTTTAATGGTCCACATGTGTAAGCAAAGTGTTCAAACACACACATATCACATGGTTAATGAAGTTTGATGAGTCAGAAAAGGATCAGCAGAGAGAATCAAAGTCATGTTTGAAAAAAATGTTTAAAAATGGCAGAAAGGATAAAAATCTTGAACAACACATCGTGACCAAACTGAGTCTGTATCTGTTTTTTTTTTCTACATAAAAATAACTTTTTAAATATGATCTAAATGTTCAGTTTTCATTCTAACTTTTTTCTTCGGTTTGTTTCATGTCTTGAAAGTTGTTGCCACAATGTCCAACATCATTAGTGAACAGGATGTGTGTGTTCCTCTTGTCGTTCTCATTTTATTTCATTATCATTTTTTTTTTTTTTTTGCAGATTCTCTCATCACCACAATCCACCTCAGCCTGACATCTCGCCTACAGTGTCTGAAATCTCCGTCAGGAATCGAAGCCCAGAGGAAGTCAAACACATCATCTGGAGAGCCTCACCAGAGTCGTCTGACCCCTCGCCAGTTTGGCAGCGAGGGTCACGAGGTCGTCGTCATGCCAACAGCAGCGGTGCGAGGGGCCAGCTGATGAGGGTGGGGTGTGTTTTAGGCACCTGTCAGGTGCAGAACCTCAGTCATCGGCTCTACCAGCTGATTGGACAGAGTGGGAGGGAAGACTCCTCCCCCATTAACCCCCGCAGCCCTCACAGCTACGGCTGATATCCCAGAATGCAGCAGGAAACCTTTAACCACAACCAGAATCCATCCAGCTCCTGCGAGGGATCAGATGACCAAACATCAACTAAAGAGTCACACAGTCACATTCTGATAACATCCTGTTTACGGAGTCTGAGAATCAATGAATGTGACAACAAAATCAAACGCACAAAGAAAAAGAGTCAAAACAAAACAAGAAGAGAGGCAGCTTGTTTCCCTGTCATCACTTAAAAACTGGACTGTTTTAAAACAGATTTGTATCTTTTATTGATATTTCAGTCTAACTTTAGCAAAGTTGTACCTTTTAGTTGACAGGAAAAAATCCTGAACTTGAATCTTCAATTTTACTTTTCAGACGCATCTGTAAAATATTCAGCTCCCTCACTCATTCGGTTTGTCTCCACAACAACCGGCTGCGATCAGCTGTGATATTTTATCAATCATTATTTAATAATCATATTAAAATTACTCAGTGACAAAAACACTCTGACTAGAGGCACATCTGATCACAGACAACAAAAGCCAATTTATCAGAGTTAGTTTGGGTTTTTTCTATTTATCCAAGTGTTTTTTTAATTTAATTTGTCCTTTACTGGAATTAAACGTGGATGTTTCATGGATTTTGGACATATTGACAACAAACAGGATTACAGACAGACTTATAACACTGCTGTGATTTCAGTCAACACAGAATGGCAGAAAAAAGCTTATTTTTTACCTGACTTTTATCAATATTTCCTGACAGCATATATTTGGTTTTACTATCTGTTCAGGAAGTTGATTTAATCCAACTTCAGTCTTGTTTTTTAATCAGCAAAGAAATATTGATTTCTCAGATTTCAGCTGTCATCCTAATCTATCAAAAGTTTCCATTGACAGCTCAGTCATCGCTGCAGAGTGTCACAAGCCTTTTCTGTGTCTCTGCACCAAGAAACAACAAACATTTAGACTGTAAATAATCAAAACCAAAAAGCTGAGACGTTTTTCTAACCTGGTTTGTCTATCTAAAGTCTTCTTTCAACATCAGTGTTGATTCTGCTGTCTGAACCTGTCTGAGCTCAACGATAAGCTCTCAAAGACTCATTCATCTCCAGCTGCAAACAAGTAGCTTTAAGATGTACAGAAACCAAGATTAACCCCGTCAAACCCAGATAAACCCAGAAGCCTGCAGCGCCACACAACCAGAAACAACAGCTAACCCTAATCCATCATCTGGCTGCACAATTCTTAACACAGTCCTTCAAATCCTGAAGAGGTCAGTGACTCTGTCAGGTGCTTTTTTACCTGAACGTTCGGCGTTAACGATCATTTTTCTTTGATTTCTTGCTCCTTTCCGTCAATTAAGGATCCAATTCCTTTTGTCCTGATGTTAGTTGTTCAGAAACACGCATGAAAGCACTTTATCAGTCTTTAAGTTCAGCACGACTGGAATTTTAAAGATGTTTTTTTTTTTTTTTGTAAATGTCAGTTTTTGCTGTAAATATCTCACAATATTAAAGCGTCGCTTTATTCCAAACCGTGTATTTTTCTCAAGTCTTTGCTGTTTAATTCTTCAGATTTTTGGGGGTTTTGAAGCTGCAGAGATGAATGAAATATTTTAAATTGATTTTTTTTTTATATTCTGAGGGGTGAGTGTGACCTTTTATACTGAATCGTAGCAAGTTTATGATCAGAACTGAGTTCCAAAGTTGTTTGTTTGCTGAAATCTGTTGTTACTCAGGCTTCAATGTGAAAGTGTGAGGAAGTGGGTAAAGGTGGAAAGTTTTACTCAAGTATTATCTTTAGTTCAGCCTTGTAGACACTTACCTCCTTATGGTTATTTAATAGAATAAAACAGACACAGAAAATCAGTCCTACAAAGTAAAATGTGCCACATTTTTCTATATTCAGCGGCACCGATGTTTTAATCTACACCTGCTATGTAAATATCTGCATTTAAAAGTTATGATTTGTGTAATAACAAACATTTCCTTACAATTTACAATGTGTGTAAAAAATACTTACGTGTAAATCTAGTAGAAATTAAAACAATTTGAGTACAAAATAGGATTTCCTGTTCAGGCTCTAACATTTTGGGGTGGCTTCTGCAGAAGCCAATCAGATTTCAGCATCAGAGCGAGCCTCTGCTGTACCTCGATCTCCCTCCTGACTCAAAGAAAAACAAAGGTCTTTACATTTTCCAGGGTTTTCTGCATGTGATCAGTCACACTGAGTGTTTATGGTGTTAAACAACTTGAAATCCACTTGTGTTGTTTTGTTTCTCTTATTTTCCAACAAGATCCTTTGGATTGTTTTCTAAAATTCAAGCTTCTTTTTTTCTTAAATAACATTTTTTTTAATAATTAATGATAATAATTGATTGCAGGAGTGAGTGCAGATATTTTCACAACATATTTCTGTGTATAGAATCAAAGCCAGCGCCGTCAGCTCTACTGAGATCAGGATCAGGAGTGTTTGTAACATAAATGATCGTTGTAGCAACATTTTGATCATGACAAAGACATTCAGTAACCTTTACAGAGTCCAGCCTCATCAAATATTTGTTCATGGTGTTTGCGTGTCTGCTGACCTCACAGCAATCTCAATTCATTTTTTCACAATTCTCTGTTTTATTGATTTTTCAGATTTTATATCTATTATAATGAGCTCATGTCCAAACATCCCATCTGCTGCAGGACACATGAATCCCCTCTCATTCACACATATTTTCCTTTTAAACCAAGAGAGGGAGACACCTGGTGTCTGATGTTTGGGGGTCATTGACTATCAGATACAAAAACCAGGTCATCCATCGACTCGCTCCCCTTTGAACTTCTTGTTCAACTTCACGTTTGAATCAGCTGACTGAGAAAAGCAGGACATGTGATACGGAGAAATGTCGTCAGAGAGATGCAGCTGTGAGCAAAAATGGATCAATACTCAGAAATAATACAAGAAGTACAAAAACAAACTTGTTTTATTCATTCAGGATTTTTCTGTTTTCAGGCGCCAATAAAAACAAAAAGAAAATATATTCCATAAATACAAAGATAGTTTCAGAATGTGTACATTTCTACGATAATCATAAAACAAAAAGCTGAAAAATCAATGAGTCATTCTACGAATATCCAAACGCGTAATCTGCTGATTACTGAAAAACTCTTCCTGTAACAGACACAAACACTCTGACACTCGAACAAGGACAACGTTCAACACAAGGCACCCCGTTAGGTAAGCTTTGGTTAAATTATGACCATTGATGTAAACTTTACGTGGGTCAAAGAGAAGAAAAAAAACCACGACAGAAACAGGCAGGTGGATATAAATATGAGCTCAGAGGCAGGTGGTCACCTCCAGAGAACAGCTGAGACTTCAACATGAGGGTGATCAACTTTGTGAGTAACATTTTTATACTTTTTTTGTTGTTGAGTCTTTTAAATTATAAATGTTTGTAAAAAATAATAATAATAACTGAACCTGTTTCCTGTCCAGGGTCCAGATCCATCACTGGCTTATCGGCCAAATTTAAAAGATTTGGACTCAAAAGAGAAAGAAGACTACAGAAACTTTGAGGTATTTTGATGTACTTATTTTACGCTGCATTTATTTATGAACAGATAAAACTCTCGTTATTTAGTTGTCTGTACATTTTTTTTAAAGTCAAAAAGCCTGAAGATTTTTCAGACAGAATAAATTTGAGATATTTCGTTTGGCAAAAGTCAGATATTCTGAATGATGGTGCGTTTTGTTAAGAGGCAACAAGACAGTGTTTTTAATGTTGCAGAAAATTCATTTTGACTTTATGAGTAAATTAAGACGGTTTTCAGCTTTAGGTTAAATCAACGTCAAAACTTTGTGGTGTTAAAGTTTCCAAATAAAAATAAGAAAAGTGATCCGACTGTAAAACTGAGCAAAAAGTTTCTAATAATCAAGTGATAAATTGTTTTTGGATTCAAATTTTTATATAAATTTGCACTTTAACTGAAGCAATTTTGTCCTTTGATTATTTTTATAAACTGCTTAAATCAGATAAAAAGATGAATTTAATTAGTATTTTTTTTTTAAAAAGGAGGAACTAACAGCTCCTTTAAAATAAGTGTGTTAAAATTCCCTTTGTTATTAAAACAGCTACTAAAAGTATTTTAACTATTTTATTTTGAAGGTAAAGCATCATTTTGTGTGTGTGAACATTTAAAAGAACTTCTAGCTGAAGCTTGTGACAATAAAAATTCTACTTTTTGCACCAATCCTAATTTTTCCATCCAGCTTCAGTTAAATAGAATAATAGCGTTTTATTAATAAGAATAGTTTAATGTGTCCTCTTCAGCCTTATTTGTCCAACAAATAATCACATATTTGAATTTTACTTTTTTTTCCTCATAGTTTTAAATGATCTAACGTTGTGTGTGTGTGTTTTTCAGGGTGGAATTCTCTTCAATCGAGTGTTTAAAACATACAGCCTGATGCACACCAACCAGACGGTGGCGTTTGTGAAGAGAAAGGTGAGACAACAAGCTTTAAAAGCTACAAACTGTGTACAAAACGCAGATCCAATATAACACACACACTATAAAAACATCGTCTGTCAGTAAGTTACATAACCGTCCTACAACCAGCCTGCATTTGTGTATCTGGTCAGAATAACCAGATAATAATGTCACAGTGGTTGCTGGATGCAGTTTGTTTCTCACCAGCTGTTTTCTGATTAAAAAGCCACCTGATCACCTGGTGAGTGATGAGTTCAGAGATCTGAAACTCCTCCTCCATCTCTGCAGTACTCTGAATGGACCCAGTTCAACCACACTCAGATGGGGGTGATGGACGCCATCAAGTCCCTCGACCAGCTGGTGGATGAGTCGGATCCAGATGTGGACTTTCCCAACTCTTTCCACGCCTTCCAGACCGCCGAAGGCATCCGTCAAGAACACCCGGACAAAGGTACCGCGCTGTGGAAACAGGAAAAAATAGATCCTGTGTAAAATATAGAAAATAACTTGTTGGATTCTCCTCAGACTGGTTCCAGCTGGTGGGCCTGATTCATGACGTTGGGAAGGTCTTGGCTTTGTGGGATGAACCTCAGGCAAGAGACACATTTAATTCAGCTTATTCACCTGAATCAAATCCGTCAACGCGATCCGACACTCTTGGCTTTAAACGTGCTGAATGAGAAATCGCTTCCGATCTGAAGATGCAGCAACTTCCTGTTAATCCTGCGTGTTTGTGTGTTTCGCAGTGGGCTGTCGTGGGCGACACTTTCCCTGTCGGATGCAAATTTCAAAACTCCATTGTGTTCAGGAACAACACCTTCATGGATAATCCAGATGAAAAGAACCCGGCGTACAAGTACGTGCACTCAGATTAAATACAGATTCCTTTAAATCAGCAACTTATTGAAATGTATCAATTTATTTTAGCTCTGAATGTGGGATCTATGAACCAAACTGCGGTCTTGACAACGTCCTCATGTCCTGGGGTCACGATGGTGAGAGACACCATTCTACTCAACTCAAACCCGTTCTTATTTTTACAAACATATTTCCACTCTGTCTGAATTCTTTCAGAATATCTCTACAGAGTTATGAAGTTTAACGGCTGCTCCATCCCTGAGGAAGTGAGCAAACGATTTCATTAATTATTTATTAAACTGATTCAAAAGAATGAGTAGATCAGCGTGTCTTTCTGTTCCAGGGTTTGTACATGATCCGATTCCACTCCTTTTATCCGTGGCACTCACATGGAGATTACATGCACCTGTGTAACGACAAAGACCGACAGATGCTGCCCTGGGTCAAAGAGTTCAAGTGAGAATCTCCCTCGTACTTTGTTCTTCTCACAGCTGATTCATCCAAACTTCTAAACTTTTCCAAATGCTCCTCCAGTAAATACGACCTGTACACAAAAACCACCGACCTGCCTGACGTGGACGAGCTGAAGCCGTACTATCAGTCTCTGATCGACAAGTACTGTCCTGGAACCCTACGGTGGTGAAGCGGCGGCAACACGGACGGCAAAAATCAGCTGATTTGACGCTCGCGACATGTAAATAAGAGTTTTTCTGCAACACTAAAGCTGGACTTGGTGCTTTCTGTACACGTTTAAACAAATCTCTGCACTCTCAGAAATAGAGGTACGAGACAAGGACATTTTTGTACCTATAGGTAAATTGTTTTAAAATGTTCCCTTAAAAGTACAATATTGGTCTTTAAAAGGCCAGAAATGCCCCTTTGTACCTTATGAAGTTGTTCCACTAAAACTGTAAAATTACACCACATTTTGAAGTTTTAAACCAACATTCTGAAACATAATATTGAAAATGATGGAAGAAACTTAATAAAATGGAGATTAACCAGCCTTGGCCAGGGTTGCAGGTGCAGTTGAAATGGTACAAATTTGTACTTTATATTAATTTGAACCCTCAGAGGGGCATTTCTGACCTTTTAAAGACCAATATTGTACTTTTAAGGGAACATTTTAAAACAATTTACCTATAGGTACAAAAATGTCCTTGTCTCGTACCTCTATTTCTGAGAGTGTAGCAGTAAATATCACTGGTTTGAATCTCATGTTAAATGTAGGAAATGATTGTGAGCTGTGATGCAAGTATAAACGTTTTATTGTATTTTAAAAAAGATAAACTACAACGTCTCCTGTGGTGTTTCATTTCGGATCTCTCACACAAACATTTACAGACAAAAAGTGCTACTTGGATTCAGTTCAGATCCTCCAACAGTTCAGTCTCCTGATAAGCCTGAGCTCCATAGTTTAACGTTCTGGTTCTGTTAGATGAAATGAAACGGATGCTGAAGGTTAACACGTGGATTATGTTGTGCTCCAAAGTAAATAGAAGAATTACAGATATGAATGTGGGAAAAAAAAAAAAAAGTTGCAAATGAGGAAATAAAATATGTGAAACAGCTTCTTTGGTGTGACTGAAAGGCAGCCGGTGTATGTTTTTCAAAAACTGTCATCAAGCATCTCTTCCTTTTCCAACCTGTCATCCTCCTCCTCTTCATCACTCTTCTCCTCCTCCTCTTCTTCAGTCTTTTCCTCCTCTTCCTCCTCCTCCTGCGTTTTTTCCTCCTGATGATCTGGAGCTTCATCGACGGCGGCTTCACTGTGATGACTCTCCTTCTCAGCGGCATCCTGAGCGGGTGAAGAGCTCCGATCTGTCTCTTTCTGTCTGTTCAGTAAAGCCTGGAGCAGACAGAAGGTGGCGCTGCAGGCCATGAGAGTCCAGATCAGCGAGTGGGCGGGAACGCCTCGGACCTGAGAGCGGACCCACCTCAACATCTGGGCGACGGGGGTGTTGGATACACGACGAGGAGACGATTTGTCCTGAAAAGATAGAAACATCAACTAAAACATGACGAAACCCGAAAGATCCGAAACTCAATCTGCTGCTTTCCATCAAAACATTCACAGAAAACTGAAACTCTACAGATTTATTTCCTCCTTCACTGATGAAGACGAATAAATGTGCACAAACTAATCCAGTCACAATGTCAGAAGGTGAATTTTAAACAGCTTTAAGTGTAAAAATAACAAATATTAGAAGAATTAATTGTTATTTCTACGACGTGTCGACGAGCTGGTCTTTGGACATTTAAGTGGAAGTAAAGTGCAGATCTGGATCGGTACCTTGAGGCCGTACTGACTGAGCATGTTCTCCAGGAAGGTGTTGCCCAGGTGCACTATGGGATAGAACTCCTCATCATAGACCCTCCTCCACCAACGCTGTGGATAAGACCTGAAAATAAACAAACAAATAAATAAACAAATAAATAATGAGTGAATCTGAGGTAAAACTGTTAGATTTCCTACTTTTTTAAAAGGATGAGAGTAAAAAGGAGCGATCGTACAGATTTTAGTATTTTAAAAGGTTTTTAGGGTTATAGGTTGAGCTGTAGTTTGTAATGTGACAAGAGGAGCTGAGATGTTTGGGTGCAGGAGGACAAACCAGAAGCACTGACCCGTCCGCCTTGGGCTCAGTGAACCAGTATCTGTAACGGTGAGCTCGCAGGTAGGCAGGGGGCTGCCGGTGAAACGGATACCTGGATACATCTGACTGGATCAGCTCAATCACTGCAGAACAGAACACAAATTTAAATCCGAATCATTTCAGACGGAACAGTTTCTGCATCTGATGACGTTCTATTTAAAGAGTAGAATAAGAAGAACGACCAGCTCGCGGGTTTTTCTACCGTCTTGTTTGCCTTGCAGGAGTCGGTACATCAGACTGGTGAACCACGGAGCCTGCGTGTGAGGCCCCAGAGCGGCGAACCACATCTGCCAGTCCAACCTGGGCTGATGAGGCGTGACGGCGGGAGGAGACGCACTCAGGTTTCCCGGCTTATACATGAACTCGATCTCCTAAAGACAAACAGGAGAAACATGCAGAGAGAAACTCACGCTGTGATTTACTTCCATTTTGTTTTCCTCTCACCGTCCACGTCACGCCGTCGTCGCTCCCCTCGATGACGACCTCTGGCCTCCCACCGACTCCCGTCATCCTCCTGAACAGACCGTAAGAGTTGACCAGCTGAAATCGATCCACCACCTCGAAGGCCTGACGCACTCCCGGCCACAACCTGGCGTTGGAGTCGTACTCCACGAAGGTGAACGGCACCTGAAAACCAGAGAGGAAAACACCACCAGCTTTAAAAAACCGCTTCGGTTTGACTTTTAGATCTGGGTTCTGCTGCACTCACCAGACTGACGGCAAACATGGAGGCAGACGCAGCAGCAAACACCGTCCACTGGACCATCACCCAGAACCTCTTCAGGAAACCAGAAACACAAGCGCACCTGTAAACAGAAACACACATCAGCTGCACGACTCCCATCCGACTCAACCAAACAAACAGGTCGCGTACCTGAACATGGACGATACCAACTCCCAGGTGAGAGAGACCACGCCGATCCAGACGCAGGGGAGCGTGACGGCCTTTAGAAACTGGTTAAACTGATGGTACGTGAAGGCTGTAACAGTGAGGACAATTAATAAACCACCATGACTTTGTAAAGGAACGTGGTTTTACAGACGCGTGCAGACCTGTACGGGAGGAGACGACGCGCTCCGTCGGATCGAACCTCAGATCGAAGCAGATGATCGCTCCAAAGATCAGCAGAGACCATGTGATCAACTCCGGCAGGTAACACAACCACACCTGCAGCTTTGAGTCTGAGCAGGAAGAAAAGTTGTTTAAGTTTGTTTATTTGCAGACTGGATCGAGTCGTGGGTTTGGGTGTAAAGCTGCTGATGTTGATATGATCTTTCGTTTTGTACCTTTTTTCTCCTCTTTGGTCTCGTCTGTCCTGCGAAGCCAAAAGTTCACGTGTTCATCGTCCAGAAGAGACAGACAGAGGGTCAGCGTCAGCAGGTTGAAGAAGTTGTAGTTCCCAGATAAAATGATGAAAACTTGAAGAAGCACCTTGTTGAGAAAGAAAACAATTGGATTTACAAAGAATTATATGATTTTTCTAATTGAAACACAATCCAGGTGGATCTTCCACTCACCTGCAAGTAAAAAGCTCCAAGTCTCAGCCTGCGCAGGGGACTGAAGAAGAGTAAAGGGACGGGAATCTCTATGACGAAAGTTACCACCACGCTCAGCTTCTGCCACCAGACGGGAAGCTGGTGTGCAAACCAGGCCAGAGGAGTGGGGATGCACTGGGTCTCATAGTGATACGTCAGAGCTGAAAAAAGAAGTGACCCTTTTGTCTGTATTTTGAAATAAGACTCATTCTTGACCTTTCAAAATAAAAGTTATTTTTGTACCAGTGAGGCCCCACCATGTGGGACATCGTGATGTGAGTTTCACAACTCCAGAGGCAAACATCAGCCTGAAGAGCAGCCAGCGAATCAGCCAGAAAGTCACACGATCGTGAACTCGAGTGGATCGGGATCCTCTGATTAATGTCAGCGGAGCGACGAGGATACAGAGGAACCCCGCCTCCAGAAGCAAGTTGTCCCTGATGGACACAAAGACCTCTAATATTAGAGACAAGTTGCACAGCAGAGACAAACATCCTGATGACGAAACAGCATCCAGCTGCTGTTTGCAGATGTTGTGTGTTAATGAAAACAAGATTTACTGTGATGACACTGTCCAACAGACTCACCACTGGAAGTAGAGAAAAACTTGGCCCACCTGTTACAGAAAAAAAAAAAACAATATTTAGAAATTTTATCTGAAAAAAAGACAATGATTCCAGAGACAAGAGTCCACCTGGTACATGGACAGGTACAGAGCCCAGAGACAGAAGAAGACCACGCTGTCTCTGAGAGCCTCCACTAGCGTGGCGGCGAGGCTCAGCGCTGCCCCGATGAGACACAACAGCTCCGTGGAGGTGTGGGTATCCAGGCCGAGCCAGGGTCCGAGCCACAGCAGCGTGGGAGAGGAAAACAGCTGCTCCAGCAGAGGCGTCCCGGTGTACCGCAGCTGCCTGCGGGCGGGCAGCAGACCGTCGTTCCCGTAGAGCCCTGCACACAAAGACACAGGTGAAACGTTACCTGCAATCCAAAACAAACAGCACGAGCTGTGCACGCGCCTGCAAACTTAAAACTTTACACAGACGTGTGATGCGTTCATGTGTCAGCTGTAAAACGGAGTAATCGGCTTTGTAACTTGATAAAAACTCTGTAGCGAAGTCAGCTGGTTTCCGAAGTCCTGGAGCAGCACAGGAAGCCTGAAGTTTCCTGCTAACAAGCTAACAAGCGGATTCATGAGTCTCACCTGGAATCTGCACGTACAGAGAAACAAAAGCTATCATGTAGATGACCGCCATGCACCAGAGGAACAGGCGCCGAGGCTGGATTATTCCCCCCATTCTGCTTGACAAAGTCCCCTAGAGTTTCTGAGGGTCTTACTGCCGCTCCCTTCTTCCCAAGGAAGGAAGCTGAAAGCGGAATGTAACGTAGCTGGAGACACGTAGCCACGAAAAGCGGGTAAATCCAAGCAAACAGCCACATGGTGTCGCTGTAGCTTCTTTCAACAACATGTTGCGTTCACGTACCGGAGGAAAAAATATGTAAACCTGAAGATTTGTCGATCCATCGTTTCAAAAGTCTCATTTCTACATACAGATGAGCAGATTTTAATTAATTAAAACTTCTTTAAAAATTAATGTGTTAAAATTGGAGATCAAGTTTTAATGTATGTTCTTAAAGGCATTTTATTTTTTTTGCAAATCTGGGCAGACATGTCTTTACAATTATCAAGGTTAGATAAGTATACAAATTACATGGAGACAGTTTAAAAACACATCAATGTCCAAACAAAATCTAAAAACAAAATATTTAAAATGTTTACGGAGTATAAAGACCAAATACTTTCTAATGAATGTTGCTTGTAAACATGGTGGTTACAGGTTATAATCAAAGAAACAGCCAAATCTGGTTCGAGATGAATTTATTGTGCAACTGAACAGGCGAGCATACAGAGTCTTTATGGCAATAAAACGTGGGTCTGCATGCTGCTAGTCAAAAAGCAAAAGCATCAATATATTTACATTCAAGTTTCAGACACAAATACAGGAAGATGATCACAAACTATTGATCACACCAACAGATTAGAGTACCACAAAATTTCTGAATTCTGCACAGGTAAAGCGAGCAGTACGATTTGTTCATTTTACGTTACAAAAATACAAGAAAAAAATCTGCTTTTAGACAAAATTTACAGTTTATTTTCAAATGGCGTCAAGACTAAGATTCTGTTTTTAAGTGCTGGAAGAATTTTTTATATGTGAACACGAGGCCAAATGCAGCAGATAATTAACAGCTTGGTAAAAAACATAAAACTGACACGGAGAGGTTTAGGTGTCTAATGAGGAGGAGATGTGCTCAGATCTGCAGATTTAGCAGGAGTCACATTAATCCCAATCTCAATCTCTCAGACTATATCCTACAAAAACAGCTGTTAACAGACCACTTTGTGTAACATATCTGTACAATTTATTTAAATTTTATGTTAAACACCATCACCATTTGGCAAAAAATCTGGAAGAAAATAAACAAAATATTCATTATGTTACCCAGCATTTCAATTTAAATGATTAGAAGGTGGTTATAGGAATATGTTGATCCCTGTTTGGAAGGTAAACTGTTTCTATCCTTTTTGGATAAATGCAAATAATTTGGCTTACTTCAACAAATCTAAATGAAAAAAAATTATCTGACACCATCTTTGACACTTGCTAAACAAAAGTTTGCGTAGGTTAATCCCTTTAAAAAAAAAACTTGGACAGGAAAGATCATTATTCAAAATAAATTTAGACAGTAGAGACACTAAAACTCCAAAAAAAGGAGCTGCAAGTTTTATATGGCAGGTTTGAAATGCTTCATCCAGACTGAGCAAAAACTAAAATACTCATCATGACAAAGGTTATATGAAACAATTTAACACCGGAAGAATTTTAGGAGTAAATACATGCATCCCTTTTAGCACGGCCGTCTGAATCAGGTCTGTCATCTGCAGGTGGACAAATTACTTCTAGCTGCCTCTCTAGCTGCATCCAAACACAACATGCTGCAGCTGTGGTCGACTCCCAGCACGGACGGATGTAATACGAAGGAAAGCTTACAGTTCAGGGGAGTCATTTGGCTAGAAACTGTTTAAAAAACTCTTAAAGTCACATGAAAACAGGCTCCTCTCCTGGACTCTGACCTGAATACATCCTGCAGATTACTAAGTTACTGTTTTTGTATCTGTACCTTTGGATCTTTGACAGAATTTTAAGGCAAACCTCCCGTTTAGATCTGGACTGTGTGGCTTCAGAGAGTTTCTTCACTCAGATGTTTCCTGTTGCAGAATAAGACGGTCATGTGGCTCCATCACAAGTCTGTCCAGTGTTCGTGGTTTGCTCCTGGTCTGATTCCCTGACACATATGACTGCATCGCCGCTCACATTAATGAGACACTGAGCCTAAAAAAGACAAACAAACAATGTTACCTTAGGAGTATGAAATGTTCTACACAGATAGAGGTTCTCTGTGCAGCTTTTCTACCTGGTTCTTGTTTGGATTTTCCATTAAAACGCAGTCTTTCATGCTGTAGGATACTACTGCGTTCCCACCAAGAGCTGCTACATGGGCTCGAACCATCGAAAACACCTCTGCAATGAAGGAATGGAGGAAGCCGCTCACGCCGCCTTCCTGCAGAAGACAAACAGGTTTCACGTAACTAAACTACAGATGAAAAGCAACTTTCTGGGTTTGTGCGTCTCATCCGGTACCTCCCGCAAAGACGTCGTCTCTCTGATGAAGAACATGTTGATGATCCCGAGGTATTTAATGATGCGTGTTCCAGGAAGAAAAGACAGCGGCGTCATCTTCACCGTGGTCACTGAACTGTCTCCAAATAAACGACTGGAGCGAAGCGATCGCAAGCGGCCTTCGGGCAGCGGGCTGCAGTGCTCCAGAGACGAGACTGCAGGTTCAGAAAGAGCGTGCAGAAGTCCGGAACAGGTCGTGAAAAGACAGAGAGGAGACGGGGAGTAAAGGAAAGAGAAAAGAAAGAAAGGCATCTAGAATGAATCACAAAATGATGGTGAAAAAGAAAAATATTTGAAATGTGAAGCACAAATAAAACATTGAATGCCATGCAAAATGTAGTGGAGTTAGTCTGCACATCAGGAGTAACATGTATAAAAGTGAAGCCCAAAATGGTTCATACCCAGGAGGGACTTTCATTTACTCTCACCCAATTTTTTTTTCTTGGAAATTTAAGGTAAATTATTTTTATCAGTGAAGCAGAAATCTGGATTTTTCAGATTTTCTCTTCTGTATTTGAAATCTTTCAGAATACTGGAGGGTTTCCAGAGTTAAACTGTGTGTGGGTCCTTTTTTCTCCTGATGTGGGTAAAAGTTACCTGGTGAAATTGTTCAGGGGGAAATACAAAACATAACGCCTACAATTCTACAGACTGAATGTTGCGTCTTTGCCGTTTTAGTCAGAATCTATGAAAAAAAAAAAACAATCACACCGTAAACAACACCAGGATGTGCTGGAGGGTAATTATTTCACTGCTGATGACTTCATTAAGATTCAGGAGGAAATTTTAAGCCAATCATTTTCAAGATGAAGCAAATATGTAGAAAAGAACAATTTGGGATAGTACCACATTCACCACTAGGTCAAGAATTAGGATTCGAAACATATGACTAAAAGTGGTTAAAAACTTCACTTAAAGATGATATTTTTCCAGAAACTGAAGGAAACAGAGGGGAAGTGAAGGCAAAGGAGCTCAGAAATCCAAAGATCAGGGCGGAACAGCAGCCAAACTAAAGGAAGTCCTGCAAAACATGTGTCAGCCATTCTAAAAACTGATGACTGGAAACCAAAATCTTTACCACTAAGCAAAGAGACGAGACATTTCTGTAAAACAATTACACGGTCTTTCACTGTGAGAAACGGAGCCAAATATCCAAATGAGTCCTGGGCATCAACGATTTTGACGTCACCATTAATGCTGATGTGTTAGAAGAGCATGACCTTGCATGCAGGAGTGTTACAAGTTCAATATGTATGAGTCAAAAACAAAAGAATCACTTAGAAAGCATGCACGGCCGTGCAACTGAGGCAAAACAGACAGTTAGACAATGTCTGCAGACAGACAGACAGACCTGGGCACAGCTGTTTACAAGTGTGAATACAGTATTTATAGTGAAGTACATGAGAGAATATTTCTGTCGATTGGCATTTGTCAACGTGGTGTAAGACATGGAGACGGACAGATAGAGCTATGAGCTGAGCTGGAACATGTAGACAAACCAGAGTGTGAAAGCGATGCTTCGATGTAGTCTGCAGAGTTACCTGATGAAGCTTCCATCCGTCAAACCAGGAACCTTCAGAACCAAACACTTACACATACTGTGCACAGGACTGAAAATCATACTAGCTCTCGTAGGAAAGCATTGCCTCCCCCCCCGCAGCCTACCGTGATTATTAACAGACTGTGTTCAAAAACATGATTCAGCATTTAGCATTCACACTTATTATCTACAAATCACGTCATGTCTTTTCATTAGATTCATTGGTGCAAGCGCAGTGCAAAATTAAAGAAATTATTCAGGAGAATGTTGCGACATGCAGATCTGCACAAGTGCAAAGAGCATATTGTACGATTTATCATCATCGTCATGGCGACAGGCATTTTCAGGCTGATTGTGAGCCCTCTGAAGGGCTGGGTGTCAACTTTCACACTCTAGCTTAAAAAAAAAAAGCCAGTGCTCAATTTTCAGTGCTCTGAAACCCCGCCCCCCCCCGGCATGCACTGAGCGGTGTGCGAGTGCAAGTTGGCGTGTGCGACGCTGCTCGTGAAGCTGTGTTCTGTATTTGTGGGTTTGATCACCAGAGTGTGCTAGAGACTGTGTCCTCCTACTTGTCTTAACTGATCCTCGTCTTATGGTGTGAGCTTTCAGCCTAAGCAGCTCTAGCCAGGTGCTGCATCTGTCTGCAAAGGAACCGTAATCAACGGAGGCAGCTGGAGAGAACACACACACACACACACACATACATACACACAAAACGCAAGTACAACAAGAGAAGAGAACAAACACAAGACACAAAAAACAAACGAACAGAAAAAAAATAAAACTGAATGAGGTTCGAGAGCGGCTTGAAATTAAAATCCGAGACAAAAGGATGAAAAGTCCAATCAAGACAGTGTAGTAGTTTCGGTGCAGGGGAGGTTTATAAAAACATGATGGGGGCTTACCTCTGGCTGAGAGATTGGTATTCTCTGGGACACCTGTTACACACACAAACATCATAATCTATCTCTACACCTGAAAAGAAGAGTTCAGCATTATTCTGTCCCACAAGCTGAAGCCAGTGTCTCACTGGGCTGCAACTGTTGGAGACAAACTGGGAGAAAATGTGCTGATTTTTAGGGGAAATCTTATTTAATCAGTACGTTTGACACAGGTTTTATAACTGGCTGGTGTTAAGTTGAGATGTGGAATAAACTTCTCAGGATATGCACTTCACTAGGAAATCAGTCAGTTGTATGTATCTGACAAATGTGTGATTTTATTATCCTACTGAAAGCAGAGGAAACTGTTCATACTGGGGATATTCAGTCACCAGAATGTGTTTCTCACTAAAATGGACAAAAAGGAGACGTGAAATTAGCAAGATTTTTGCTTTTAGTGGTTTTCTGCATGGGTACGAAGATAACAGAACAGAGCAGGTGCAGAAACTTCTCGAGGGGATCTCATCTCCACGTAACACCAGGTCATGAGGCGCACCAGAGATAGTCTAGTGTTAGAGTGATACAGCTGTTGTGGAAGTTTTCTTATCCTGGTTAAGTCAAAAAGTGTCTTAATTTGTTTGTGCTCTAACTAAAACAGTCTTTCTTGCACTTTTTTGGAAACTAACTTGAGAATGTTTTCAGACGGTTCCAGATGCCCCTGACGAGGTTTTAACAATTTTGAAGGAACAATTTTCTTGCACATTTTTTGTACCTGTTCAAAATTCTGGGTTCTGTGACTGTAAAGGAAATTGAGAACCCTCAGGAACATTTTCAGACACTTTGGGAACTTAATAGCGAATCCCGTCTGAAATTTGTCGTGGCCAGTTGCAGCCCAGTGAGAAATCATCGTCACCATCAGTCCAATTCTAAATGTCTTGAACATTAAAATCTCCATCATCCATCTGGAAAGGAAGCATCATGAGCAACATATCTAGAACACTCCACACTCTCATCTACTGACACAGGAAAACTAAAAACCAGCGGTATGCTACACGTCACTGTTTATTTACCTGCTGAATGAACCATAACCAGCTGATTTTGGCAGAGTTTTGCAGCTGGAGTGAATAAAGAGACTGTTCCTGAGGTGTTAGTGAAGGAGATGGGCGATGCTTGTTAGTGAAGAAGGATGGAGGGATGAGGAGGGATAAAAAAGAAGAAGAATACCTGAGATTTTGGAAGATGACTGAAAGCTGGTAGATGGGTCTGCACACAACTCCAAAGGAAACTGCAGCTGCTCTTCAGTCTCGCTGCCACCTGAAGAGATAAACTGAGAATTCAAACCCTTCTGCTCGACTTGTAACAAAAAGAAGCAACAGAAGACGTGATTTTAAACACACTTGGAATGATTAGGGCTACTACTGAAACCTTAACATTTAAAATGTCTCGTTAAAAAGTTCTACAACCTCATTTCACACAATATAAATAGAGTGAGGTTGTTACACCTTAGTGTTTTGAAACATAAAAAGTAAATAAGATCAAGACTGGTGTGTGATGTCACATGATCTGATCACGCCAGTGTAATCTCAGGCCTCAGAGGGTTAAAATGAAACACTGGTATCAGTTAAGACATGCATATAAGATCAGATACAACCTGGCTGAGGTTAACTTCAGCGTTATGGCTAAAGGAAAATGATCTAAACTTGCTAAAGCTGGATGAAGTCTACAATTTTTCGAAAACAGAGATGAACATGGATAATTATTAAGAAAAAACCCTTAAAACTCGACAAGAATAATCAAGAAAAGATCTAAGCAAACCTTTAGAAATGGGTTTCTCAGTTGGCCTCTCCTGATTCTGGTCCTTGTCAAACGTCATGGCAACTGCAGTCACTGACACCTGGTGGAGGAAGACAAAAAACATTTGTTTTATCCAAACAATTAAGTTGACACAGTTTTGGGCCGCCAGCGATAGCCTCAAACGTCTCACCTGAATGAGCTCTTCTTCTGGCACTGCTACAATGAAGTTGAGATGACAAAGGCAGCAGGGAATCATAGAGCGCAGCTTGAAATAAAAACTCTGAGGAGGAGCAGAGAGTAACGTAACTATGTAGAAACATAAGCATGACCCTTGGTATAGATAAATAAAGGTTGTTTACCTTTAGCAGATTCTCACAAAGATCAGTGAAGATCTTGTTCAAGCCTTGGTTAGTTAGATTGGTATTGCTCAACCTAAGAACCCTAACTGATGTAAACATCTGCAACACAAAATGACAACATGAACCCACAAAAAAAATAAAATGTTCATTACTGGCAAAGTTTCTGTGGGTATGTTGTACCTGTACTCCTGTAGTCCAGTTATAAATCCCAGGCATGCTCTCTATGTTGCAGCTGTGGAAACCTTAAAACAAGAGAAACAAATAGTTAAAGCCTTAAGAGGACATGAGCAGTGAAGAATAAGATGATGTAAGAGCTACAGAAACCTGCAGGCGGAGATGCATCAGTGAGGAGGGAGTGGATGTCCTCCACAGCATCAGTATCATCAATCTGGAGAACAAAAACAGTAAATAGTAACATCATCGTTTAGAAATAAGTGCACACAGGTGTAGTTATATGTAAACGTGCACACCTCCAGGACGAAGGCATCCTTTTTGCCGTGTGACAGGTCCAGTTCAGACAACTCGTCTGAACTTTCTGAATGGGAGCGGAAGAGTCTGGATCTCTGCCTCGGCTCGGGGATCGGAGAACCCACTCCTTCCTCTGTCACCTCCTGCAAACCGAGAGACGTCAGTGCAAACACCTGTGCATGTAACACCGGTCTGACCGTATAGTGAGTAAAATCACTATGTTAGTAACACTAGATGCTCAGACTCTTCCTGTGTAGCTTTACTGATACAAGCACACACTGTAAAAATACACAAACAGGACTGGGTGGAGTGGGACATGGTTACAGTACAAAAACACCAGAGCCTGGTGTGAGTCAAACATCGTGTAGCTCACAAGTCTCACACTAGGAGCCATTACAGCAGAGGTGGACTAGTATTACAAGTATTAATCAAGTGAAATATCTGTCATGCTTTAGAGTGTTTCCCATCCAACATGCTCAGTACCATGTTCGTGCCGCAGAACACTTCTGGGTCCAGGGCAAATAATTTCTTTGATGATTGGAAAGAGACAAGAGGAATTCATTTTATGACTCAAAAAGACTAGAACACAGAGTCCAGAGCATTGAGAACAGTTAAACAGATACTTTCTGGTGGGTTTATTCAGCTAATTTATATCATGTTTCATCAATATGAAAAAAGTGACTCGCCCAAGAATATTTTAACACATGTGGGTTGGTAAAAACTGCCCACCTGCTGGTTATGCCAGTGTAATCGTGTTGCAAATTTGAGAATTTGGTCGTAAAGTTTTTTTTTTGACTGATCATAAAGATTTTTCTTACTCATAAAAACTCTCTCAGGTCATGTCTAAAATGAGCTGCTCCTTTGTCACTTCTGTGTATTCCAGCAAAACAAAGACTCAGAATTTTTGGAGATCCTTTGTAAAACAAACAGCCTGTAAAAACTTTACTTCCTCATAACAGAAATCCAACTTTCCACATAGTTACTGGACGACAGCAAATACACGATTAATCCTTCGTGTGACCAAAACTTTTCAACGAAAGGATCATTTTCAACATATTGGTTGCATTGTATTTTCTCCAAAAAGAGCTGGCTTGAAATCTACTTCCCATTAAACACCTGCCATAACAGATGATACTTATACAGGATCTTATTTACTACTCGGTTTGGTGTATGTCTCACCGGAGGGTTTATTTGGTAGAGCTCTTTGTTCTTGGCAATGGTGTCACTGATTCTTTTCTGGATAGTGGAGATGTGCTGCTCGTTGTTCAGGTCAACAGGAGTCTTTCCAGTGATCTGGATCCCACCAGGTGCAGGCAGAGCAGTCAGGTACACACCTGTAGCAGACTGACAACACACACTTTTAATAGACTGAGATGCAACACAAAGATGATTTTTTTTTTTATTTAGAAATGTGCACCTACAGCTAAACCCAGAAGCATGTTTTCTCCAACACTGATCTGTATGTGCAAACCAAACAGAGCGTTCATGCTTCGAAGTTTCAGTTTATTCATCAGCTGAGTGTGCAGCTCATATTCCATGAAAGGCAGCAGGTTGGAGATGGCTGTCGCGTTCACTTCTCCCTGGGCTTTCTTCTTCAGACGACACAGTCTGAAAAACAACAAATCGTTTGTATTTACATTGGGACACAGTTTAAAATGTAAATAAAAATAATGAGCTAATATTTTCTTTGTAATTGCACATCTGATATGTTTTACTGGGAAGAAAATATGCATTTATGCAGGTGAATTTAGGTTGTAGACTAAAGTTATATTTAGTGTTAGTAACTAAAACACAGTTTGATTACAGCTGAACTGAGAAAAGGAGGTTTCAAAGTTATAACATGAATTGACTACATCTCAATTAATTACATTTAATTAATTACATACTTTATTTAAATAATGTCAAAAGAAATTGACATTTTACTGCATTAATGTTTTTAATGAATTATAGCTGGTAACCTGGTTAAGAAGATGTTGTGTTTACCTGGCCTGAATAAGGCAACCTTTTCCTGTGACAGCTGCTTCTGATGGCAAGTCGATTGTTGTGAAAAGCACATCAGGAACCTTTAAAGTTCATTAAAGTTAAGTTCTTGTCTCTGACCAAGACAAACAAGAATAAATATTTGTAGGCAGATATGAAATGCTCTGTGTTCACCACCTTTTGCCGTCTGCATTGGTAACAATACGCGAGCTGGGCAGGAAACGGCATGTTGAGCTCATCATATGGGATGTGACAGAAACTGCAGCTCGGAGGTGACGGCTCATCAAACCTGCAGAACAACCCAAACAGCTTGGTATCGGCCTCTGAGACGCCACGGCATGATCATAATAAACCAACCTCTGGTCGGTGCTTCCAAAGTCAAGGCAGCCTTCACGCATGTAGCGAGGATTCAGGATGGATGCTGTGCCAGAAGCTGACAGGATGCACACCTCATCACTGTGAGAGACACAAACAATGAAAGAGATATGAGGAAAAAGCCTGAAGGATTGTTTATTTTATTAAAATGGGAATCTGTTTTATACAAAAGATTTCTTAAAAGTAAAACATTTACTGAATGTCTTGCATTCCTGCAGGTGCTACATACCAGATACTTGTGCTTTCACTGTATCCAACAACAGCATGGCAACCAAGAGCTTTGGCATGTGATTTAATCTCCTGGCGAATCTCCTCCCACCAGGCATCACGAGTCTCTGGCTCATCTGCACAAAATAATCAATCAAACAGCTTTTAAAAAACACAAAGTTGTTTTTTTTTGGTTAAATCATCTTTAAAATAAAAGCTGCACACTGAGATTTATAGAAAACAAGTTTAGGTTGCCGTCCCGACTTCAAAAACACCCACTTCTCTTACATACCAAAAAATATACAAACGCCAAACAGTTTGTTTGTTTGTTTGTTTTTTCTGGTGATTTATGAGTTAAATGATATAGAAAAGCAAGCAGATGTCATTTTTAGAAAACAAAGTGACGCAGAATGCTTTATGAGAATTAGGGGATGATAAAGACTATGTGACAGATTAGATTAGAGTTTGTGATGGTAGTACATGTGATCTAAAACCTGATAGCCCTCTGTGTCTCCTTTCAGTCAGCTGACTAACAGAAAGGACACAAGAAATACAGACATGTATTTAGTCAACGTGAAGGCACTGAAGGACAATCATGCTGGCTGGAAAAGAAGTAACAAAGGGTGCCAGTGGTGTAAAACAGTTTTTCTTTGACCAACGTTAAATTGAAAAGGTTTCATGAGACTTTGAAGAAGACTTTGAGAGATGCTGCAAGTTGAGAGATGCACCTCGCATGTGATTGGGTGAACAACAACATGAAGGAAACTAGGAAAGGCTGTTGAGCTGCACCCCATTACTCCCTGTGGGGGCAACATGCTGATGGAGCCCCAAGAAGAAAGTCAAACTTAAACGCTCGATGTGATGAGAGAGAGGAATGAATAAAAGAACAAGTGATCAAACTGATGGGATGAGAAATGACTGATAGTCAGGCATCAGGCCCACAGAGTGGGTCTTTAGAAACCAGCAATAACATGTCAGACAGGCACAGGCTCACCAACGTGCACGCTCATGACAATGTGCACGTTCATGGCCAGGAAGGGCCATATTCATTTACTAGAGTCCATCAAATCCAGGATTTAATAAGGTAATTGTCTTGACTGGACTTCCTTCATTCCCATCTCACCTCTTTCTTTTTCTCCATTCATCACTCATTCCCGATCCAGTTTCAGATTTGTTCACCCCCCCCCCCCAACACATCCAATCGATCTGCTTCCACACACCCGTCCATGCATCACTTCTCTCTCACTCTCAGTATGAATACGGCCCAGTGAGTCGGGGATGCACATGCCCAGCAGGTGGCTCTTTGTCGCACAGTAAACCTCCTAAACCTCCTCTGGTCTAGACAGGTTTGACCACAATGCAAACTCAGGAGGCGTTACAAACAGCGCCGGGACAGCGTTAGAGAAGGGATGATTTGGGTGGGGTGGAGGAGTGGGGGTGGGACGTATAACCAGGCCACGCTGGATGGGGTGGGGTGACGACACAGAGCATGCTCAGCTCAGCACACACTCACACTGAACAGAGAGAGAGAGGAAGATGGCAGCTCACTGAAATTGTTTATTTTTAACCATCATGCAAACTAGAATTAACTAGATGATTAAAAAAAAAAAAGTCAGCTGGTTTATACTGATTACATGTTTACAGTTCAGGGCACATCAGTTTTAACTTCACTGAGCTACCATCACTCTTGTGGGTTAGAGCAGTAAAAGGGGGGAAATACCTGCAGTGACACTATTCCAGTCTAGCAGTTTGTATGAGCGCGTGTTACCCAAGGCTGGGCCAGAACACACCGTTAGTACAGAAGAGAGAGAAAAAGAGAAGAAAAGAGTCTAACAAACAAGCACAGCACAACAGCAACACTCCACAGTCACTAATGCAAAGACAAACTACAGTCAGGACGACTAAAACACTTACAAAGATGATGAAGAGAGGAGGAGAACAGAGATGTTACAAAGCATAAGGACCAGCTAGATAATATAAAACAGAGCATGCGATGCAAGTCTAACTCAAGTAAAAGCTACTTTCTACACTCGTCGTCTTTTTTCTTGTAAACAAACATGTTTACACCAAGAGTATTTCACAGTGATGTAATGTTCTATGTAAAAAGCTGTGAAAAGTCTCACAACAGGGGAAGAAAGTAAAGATTTCCATCCACAAATATGGCAGTTCTTTGATGTAACAAAGAAAAATCATCAAACTCCATAATGGTGTTCACTCCAACTAACATCCCACTGAATGCTAAGAGATTAAATACTTACTGAGCTCTATTTGACTGAATTACCAGAAATCTAACAAAGATTAAAGTCAGGTAGAAATATTAAAATGTGTCATACTGTTCATTTTTTCTTTAATTTACTAACAGAAGCTCAAATAATCAGTGTTCTAAAAACAATTCTATATCTTTTACATGATCAAATTAAAAACTGACAGTAATAAAATGATCAATCAGAAGCTGACAATCTATAATCCTATTAAAAAGTTTCCAATCATCTATGTATTTGTTTTTAAAGCACAACCACAAGTAAATCTACTCATGGAAGGTTTTATGTGTTCTGTATAATAAGAAATAAATGAGTGTGTACTTATTTTCTTTTGTGACTATATGAAAATTCAAAACAAGCACAAGTGTTCACGATACTGGGATCCGTTCAGTTCAGTTCTGAAGTTGAAACTAAAGACAAGAAAGCAAACAGAAGACATCATCATACTGCCACCTGCAGCCAATACCACCAGGGAAAAAACTGGAGCCATGCATTAATACTGTGTACACCCCCCATCACACTGTACAGCAAACGGAACAGAAACACACCAAGACACGTCACCTGACCAGCAGAAACAAAAACCAGACAAAACACGAGGTGAAAGATGTCCTAGTCTATAAACAGACAACAACAGCCAATCTTCTTGTTTTATTTCCATCACAGTGTGTGTAGATCATATGAAAACTGTGCAACACAAGAGGTTAATGGGCAGCACTGATTATCAGCCAGTTGGAACGAGACCAGACGCTCACGTGACACACTCAGTCAGAGTCGGACCGCATACACCTCCTTCCACAGGACACTGGACAATTAGGTCTTTGTGCCTTTGCTGAACTCACCTGGGTTGTGGATGCGATCCAGTAATTTGACAGAACGAGCGCTGACCACACCCCCAACATGAACCAGGAACCCAGGAGGGAAGGAGGTCAAGGTGAAGAAGGGGAACTCCTGAAGGCAGAAAACATCTTGGTCAATTCTGGGACAGGAAACACACACTGACCCTTTAAGGTTCACTGGATTACTGTTTATTATATCACCTGAATAAGCAAGTTTGTTTGCTCCACAGTTTCAAATATCCCAGTTATTTTTAGAACCAAGTCTGATTTAAATGTAAATGAACCAAATATTATACCTGCAAACCATTTAAACCCAATATGACTAAAAACAGACTAAAAGTTTGTTTTTAAAATAAATAAATTTAATGTGACTGAGTTTGGGACTGCAGGGCCAGACAATTAAATTAGTTTTAATGTATTTCTTTATTATTACCTTAGTTAAATAATAATTTTCTAAAGATGATTTGGGATGTAAATTAAAGTAAAAAAGTCCTACAGTTTAATAAAGTATCTGAAATTTGGAAAAAAAATGCAGTCTATAAAATTAAAGAGGGAAACGACAAATCAATGCTCTTCACTTTCAAAACAAGGATTTCCTCGTTTCTACACTCAAACACAGTGTTAGTAAAAGAACAGCTGATGAGCATCGCACACACTTTATTAAAAATGCAGCTGGCATCAAATTAAAACTGAGCATATAGTTTATAAATATATATTGTTTATATTTTTAAGGTACTGGGTTTAAATCGTTTGCATATCACTGCATTGTCTTTTCATTTAACTAAATCCCTATTTCATTGTTTACATTAATAATGTCATTGCAACAATTCTGGAAACAGAACTTTGTATATGTAAACATGCAGCAAGAAGTTGGAATGATGGAAAAACTCACATGCAAATTTTAACAACTGATATTCTGCACTTGCTCCATGATAGTTTATCTTTGCATATATAGAAGAAAGTTAATCTCTATATGGAAATAGTAAACTGTTTAAATAAACCCAGGATTTTCCAAAGATTTGGAGCTGAAAGTGAAGAACAGCCAAAGTAATTCCATGGCTGAGGATCAGTGCTGTGAATGACATGCTTCTTTCTGCCCACCAACAGGACAGATGATCTTCTGCCTTCAGGCAAATGTGATGCAAATCCATGCACTCACACACAGAAGGCTGGTGTTACCTTTGCAGAAAACTGAAGGACAGTTAGGATTTCCAACCGTGCAGGAATTGGTATGAGATGAATGGTTTTAATGAGCTGACGTCAGTAGGGATGGGACGAAATATCGTTTGGCGAAATATCGCGATACAAAACGTGACGAAACGCATCGAGTTTGAAAAAAATTGATCGTGAAATAAAGACTAGACTCATCACCGATGTCCAGACCAGGTGGAATAGCAACAAGCAGCTGTCTCAGCAGCACTGAGCCGCCCAGAAATCCGAAGGAATGTGAGAGAAATCGACACTCTGGATAACACTAATATATCAGATTTAAAAGACACAGTGAAACTGCTTAAAGGAAAACTTACCCCCCCTCCCCGGATACAGTCTGAGATTTAAAATAATATAATAATAATAATAATAGTAATGCGCTAAAAACATGAAAAGCGCTATCCTGTTAGGCCTTGTGTTTCCATGTGTGCAACTGAAACAAAAATAAACAAGTTGTTATTATATAGTAATATTTGTTTCTTTTTTGATATCGTATCGTGACATATCGTTTTGTGACTCTGACATATCGAGGTGCATCGTATCGTGAGTTTAAGTGTATCGTACCATCCCTAGACGTCAGGTAGGACTAACAGCAGTTTCTTTTGAATTTCAGAAAAGAAAATTAACACAAGAGAAAAAAGTCTTCCCACTCAGAATGAGGGTAACGATGAGATGATGAGAGAAGTGTCATTCTTCCTGCTGACACAGGGAATCAGACTCAGAAGAAGTCACTCACACACACCCCTTCAGATTTGAAGAGAACACAACTCTTAGCTTCTGGCCCAACCTGCTTGTCACTCTATCAGGGTGCTGTGGGTGCAAAATGAAGAAGCCGTCATGTTGCTCAACCCACAACTCCCCTTCTGAGTTCTACAAACAGCAGAGGAGGGTCAGGTTAGGAGTTGACTGGACAGAGTGGTGGCCATCAGTTTGATCACGGTATTGGGGGGGGTGAGGGAGTGAGACAGTGTCACACTGATGGGACATACCCTGGCGTTTAACAATAACCCAGAGGAAGACGCTCCCTGAGTAGCAGAAATGATCAAGAGGACAGAAAAGGGAACATTACTCTGTCTTCCACACACACATACTTGTACTTGCCCAGTGCAAATGAGAAAATTTTGATAAAGAATGCAAATGTGTGAAAAAGTCTTGTGAGCTGAAGTCGTTAAAAAGGTCATGCTTGGCTTCTAGCAATTTACAGAACATTCCATCTCAGTTTTCACACTGTGGGGTTTGGAAGTGGACAGATTCCATTAAATCTTCTTCAGATTACAGCCAAATATTCAGTAATCTTCTCTGCACAGAGTTTATCATCATGCTAATATAAGTAGAAACACTTTTTATGCAATTCTAATAGATTGTTAATCTTTATTACCTAAAAATGAAAATGAACAATGAATATTTTATATTATTTGATAATGAAAAAAAAAGCTGAAACAAAACATAACATCTCAGAATTCTGTACTAAAGATTGTTTGGCTGGAAATCTCAGCAGACATGCAAATGTTCTCACTTCCTGATTGAAGGTGTGTGTGTGTGTGTAGCCAACATAGATGGAAAGCAGGATGTTGTTCCGACCGACTCTATCACACCATGTTTTACTGTCAGAGACTGTTGACCACTTTTTAATTTGCATGTTTCCTTCTTGTCTTCAGATTCTGCTGACGGCTGCAGCATCATTAAAACGTATAACACAGCACAGTTTGTAATGAACGTATTTATAGTATTGTTATTCCCAACTCGTGCACAAAAGGTAAGACAGTACTGGTGATACATGTGAAGGTGTTGGAGTCATCATACCCTCTGTTCAAGAGCGGTCTGCGTCTGCTGTCTGAGCAGGGTCTTCAAGGGCCCCGCCTCCTTCCCTGCGCTGCCCCCACTGCCAATTCCTAACCACAGAGCAGAAACTGGCTTCAGTTTGGACACAGTAATCAAAGAAAAAGAAAGCAAAGGAAACTATTTATGATATTGTGAATAAATCTGATCATCCTTAAACTAACTCACACTAACCAAGTCCTAAAGCACAAACTGGGGTTGACAGTTGTTTTACAGTGAGTTCTGAACAGTTTTACAATGCGTGTTGAGTTATTGTTTCTGACACCATTCAGGAGGGTCTGGCTGTGAACTGCTATGCTGCCGATCCTCATGCACAACACAGACACGTCACTGCTCTAAGATTCTCTTACTGAATGGCACACAGCAGTCCTACTATACCGGAGGCTGCCAGCAGCAGGTCCTCAGTGAAGGACACGCTCTTTCTCAGCAAGGCAGAGTCTGACTGGGTGGAGAAGGGAGGGGGCGGGGTGGTTGCTCTGTGGGCAGAGCCATGACCACAGCCCGCCGAGCCCGAACCAGGAAGGGACAGAGTGTCTGCAGAGAGGACGGGGGAGCTAGGGCAGAGGAAGATCCCCGGCCTGCGTCTCACTGACTGGGGCCCCTCTGTCCAGCAGAGAAACATATGGAGGCGTGCACAGAGAAAAACAGATACAGTGAGAATGAACAGGCAGAGAGAAATGAGAGGAGACGGTAAAAACGCAACAACAGGGAGGGGCGACAAAAGTACCACGAAGGCTGAGTAAACACAAGAAAAGAAAGAGATGAAATACTCAAAGTAGGAATGTTCCAGTTCTCCAGCTGGGTTAGCAGGACTGGACTGGAATCACTGATACTGTCAGGACTCACATCCAAAAAAATCAAACCAGTTCATATATATTTTACATCAACAGACTAATAAACTTTGAGTCCATTTTTAATGTGACATCATGTCCTAAAATTACTTTCAGTATTAGAGATTCCAAAAACACATTTAAAAAAAATTAAAAACACAATTTTCTCAAAGCTGAGAAAGAGATTTACTATTTTTTTTTTATCAATTTCTACTTTTTATTCCAAAATTCCCGGAGTAGGAGACCCGGTAATGAGAACACAAAATACACACCAGTACATCTCTAATGACAGATGGATGAAAGTAGTTTGGCCCATAAATATTTGGACAATGTGATTTAAAACAAACCTTCATAAAAGGCATTTAAGCTTTAAGTTCAGACATTTCACTTCAATTTAAGGACATTCTGACACTAAAGTCATGAACACAAGACTGTGGCTGAAGGCCAGATGTTTGTAGGTGAAGAACAAGCTAATCCAAATCCATAAAGAGAGGAATTAAAAGCTAATTCCACATGTTCCAAATCATCTATCAGGTCTTTTCCAAAAAAAGGCTGGATTGGATTTAAACAAATACCTCTTATGAAGGCGGACCAGTTTCTAAAGATCTTTATTTAAAACAAATATCAGCCTGTACTAAAGTAACAGGATTACATACCATGTAAAACATGTGAAGGCAGGCTGATATACAGACATGCATGACTTCTACAATCACAAGATTTTAGTGAATAACAGCAGCTGAAATCAGTCAGATTAAACCTTAATACTGCTTCTAAATGAAGGTATAAAAATGACCTAAAATGATCGTTTTGGTTCTATTTATTTGTCCAATAACAAATTTAACTGTCTGGAAAAACAAAGTTAAGCATATTAACTGGCTTTGAAAATATTTTTTCCAAGATGAAAGTGAGTGAAAAGACAAAAATCTGGACCCAGGAAGTGAATTTGGCTCCATTTCTGTTTTTTTAAGTCTTTCAAACTTCTTTTCATTTTGAACATTTACATTTTTTTCAGTTTACCAACAATCAGTGTGGTTCTTTAACCCAAAAAACATCTGCATCAGTGTCTTTATGATTCATATATTTATTTTAAATAATTTAAGAGAGAGTTACCAGAACTGCACTGAAATACATGAAAAAGCAGCCAAAGTCCAAAAGACAAAAAAACTTTGAAAAACCCCAAAAAATGTGATCAACATTGATCCCAAATAAGTCCAAAAATGTTAAATCTAAACATCCAAATATTATTGGGCCAAAGCTAATACTGTAAGAGAAAAAGAAAAGCAGAACGGGAGACAAAGATGAACAGATGATGACAGAGAAGAAGGAAAGAAAGAACTGAAATGGTAATAAAAAAGGAATGAGGGCCTTGAAGGGTCTGGAGGAAGCTACAATCAGAGGGTTCTCCAGGCTAGATGGTGTTCATATGCTTAGACCAGAAACATACTAGTTTCTAACAGGAACATAATCTTAGTGCAACAATAGTTCCATCTTGAGAGACAATGCTTCTAATTAAATAAGAAGGAAAGCACCAACTCAGAGATCTGGTGTGTCTGAGAAGTTCAAAAAAACATTTTATAGCATCTTTTTGTTAGATAGTGTAAAAGAAAAGACACACCAGGCCCCCGGGGACAGTTGGGATGGAGAGGATGGCTAAATAAACAAAACATCACACATTATAAAATAATATAACATTCAAGCTAGCAAAAACATGGAATAAATAAACTAATAAACAAAATAAGTAATTAAAAAAACAACATCATTGAAGCAGCACCAGAAGAGGGAGGAAGGAGTATGGAGGGAGGAGAACCAGTGTAGGGATGGGCAGAGTTTTCTTACCCGTCTTGGGCGTCAAACTGAGGTCTGTGTCTGATGATGAGGACTGGCGGCTGCATGGCTTGGAAGGAGAGAAGGGGGGAGGAGAGGAAGAGGAGGTGGGGAGGGCTCTGAAAGGGGTAGGCGGGCCGGAGGAGGAGGGCAGATCCTCACCAAATACCGGCCTGCCAGGAGAACATGACACACAAACACACCCACACACGTCAGTCATCACCTCACGTTCTGAGCACCTGTGTGTGTGCATATGTGTAATGTTGCTCCCATGTGGCACGGTGACTATTTCATGTGTGTCACTGATGTGTTTAAATATACTATGGATGGCTGGAAAATTGAAAGGCAAGCATGGGAAGCAAAGAAAACTCACATAGAAATGTGAACACAGAAACTTAAAAGCAAAGTGGCTGAACAGAAGAAACTCAGGAGAGGATGACAAGCTGAAGCATGTGTCCCAACAGAGTGAAGCAAAGGTCAGGTGAATTTAGAGAGACTGCAGGCAGGGAATCTGACTGTCCATCAAGTAACTGGGAAACGATCAGAGGAGGGAACTGCTGCTCATCTGAAGCTAAAGATTCTCTCTTCTTTACACTGATCTACAATATCTAACTGTCCAGACAATGAGAAAATATTCTCCCTTTATACCTTCTGTAAAGGAGTTACAGTAATGTCTTAGCATTTTTAGATTCTGAATTATTGCTGTGAACGGATTTCCTTCCCTGCCTCTGCGTACCAGTGAAGATGAGTGTGGGAACAGAGACAGAGAAGTTCTGGGACAGTCTCTGGGAGCTGCAGGCTGAATGCACTGGGCTGTTGTGGGTGGAGCGACATCCATGGGCAAGGGGAGACCTGGGCCGATCAGCACACACAGAGAGAGAGAGAGAGAGAGAGAGAGAGAGAGAGCGAGGAAGATGCAGCACCGGTTTGGACATAAATGAGAAATGTCCCAATCTGAATGTTAGGCAAAGAGGAAGAAAAAGATGCACACAGAAACAACACAACACTGCAGTAGAGTGAAAAAAGAGGCAAAAGGGAAATGAAAAGCAAACAGTGTATGTTTGCACCCACATTTTTGCCCTCTTACTTCATTTAAAGTCATATAAAAGCAACAAGGAAGTCATGCACAGCACTTAACTTAAGATCTAAGTCAGGGGTCACCAACGTGAGGCCCCTCAAGGACCACATTACGTAGTCACCTGAGGACCTGTTCTAAAAATAGCACAACTCACCAGTGAGCAGCCTCTAAAAGGTAACTTTATCAAATCAAATCAAAAATACTTTATTAATCCCTCAAGGGAAATTAAGTGTTGTTGTAGCTCAGTTCTTCTTCAGGAAGCCATTGTAGAGGGTTCTAGCTGTGGACAGGAAGGGTCACCTGTAGAGGGTTCTAGCTGTGAGCAAGAAGGATCTCCTGTAGCGGTCTGTGCTGAAGCGGATCTGAAGAAGCTTCTGACTGAAGACACTCTGATGTTGAGTTACTGTGTTATGAAGATGATGATGAGGGTTCTCCATGATGATTTTCATTTTCCGAACCATCCTCCTTTGGACAATCAACTCAAGAGACTCCAGATCAGTCCCCAGAACAGAACCAGCCCTCCTTGTCAATCTGTTCAACCTCTTCATGTCACTTCCTCTGATGCTCCACCCCCAACAGGTGACTGCAGATGTGATCACACTCTCCACAACAGATTTATAAAAGATCTTCAACATCTTGCTGCAAAAGTTAAAGGATCTAATCTTCCTGAGGAAATACAGTCTGCTCTGTCCCTTCCTAAAAACAGCATCACAGTTGTGTCTCCAGTTCAATCTGTTGTCCAGGTGAACACCAGGTATTTATACTCCTCCACCACCTCCACTTCTTCTCCCATGATGGAAATGGGTTTTGGTATTGCTGCTTTTCCTAAAATCCACAATCATCTCCTTTGTCTTGTTCACATTCAAGATGAGATGATTGTTCGAACACCAGGACACAAAGTGGTCCACCAGTTCTCTGTACTCAGTCTCTTGTCCATCTCTGATCCAACCAACAACTGCAGAGTCATCAGAGTATTTTTGTAGATGGCAGGACTCTGACCTGGACTGAAAGTCTGAAGTGTACAGAGTGACAAGGAATGGTGTGAGTAAAGTCCCCTGTGGTGCTCCTGTGCTGCTGATCACCTGGTCAGACGTACAACTCTTCAGTCTCACAAACTGTGGTCTGTTAGTGAGGTAGTCCTTAATCCAGGTGATTGTGGAGGCATCCACCTGTGTCCTTTGGAGTTTTTGACACAATAGCGCAGGCTGAATTGTGTTAAAGGCACTGGAGAAATCAAAAAACATGGTCCTCACAGTGCTGCCTGCTTTGTCCAGATGACAGTGGGTTTGCTGAAGCAGGTGTATGATGGCGTCTTCCACTCCAACTCCTCAGCAATAAGCAAACTGCAGTGGGTCTTGAAACGTGCTTGTTTGCTTATTTAGGTGGACCAACATGAGTCTCTCCAAGACTTTCATGATGTGATGTTAGGGCAACAGGCCTGTAGTTTTTAGGGACCAATGGGTGAGATGTTTTTGGTACTGGAACAAGGCAGGATATTTTCCATAGAACATCCTGTTGCTACTTCTTTAATCCCATTTACATTAATATAGATTTAAAAATGAAAATATATCCCAATAAACAATAACATGTTGATTTCATGTGAATTTTAGAGGGTTTGGGTTTTAGATGAAATAACCCCAAATATCAAACTGGCAGCTCTTCATAAGTCGCTCTCACCTTCAGAAAGGTTGGTGACCCCTGATCTAACAGAGCAGGGATGAAAACAACAGAAAAGGATAAAGCAAAGTGTTTTTTTAATGAGTACAGATCTAATAAATGAACACTTCCTGTCAGAGCTGAGAAAAATCTACAAGATACAGAGTCTAAAAGAGTTTGTAGCCCTGAGCGTCACTGCTTTGAACTCACATCCACACAGTCCAAGTTCCTCAGGCCTAAAACGTTCCTATAGAAGCCACGCCCCCTGCATGACTCATAACCCACAGAATATAAACCGCACTTGCACATTTTCTGAATATAAGTATTTATCTAAAGCTTTTTCTAAGGACATATTTTTATATTTATCCCAGACGCCATTTTTGCTGTACTTGTGTAATCACGACTAAAGCAGATTTAAAAATATTCTTTATAAAATTTGGCAAATCCTACTGAGGCAGGAATTTCCTATTCAGACTGTTTATATTGTGATTATTATTTTTTAAACGACCTAAATTGTGTTTAAGTTGCATTTATCGATTGACTAAGAAGGTATGTTTTAATTTGTTTTATTTTTTTAATTTCTGAAATCCTAAAAAGATGAAAAAGTGCAGCCAAGTCAAAAAATAAAGGTGGAAATTTAGATTCATGGAGACAGGAGGAGGATGCAATCAAGGCGAACAATCAGATTTGCCATCTTTACTCTGACTTCCTGTTATTCGTCCTGACTCTCCCACTTTCTAACAAAAAACAAGAACTTGTTAAATTAGCACGTATCAATAAAGGTCTTTTCATCTCTGACACAGGCATTCACTTATTTACATTACAGATGCAAATCAGGGGCACAGATGCATTCAGCTGCAGTTATTATAAAAAACTCAATCTCAAACCGGACACTTAGGATTAGAACAACAGAATAAAGGAAAGGGAGGAACTAGCAGCAGAACAGAAGTCAGGCTACATGCTCATTACGACAGACAGCAATAACATGCAGAGGCCAAGCTGAAAGTCATGCAACAGCAGTTTAAAGCAGCAAGCATGGAGGAGGCTTTGTATGTGCTGTACATGTGTGTGTCTCAGGTTAATGTTGTGTGCTGTTAGTTTCATGCTGCAATACACAAAACACAACAGTCTTGTAAAATGACGGAGAATGCAAGATACTGAGACACACACAGGAGAACTTAACACAAACTAACAGTACATTTCATATACACACTCTCCATCTCATGCACACGACTACTCGACATTCTCACAAAATTCATCTGCAGTAAGGCCTGTTTATAAAAAAGTAACGTCCATGCTTGTGTTTTGGGTTTATACTCACTCCTTTCCATCTTTAGAAGGAGAATTGCAGGCGTTGGATGCAGGGGCCGTGTTTGGTTGTGGGCAGGCAATAGAGGTGCTTCCAGAACTGAGTTTTTCCAGAGAGCAGGCGGTACCTATTGCCCGGACAACCAGCCCCGATTCTCCCTCCAGGTCAAAACATTGCAAGTATCCCACGACTGCATTCCCACCCATTTCCAGGACCTTAAGCCCAATTTTCCTTTGCAGCTCTCCTGAAAAAGGTGCAACATAGTCATGTTGACAAAAAAAACATTTTGTTCCAGTAAAAATAAAGCGTTAGCTTTCTTACCAGACATTAGAGAGATGAGTCTCTGACGCGCTTCATTGGAAGCGCGGGGAGTTCGAATGCGGTCTATCCACTGGTACTCCGGGTCCTCATTCACCACTAGTTCCTCTACAAACCCGTGGACCATCACTGCCCGGTAGCCATGAGGAATTGTAGTGGCTGCATTTGAAATTTGGATGACCACAGCATAGAGTAAAAGAAGTTTAGACTCTGCTTCAGAAAACTTTTAAGATTATTAAATATAAAACCTATATTTTTCCGAAAATTTTTTTCAAACCGTCTTCACATTTAACATTTTACACACATATTGCTTTGTGCATAACTACTGAAGTAAATCATGAAATCATTATCAGACGTACTGCAGAAAAATTTAACCCCACATGACGACTGTCTGAAGCGGTTCAAATCGTTAAAGAGCTCCACTTTCACAAGGACATTGATCTCTCCGCGAATACCTAATGAAAAATAAAGCAATTTACTATAAATATAAGACACATAAACAGGTTGATTATCATCATTGTGCATGTTGAGTCTTGTACCATGGATCGTATCGTAGATGGGAAACCAGCCAGAGATGACAGAGGCAGCTTCAGTACACAGTAATGGGTCAATATCAATATAAACCTTTCCTATGGCATCATTGGCACTGTATGTATCGTGGTCCAATACTGTGATCTGCAAAGGCTCATCCTGCAAGTCCTCATCATCAACCTAGACAGCAAAAAATGGACAAGAAAGGAAATGAAAGAAAACACTCAGGTTAAATCAGTAGAAGTATATAATCATCTACTAATAAACAATACAAACACCTCTCCAACCATAAAAATACACGATAAAAACAATTTTACCTCAAATTTGAACCATTCAGAATTCCACTGTGGATTGAGAGACTTGGGATAAACGTCTGTTTTGAAGGTTGTGTTTCCAAACTTGACCTGAAAAATAAAGATGAGCATCTTTTAAATTCCTGACTCACTAATTATCCAAACAATAAAACTAACGATGGTGTTAGAATATAAATAAATTATAGTAAAATGATTTCTAAATTAATGACTGCAGCAATTATCCTAATAAACATTGTAATCCACTACTTGCATTTTCTTTTTGTTTACTGGTGCCAATACAACACATCATTCAAACTAATGCCTCAGTGAAACCTCAGTAAATTTGTCATTCAGTATGGAAACCGTCTCTATTCAGACAGCTTCATAATTGTTGTTGTTTTCATTAGCAACATTGTAATAATTCTATTTCCAGGAAGGTCTTGTTTATTTCAGGAAAAACATACCAAACTATTTTATACACTTATTATTACAACATTTAAAAAAAAAAAACCCTTCTACAATAAAAAAATAAGTTCCAAAATAAGTTCCAGTTCATAACGCCAGCCAGTCAGTCATTATCTGTATATGCTTGTTCATGTTCAGGGTCGTGGGAGCTCGTGTCTATCACCAGCTGTCATTGGGCAAGAGGCGGGGCCACACCTGGACAGGTTGCCAGTCCATCACAGCAACACATAGAAGTGAACAAACAGTCACACACATTCACACACCTGCAGACAATTTAAAGTTGCCAATTCAAGCTTGTTTTTGGTCTGTGGGAGAAAGATGAAGTCCTTGGAGAAAACCCTCACGTGCATGGGAAGAACATGTAAACTCCCTGCAGAAAGGTCCTGGCTGGTTTCAAACCCAGGACCTTTTCATTGCAAGGCATTAGTGCTCACAACTACAGTAATTTGTCTAAGTTCTCAACTACACAGCGTCATAATATGACAATGTAAAGATACACAGTTGGACTCATCAAACAATGAGTAATGACTTATTTGTCAATAACACGCCACAAACAGTTTCTAAATGTTGTCCTATACAGTTAATCTTGCAACACTCATAGACATTAAAAAATCTGTAGACAGTTACATCATTGGTTTAATCGTGAATTCATCTACCTAGTAATAGGTTGCTGAATCAGCTAAATCAGCGTTTCTTACCTCTACAAAGGCATCCGTCAGATCACTGGCTCTGTCCATCACAGGCAAGTGGCGCCCTGCCACAATCTTGGCTTTCAGTTTTCCTGGCATGATTTAGGTTGATCTGCATGAACACAGATAGCGGTTGTACTAGTAGTTTTCCGTCAGAAGAGTGCCGTAGTATTGCTGCCAATAACGGTACGGTAAAAGCTAACTTTCCTCCGTGAAGCTGGTTATTTTAATTTACTAGCTCACCTTCTCAGGAGAAATGTATTATATTCGTGTTTATGAACATGGCAGCGTCTTTTAGTTAGCTAGATTAGATTAGCGAAGAAGGGCTAACATGAAAGCCACTTAGGTTAACTGCATTGCAGTTGAAATCTTGTTAGCTTTAGTTACCTGATCGGCCATGTTTTCACGACCATCCCTCCAAACGGACCACCTATGTTGAAACAAAACGAGCTTCCTGTTTCTATTGTAAACAATATCATCCTTACCTGGAATACAGTACGATCAGACAGCTGTCAGAGAGGTAATAGAGTCGTTTAACATTGCTGTTGACAGTCCACGGTCCGCCTGACCTCCGTGTCTTTCCCATAACATGACACGTTTAGTTCCCAGTACACCACGCAGGAAGGTGTTCTTCAACTCACAAGAATTCGCCCGCTGATATTATAGCTCTATATAATATAACATATTTTCGAGTTACATTACAGCCCGTTAGGTGTTAAACAAGCTCTTGTTTAAGGCGTAGAGGGAACAGCTAGCTTGTTAACCGTCGTTGATGAATGAGTTTTGATGGTTTAGTCTGCTACTTTCATGTACATCTCGTAAAATTGGATTTTCCCTTCAAAAAGTTACGTTGTTGCAAGAAAAAGGACAAAACTATTAGGAAAAGTTAAGAATAACCAAATTAACAATTTGGAATTATATGTTTATATAGATACAAAGTAGTGAACGTTTATCATTAACGTTTCTGGTGTATTTTGTTTGCTTATGGACGACTTCCTTAAAAGCAGCATTAAGGTCATCACGGGACATGCGCGACGTTAAGCGTCACCTGATTCAAATGCGTAAAGAATAAATATCAGCAATTTTTGGTCCAAGAGCAAAGTAGAATGACTCCGATTGTTAAATTTGTCAACTGGAGAAGATCATTGCTGTGACCATGAAAATACTTGTGATAAACAAGATAAGAGACATCACTTAAAATTATTCACAGTTAAAACATTTCTTTTTTTAAAATGTAAATGGCACTTTTCATAATTTCATCATATCATATTCACAGTTTATAACTTCCACACCAAAAGTTTAGTGTCAGCTAGTTTTGACATGTAGCTATTCAACTGTCTCTGAAACTGTCAGACCACCAGCAGGAATTGGGTATAATATTTATTATCTGCATATTCATGTTTTGTGGGTATATGTTGTGTAAATGTTTGTTTTCTATAAAACAAAAACTTTATTTTAAATGATTCTTCTAACTTGTCTTATTGATATCTTAGGCTGTAACTTTGTAACTACAATGACAACAACACCTATTCAAACTAAATAAGAAGAAAAAAAACCCCAAATACATAAAGAACATACAATAAAACAGATATATCCTACTCAACTATGACTAAAAAATCACTAAAACAGCTTTTAGGTTGTTATTTAAAACAAACAAATATATAACTAGATAGCAAAACTTTGTCCCTCAAATTAAGAGCCTCCATCACCTTATTTTTTGTGTTTGTATCTAAAGATGCTCAAATGCAATGGAGCATAAACATTAACTCTACTAAAGGATTTAATTTAGGAAAAAGAAGCATGTCTTGATAATAAAGCAAATCTATTTATCAAAGCACCTGCACCTACTGTGCCTGTTAGAATACCAGTGTTACCCAGATCAAACTTCAACATAAGCTTCAGTTACACTTTCTATTGGGATTGTTTGTGTAATTCATCATATAACCTTAAGATATAAGGCGCTTGCTCTTTATTAATAAAAAGTATTAGTTAATTCTGAACAATGACCGACTAGGATCTATAGCTGTTAGACAGTTTAGCGTTTATATTTTTTGTTTTTAAGCATTTATAAATATCAAAGCTCTAGCAAAATTATTCAAAAATATCCAAACTCCCTTGCCATGCATGTTGGAACTAGGTCACGTTGTGCCAGAAACTTTTAAAACTTTACTTTTTAGCACACAATCATGGTGTTTTTAAAGTATCAAATAACTAATTACAAAATACATCAAGGTAAGAAATGTGTGAGTTTATCTGCGGACAGTAAGTTTGCTATACAACATCTAATGATGGAATAAAGTGGGTGTGTTTACACATGACATGAGTGCGGCCTAGATATTGAATTACTGCGCCAAGCCTTTGTTAAATATTTCTAAAGAAAAGTATTGACATGAACCTTAATCAGAGATTTAAGGAGCTCATAAGTAGTTTTTAATCTGGTGAGACCAGAGCTACTAGTCAAGTGGGAAAAACAGATTCCAGTCTAACAAGAACACGATACAAACATGTAATAAAGACATGCTGAAGGAGGAACAGTGTGTTACGGTTAACAGCACTGAGGTCCAATCCTGTTCCTCATCATCCAGCGTGTTTTATGTGCTTCCCTGCATCAGCTCGTCTGATTTAAACTACTGACTACTTAACAGACTCCAGCTGAACCTCGAAACATGTTGAGAAGGAAACAACCATCGGAATCAGGTGTGTTCAGAAGAAAGTCTATAAAATGAAGGAGAGCAATGCTCAGCTCTGTCAACAATCTGAAGAAGAGTTAGGTTTCCAAAAAGACATGAACAGAAAAGATAACAGAATTTTTTTTTATTAATTCTTTCGATCTGTCAAGGCAACGTCCCTGAGAGAGGAGAGTGTGCAGAACTGTACAACAAGGCAGATGGTGATTCCCAACAGATAGATGAACTATGTCTAATACATCTGTGTAAAAGGAAGCCATAGACAGAAAAATGGAAACATATCAGCCATCTAGAATTTCCAAAGGTGAAAAATAAATACATTTATGAGACTTGTATCAATAGATGACTTTACTGACCTACATTAAACCGAGCAACAAGTACCAAAATCACAAACTAATTTTAAAAATGGAGCGACTTCTTTAATTTGGAATGTAAAAAGTAAGAAAAAAAAACTGTCATTTGTTACACTTTAAATAACAATATGACCAATATAAATATTCCACGAACTGCAAACTTAAAGTAGAAGAGTTTCAAACAACCTTTTTTCAGCGTTACAACAATGGCTCAGATTTATTTTTAACTCTTTAGTCTTTCCTGCATTAAAGTCAACGAAACATTAAAAAATTCCTTTCCCTCCATTTCTTAAAAATGAATTTTCTATAAGAAAAACAATAATAAAATTCAAATATTTAAATCACGCACCAAAACAACCATCAGATGATATCTGTTAGTAAAAACAGAGCAGAATACAAACCAAAAGGGGATTTAAAACAGGTAAAATGAGGTACATGACTGTGCCTGGAAATAAACTTAAAACACAAATGTAGGTGAAATAATAATAATAATTAAAAAAACACAAATAAATGTATTTAATAAATATGCAATTTTTCTCTATTTACAACATGGAATAGAAGGCTGTGTTTACAACATGTATCACAATTATGAGTCATACATATTTACTTTTATTTTCTCAAAAAGAAAACTCTTTCCTGATCAGACTCTTGTGCAAGACTGATCATTATAATAAAGGTCACTTGTGTTTAGTTCATGTGCATAATAAAGTTCTGGTTTTTTTTTCTTCTTTGGATTAAGTAATTTTCTTCAATCTTGTAATGCGGATCATGGTCTATGGTGGCAGCGCCGTCTTCAAACAGTGAAACATTCAGTCAGTAGCACTAAATCAGCCACATGTTCAGTAGTCAGCAATAAATCCAGTGAAAAAAGACTCTCAGCAGAAGTGTCAAATTTCTCTGCTGCCACCTTCCACCATAAAGTCTGAGTGAATGAAGTCAGTCAGCAGGAATTACTGAGGCACAGCAGGAGTAACGGCCCGGCCTTAAAGTGCTCTGGCTGCCATGGTCGTAACCGTGGCGATGTTGAGGTGCAGCAGCGTTTCGGCGAGGTCACCTGTGGCTTGCCGACATCTGCCGGTTCCACATGCCGCGTTTGGAATGATAGTAGTGATAAAAGTTCCTCAAGTAGATCCTTTCCACCTCCAGTCCACCTTGCAGGATCCTGAAACAGAGAGAAGGAGAGAACCAATTATTTCCTATCAGCTGTTATAAATTAAACATGCACTTTGTAATGAAGCATAAGCAGGTGATGAGACAATAGTTTAATGATACAGCCAAATAAAAGTTGTTGACAGTAAAACAGCAGCATCAGCAGCATTTAGAGTCGGTTGTTGAATATATTTGGCTTCTTGCAACGCCAGGAGCAAAAATAACAGCAAAACCAACAGTGTGAGAAACACCCCCTAGAGGCTAGTTCCAACCCCCCCCCCCCCAATCAAAACCCTACCCTTGTTGAAAAGCAGAAAAAAAATCTGAATTTTACTAATACATTTAATTGTAATTCATTACTTGTTGTTTAAAAATAACTTGACTGACAGCAGGATAGTGGGCGGGACTTTCAACCCCAAGATTAAAGTGAGTCGACACTGGCTCCTAAAGTACAACATGGCAGAACCAGTAAACAGGAAATTTGGGTTTCATTTTTGAAGAACAAAAGTAGACAGACATGTGTCGTCCATCCATCCCAAATCTCGATGGAAAACACACAAACACACACAATATTAACTTAAAAAAATCTGGTGAAATTCATGGAAAATGTCAACAGTTTCTCGACTGTATCGTTGGATTTCATAATCTTTAACATGATGAATTTGTGTCTGAATGCACATCAAATAAGCGTGTATCAGTTAAAACTATGAAATTTGACATTTGCATAAATGTGATAAGTGGGTGTAATAATAAATCTCAAGGCACGTTTTATCTGCAGACAACAACATCCAAACCTTTTAACAACCATTTTTTAAACGACGTTTCCTCCCACGTCTCGGTTCTTCTGTGAGAAACATTTAGAACTTGTTACACACGAGTAAAGAATCAACAACAATAACTGAGAGTTTTATGCTCTATATACTATTTGAATAAAAGGATTAGACCTCTAACGTCAAACAAGAGGGTCAAAGGAAACGGTGAGAGCTGCTCTGAGACATTTGATGTCAAATACGTGTTTATAATTTTGCGGTTCTAGTTGCACGTTTTGACTGTTATGAAGACAAATCTGTAAAACAACATGTTTGTTTTGTGTTTTAAACTTTAACCGAGGGATAAAATATACTTTTAAATGAAATGTAACAGCTAATGACAGAGTTTTATACAGATCGAGACTTTAGTGAAGTGAGGAACCGACCTGTCCAGGAGCTCCCAGTCCTCTCCTCCCCAGCGGTCTCTGAACTCTCTGGTGTTCATTCCTCCAATTGAGTCCAGGTCAGATTTATAAATCCCCAGCAAGCCAAAACCATTGACCTCCCAGTAACCTGCAGCCAGACAGTTCAGTCACATCTCCATCAGCATTTAGTCCATTTTTTTTTGGTCATCCAGAAAAGACAAAAATTAATACTTGATCTGAAACTCGTAATCGATTCATTCAGCAGTTAAGTATTGCTTTGATTCATGTGTTACGGAAGGACAAGAAAAGATGCCGCATGTCACTTACACGAACAACCATGTGGAGTTGAAGACATGCTAAACTCGAGAAGAGTTAAATTTAGGTAGGTTTCTCATAAATTTGAACAAAAGAAAGTAAAGCTTGTTGCAGAAAAGGAACAAAATGCACCACAATTATCTTTTTTATTATTCCATGATGATCTGATCCAATTTCAAGTCAGGATATGAAAAATTATCAGGCATTAATATCTCATTTAGGTGAAATATACACAGTGACTCCTGATCATTATTGTTAGGTAGTTGCAAAACAAAAAGCAATAATAAAGTATAACAGACTGGAGATATCTCTGTAAAGTGGATACAATTAGATTTGAATTTTTGCAATTTGGTGTAATTAAAACAAAATACACCAAATAAATAGGTGCAAAGCCTTTGTGCTGACCTCTGGCCTCTGACGGAGTCATGCCACAGTCCAGCCTGAGGACTATGGGAGCAAACGCCATGTATCCCTCCACACAGTGTTTCCTGATTGTATCCAGGATGGAAGGAGGGAAGTGGATGTGGAGATCACAGAGAAACACGATGCTGTGGTCGTCCTGAAGTAAAGAGATTAAAATCATTAGGATCTCTTTAGATGAGGATTTTCTGCATTGTGATGTTTCCGTGCTCACGTTTATTAGATCGACTCCTGCCTGCAAACCAGCAGAGCGCTCAAAGTTCCCACCCAGCTTCACATACTGGTACCTATTGACGAGTCGACAGTCCCATAAACACTTCAACACAAGTTTTACTGGTAGTAGCAGTGAAATAAATGCAGACCTGGGGAGGGAGGATTTCTGAAGGGTCTTCCTCACGTCCATGTCGGTGCTGCTGTAGTCGGCGATGATGAGGTTAAAGTTTGAATCTCCGGTTTCTCTGAACAGTTGCTCCATGTCTCGGATCAGCTGCAGCACCCAGCGAGCCTGATTCTTAACTGAAAACCACATTCACAAAAACTATTTTGAGATCAACAGACTCCAAAAAAAAACTTCTTTTTTGCATTAAGTGACTTGACAAAATCGAAAAAATGGTGTTTAAACCTTCAAATCAAACACAAGTCTCGCCTAAACGCTTTAAACTCTGATGAACTAGAGTAAAAAATGACCGTGTGAGCATCCAATCAGATTCTCCGACCTTTGTTAAAGGATGTGACATACCTGGCACGATGAAGTGAACGGTGGCGAACGGGTTCCAGTGGAAGCCCACCGGGTTACACATCACCAGCTGAGGCGTCGAGCGCTTGAGCCCGAAGTCCCTGCTGCGGCGAATCAGAGTGTAGATGTAGTGTGTCAAACGCAGCAGCTGGCCGTTAGCGTCTTTCAGCTCAAGCTCCAGGAGGTAGCGGCTGCCCTGGTACCCGTCTACACGTTTCACCACATTAACCACTCGCACCAGGGTGAAGCGCCTGAAAGGGGCATCAGAAGAACATGAAATCACGATGATAGGAACCTTTTTAGTGTAAGATCTTCTAATAAATACCTGCACACTACAAATATACTAGTTTAAAATACTTCTAAGGTAATTACGTCTACATGTGTAACTATTGTAGTGTTGAATAACAGGGAAAGATATTTAACCAAGCTGAAAAATAAAGAACATGGTTAAATTAAACCAAAAAAAAAAATGAAAATTTGTATCAGATTAATGAAGCAAAATACAAAATTTGTCATGTGATGCAGTTTAGGAGCTGTGACTCAGTGAATAATTCTCTCATGGCTCTGGTAGTTTGAGCTTTATCTTTAACTAAACTGACATTTAATCAGAAAAAACTAACCACATGGAAAGTTTGACATTTGAATTCTACAAAATATTATCATTATCAAACTGGTTAAACATACTGAGAAAACCTGACGTACATCACACGTACAGGCCGCGCTTTGAGAATCAGATAAAAGAGTAACTGCTGATGTACGTCGCGTAGATGTGTTACAGCGGTCTGCTCTCGGATAATTCAAACACACACACACACACACACATGCGTACCCTTTGTGCTTCCTATTAAGTTGATCCATGAAGGCGTTGACCATTGGCAGAGCATCACTGAGGTGAAGCAGCAGATTTCCGGAGACGTTGCACTGCAGGTCGATCCAGTCTGAACGCTGTGCCTGAAGGTCCAGGTGGTTCACCTGGAAGGTTTGATTCCAATACACCTGTGTGTCAAACACTGGTGCTGGAGTGAGATTTTCATCATCATCTTCACCTTCTGTAAAGTCTTGTTGACCCCACAGATCCTCCTTTGCATCCGTCTTGCCGTCGGCTCTGTTGACATCTCTCCCTCTTGCTTGACGCCCCTCTCCTCTCTCATCCGTCTTCTGTTTTCTCCCTTTTCCTCGATTCTCCAGTTTAGAATTGTAGCTGTGATTATTTGAAGTTTGAGGTAGAGGCATGTTCATCTCTATCTCCTTATCCCTGAGCGCTTTCCTGGGATCGGTTTCATCTTTATTTGATCTTGTGATAACGTGGTTTGAACCACTGCTGGCGGTCGTAAAACGCCTGGCGACGGGTGGGCGGAGCGTCTCCTCTCTCTTTGAAATTCTCCACTGACTGGACTGATTGTCTTTTTTTAACAGAGGAGCATCCCTGTCGTGGTTTTGAAGCTGGGGGACTTCCGTGCTCTGGATTTGTGTATCGTTCACTTTGTGGTACGTCTGGATCTTGTTCTGTTTGATGGCGAGTGGATCTGATGGAACAGCTGGTTGTTGTTTTGTTTTAAGCTGCTCGTTGTTAAACTGCACCGGTGAACGAGTTTGCTCTGGTTTTCTTCGTCTCTTTACCGTTCTGACTTTTCTCTTGGGTTTTACTCTTTTAACTGGAACTGCTTGTTTAAACTCTGTCCTGTTTCGTTGCACGTGCTCATCTGGAACTTGCACCATCTGTCGGGGTTGAGCTGGTTTTCCAGGTTCTTCCTGGAGTTGCGACACATTTTTTTCGCCTTGTTTTATCTGCTTTTCTTCTATGTGTATTCTTTTATCAGATGCCTCATTCAGCGCCTTGGCTGTTTCTTGCGGGACCACAGCGAAGAGTTTACGCCTGCGTCTCTGAGCATAATCATCATAATCATCTCCATAATCTGTGTAAATGTCATTATTCATCTGGTTTGCTCTGGATTTCCTCTTTTTCTCAAAATCCTCCATGTCAAAGTCATTATAATCATCTTGAATGGACTTTTTTCTCTGAAAGCCAAAATCTAACATCCAACAAAAACAGAGTGAGAAATACAGACTAAATTTTTCTAATAATTTATGCAATTTTACTGAAAAGATAAAAGAAAATACCTCCGTTTTTGTTCCCTTTTTCCTTCTTATTTGGATGATCTAATCTCATGTATTTGGAGAAACCATACCTGGAAGAAATAACATAAAATGAGTAACATTGTTGTTGTTTTTTTTTGTAACATGCTACTTTAAAATGAATAAACGAACAAGAGTACAGGAAAAACCACCTGTAGATAAAGGAACACGGAGTTGTACGTGTCCTGCGGAGCAGTTAGTATCTCACCTCGCGGCTGACAGTCAGAAAAATCTCAGTTTGGAAACTTGGGGATAAAATTTTGTGGGAGTATCAAGTTGTTTCAGAGTGGTCAGTTTGAATCAAACACACATTATGTCACAACTCATCAGGATTAAACTGCATGGTGTTACGAGTTTTTGCTGCTCGTGTCTTTAATGAAACAGTGTTAATTTTGGCAAGAAATTTTAATTTAGTTTTAGTCATAGTCTTTTGACTAAAATTCTTTTCAATTTTAGTCACAATTTTAGTCACTAAACTAGTTTTAATTGTAGTCTAATTTTAGTCGACGAAAATATGTGGCAGTTTTAGTCGACTAAAATCAATTGTAGATTTAGTCGACTAAAATAAGTATATTTTCTAAAGTATTAATTTAACCCTGTAAGACCCAACTTATTAAAAAATAGCCAGAAAATTCTGATTATTTGGAACTGAGACATTTACGAAGCCTTAGAACAAAATTCACAAACGTTTTTTGCAGTATCATGTTATTTATAATAGATCTTTTGTATCGCATTTATTACATTGGCCGTAATTTACGGTTTAATTGTAATTAAAAAAATGAGTTAATAATAATGCATTCATCCATATAGTAATGATGATTTAACCTGAAAAAAAAAATGCAAGTGGATCATTTACTGGGAGCAGCCATGTTAGAAATGATCAAAACTATGTAGCAAATATGATACAAGGGGCATTATAGGGTTAACAACTGCAATACAGGATGGACATTTTCTTACCATTCCACACTTCATCTGGCGTCTTCCCGGGAGCATCTCAAACAACTACGGAAGCCTCTGCTCACCGCTCAATAAGCCGAGCTCTGATTGGTTCTTTTCACAGTAGCCCCAGCTGTTAGCTTTTTGACTGATTCCTCTCGTCTTTTATTTGTAAATGAAAATCAACATAATTTTAGTCATAATAATCGTCTCAAATAGGGCCGTCTATTTTAGTTTTTGTTTCGTTTTCGTCTGCAAAAATATATTCGCGACTAAAATTATGACGAAATATTTTAGTCAACGAAATAAACACTGTAATGGAATTGAGATACGTGTTAAAACATATCAGCCACAAATCAGAGCCTGAGGTGTAGTTTGTTATAATGTTTCACACAGCACCTCTTTTGCATCAGCCACATTTACTAAGCAGACATTGTAAAGTGTGTCTGTCTATAAAAAAAAACATCATATTTACTTTGAATGATTGACTTGTACTGCTTTAAATCCTTCTCACCAATCTACGATCTATCCCTATAAACTGTATCCCAGTGTGTGTTTTAGTTTTAATTAGGAGACATATTGATATTTAGAATTACACGTGAATCTTTTATACACGCTGTGTTTCTCCCCTAAAGACTCACATTTGCATGTAGTAGGAGCTCTCAGGATAAAAGCAGCTGTTCTCTGTCTCCATGTGTGTGAGGCGAGTGTAGTCGTTTGGGTAGATGTACGACATGTGGACCTACAGAAATCAAAAGAGACGATGTAAACAAAACAAAAAACACCAAAGAGATGCATCATGAGATTCTGTACACTGAAGTTTCAATGATTAGATGTCCTGAAACCAGAACATTTCCCAGGCTCAGGCCGGACTTCTGAAAGGATATTTAAAGTTTCAGATGAGAAAGAGAAATCTAGAATAAAATATGGCCAATTTTAACAAAATAACTTGCAATTAGTCAAATGAAAATATGAGCTTCATAGAATAAGCAAATCAACATTTACTATAACTAGATGCAGCAACTTAACGTGGGAATTAAGGCCGAAATAAAACAAGCGCCCATATAAGTCCCGCCTCCTCCATGTAAATTAATGGGACATTTTCCTGACAAAAAAAAAAATATATATATATATACCTTCAGGTGTTGACGTGTACTTTGACTCACAGTGCTTAGCTTGATGAGAAATGTTCGATTTCCTAATACATTTCACTGATGCTTAGAAAGCACCGTGACTGTGTGCAAATGAGTGGGCGGGACTTTCTGCTCTACATCTCTACTGCAGCGACGTCAGTGATAACAATGCGACCTAAAAGTGCATCTTTTACTTTCCTGAAAGGGTTAAATCAATGTGTAATTTATTATTGCCTGTAAGTAAAGATTTGACTCATGGATACATACAAACTGCAGTCCCTGGTAACGAAGCAGAGGAAAGTCTTTTATCGTGTAGCTGGGTTTGTACTGGCAGTCGGGCAGCACACCTCGGAGGAAATCGCTGTGGATCAGACGTACTGAAAAACAATGCGCAGATTTGACTCACATTTGCTTTTCACCTGTTTAGTTAAAGGAAATGACTTGCTGAACACTTCACATCCGGGATGATAGGAAACACAGACGTCTCTCACCTTGGTAGAGCGAGTCGCGTGGGTCTTCCCTCAGCATGTCTGCTGCAGTGCTGTGCTTCTTGGTGGGGGTGCTTTGGTGGCTCGCAGCTGTCTGTGGTATGTGGTTGACATCACTCATCAGCAAGCTCGACTCATCTGTGGGAGGAAACCCACGGAAGGATTTGCATAGGAGAAGTGATTCAGCATGGTTTTTTTTGGGCCAAACAGTTAAACGCTGTGCCAGATTTTTGTTTCCGACACCTAGAACGATGCGCTACTTACTGACGTAAAGGGAGATGTGCTTAGATTCAATAACTGTAAATCTAAAGCCTTCATTCAGGAGCTGCCACTGGGAGGAAAAACAAACAAAAAACCTAAACTAAATACACGAGTCTCCCATTTCAAGTTGAAAACAAACAAGAAGATGAGTAAACTACTTACTGCCACCTCTACGTGGTCGGTCCCTCTGTCATTCTGCTTATAAACAACTTCAAAAAAATATCTCCTCTTAGACGACAGCCTGGAAGATATTTAAAATTCCTATTAAATTCAATAAAAAAAATCATATGAAAACAAACAATTTCTAAAGATCTGAGTTTTTGTTCAGGTTTTATACAGAGGTTAGATCAGCTTTCACCCCGTTTCCTCTGGAGATGTTGTCTGTTCTTGGAAAATTCAAACAATACAAACGTCGATCTTTAAGATGGAGAGAAAACCAAACTTTTTCTATCTCTCTTTTGCACTTTTTTTTTTTTTTTAAAGGAGTCAAAAGTTTAGGTCTTAATCACTGCTGAAACTAGACGACTACATGAATGAGTCATCTTGGTTACAGAGAACATATGAGGTAAATAAAAAAAAAAAACACATCTAAATGATAAAAACTCTTCAAACAGGATGTTTTCAACTTGCAAACTGGGATGATGAACAGAGATGCATCTGTTGAAAAAGGTCCAATTTAAAAAATAAAAAAAAAATAAAAAAATCTGAAATCACAAGGAGAAACTCTGCCGCCAACATGCAGGCTGAGATTTTCTCCTAAAAATGGCAACTAAACGTTTATTTCCTTGTAGGATTGCCGCGTTCTGGACACCTGAGAATCTGCACAGACTTGTTAACATAGAAGAGATCAGCACAGACCAGCAACAACTTTATATAGGAGCTTTTCTAGCAGGAGCTTGGTTGGAGCAGGTTCTACCTCAGAGACCTTATCACACAGTCAAAGCTGTGAGAAAGGAAATTAACTGAAACATCTTTAACCTAATCTCAAAAGAGAGGCCACTGCAAAGCTGAAAAAAAAAAAAAAACATCTTTAATTTTCTGAAAAGTTTTTGACTACTTTCAGGATCACTATAATTATAAAGCTGTTCTGTTTCTTTAAAAAAGGATCCTCTAGATTTATATCTGTAGATGTTGGTGACCGGGCACAATCCAAACAACCAGAAATAATTGGAATGGTTGTGTAATTACAATGGATTGTGTTACTGTTTGAAATCATAAAACCTGCAGTGTTTCCTGTTCAGTTCCAGACAAACTACACCTACAACGTGTTACGCAACCTTTCCAGCAAACAAGCAAATATGAATTCTTCAGATTAGTCCAAGAGTAATGTTCCAACGAAGAGAGACGTAAAGAAAACCACGTGGTTCAATGGAAATTTTAGCAGTCAGAAAAAAGTGCCATAAACCTGCAACAGAACTTCAACAAAACCATCTGATCTGAACGGTCAGGCTGGTTGATAATGTTGCCTTAGAACGCCGGCATTGTGACGAAAATCCGATCAAACCACTCCCATAATTTCTTGAAGTAAAACCTGTAAGTTGAGCTCAAACAAGGTAATAAAATCCAACTAGTTCCATTGTTTTGTGTGTCAGTTGATGAGATCGAATCACCGTCATACAGTAACTTTTAAGATCATTTTAGTAAAATAGTGTGAAAGTTTTATTCTATGAAAATGGCCTGTTTTTTTTACATAATGATAAGTGTTGTTAAATGAAACCCCAAGCAGGCATGGGGACAGGTAGGTGTGTGTGTGTGTGTGTGTGTGTGTGTGTTTGTATTTCTGACCTCCTGGGGACCCGTTTCCTGACTTTTACTATCTTTCTGGGGTCCGAGGGTTCTTGTGGGGACCGAAGCCTGGTCCCCATGAGGGGGACTCCCCTTTTTAGGGTTAGGGGTTAGGTTTATAGGTATGGTGTGAATAGAGTTTTAGTTAGTCTTAGGGTTAGTTATAGATCAGTAATGGTTAAGGTTGGGAAAAGGGTTTGGGTTAGGTATAAATCTAGTTACTAAAATCAATGGAAGTCAATGGACGGTCCCCATAAGGATAACAAAACACACTTGTGTGTGTGTGTGTGTGTGTGTGTGTGTGTGTGTGTGTGTGTGTGTGTGGTAAGGAGTGATTACACTGGAAAGGAAACTTAAGCCTCTCATTCCTGCAACAATACTGGGTGGAACAACTGGTCACGAATATTCACATTCTAAAATGACATTTTTGCTTGACAAATTTGGAGGTTTTAGGCATCGGAACATATAAGAAAAAAGTATGATCAGAACATCTGATCAGGAAAACACGTGGAAACAGTGTGTAAGAACAGTAAGTACACGTGTACTGTTGGTGATCCGTAGCATTCAAATGAGAGGCGCAAGCAAAGCTCAAAGGACATGTTGCTGCACATTAATACTTTAAGAATATTTCTAAATAGTTTTTGAATTTAAAAAAATTTATTCACAAGTGAGGAAAAATATTAAAAGAAATCTGCCAATTGTTCCAGGAGCTCAGCTCAAAGTGATACTGTGCAATTCTGAGAAAAGTTGCGAGATCTACATCTCAGATTCTGCAGGTAAAATGTGACGTTTTATGAATAAATAATACATTTACATTTCACTGGATATTAGAAATCTTATAGCAATGATTAACTGAACTTCAAAGGTTCTAAAAGAAATAAAATATGTTCTTGAATGCAGGATCAAGGTCTGCTGGAGAATTTTTGAAGCATCTGACGCACAATTTACATTTCGAACTAGAACGATTGTGGTAGAATAACAAACTCAGATAATTCATTCAGGCTGAAACTGCTTTCAACCACAACAGAAGCTTAAATGAAAAGAAATCTAACGAGTTGAATCGTGAGTTCATTGAAGGGGCCTTTTTAAATCTTTCAGCAGTTATTAGAGGAAAACCACAAACTGGATTCAGAACTCACCGAACCGGTCTTGATGTCTGACTTGAATATTTCTCAAACTCTCCGGGGGCTGTCCATTCTTTACCAGACTGTAAATCAACAGGAAACACGAAAATAAAAGTCACAGAGACTAGAGAGGAATTCACCAGCAGTGGAGATGACAAGCATACCTTTCCAACCCAGGCCAGCAACTGCAAGTTGAGGGGGGAGTGGTCTTTGCTGAGCCACAATTCAGAGTTGTCGTCAGAGCTCAAAGCAAACACAAAATCTCCTGAGAGAGAAGAAACAAACAAACAAAAAAAAAGGATTAAGAAATGAGGAAGAAGCAGAGAATAACATGCAGGTGTTAGAACATTTAAAAAGTAAATCAAGTACCATCAGCATACGGATGTAAATAACCAAATATCCTGAGGCCGTAGTTGGTCCATTGAGGAGCTACAGCCAGTTTCTGTACTGTAGTTCTGGACTGAAAGAGGAAGAAAACCAGGTTTTAAAAAAACAAGGCTCATACTGCCGAAGCAGTTCATGCTCAAACTGAGGATTCTGCATGTAAATGTGGAATGCAACTCTGAAAGTGTGTAAATATGTGAGTGTGTGTTTGTCTACGCTTTTGTGTGCAAGAAAAAAATGTCGAATCCACAAAACACAAAGTCTTTCTGCTTTTAAAAAGTGTCACAGGTCTTTAAACGTATGTTAGAAACGTATGCAGCATCAGATCAGGTGATGTAAAGACATTTAACACATTGATAAAGAAGGCTGGTTCTGTTCTGGCAACTGATCTGGAGACTGTTGAGTTGATTGTCCAAATCAGGATGAAGAGCATGATGGAAAACCCTCATCATCCTCTTCACAACACAGTAACTCAACAACAGAGTGTCTTCAGCCAGAAGATGCTTCAGATCTGCTTCAACACAAACTGATGAATTTGCATTTAAATATTTTGTTCAATAAAAAAAAAAAAACAGGACAAAAACAGAAATAAGTATCGTGTGTCGGCCATCGGCTGTCCTGACTGCTAAACTCTCAAAAACCTGGTCGACCTCGAGTCATGTCACATGATTTCCTGTCAAACACAGTTAATAAATTAAAAGATGTCTTTCATGCCCGAGGTGTAGAATCTCAGCTACTAACACATGATAATGTAGCTCAATACATGTATCTATAAAACAGACTGACCTGTAGCCCTTTCTGTTTCGACTATGACTAGCTAAAATTAGCTATGACAGCCATCTTGAATCAAATTCATCAGGATTTTTTTTGCAAAGGAACACACAAAGAGACACATGCAAAAATCTGCTGGATGGCGATTAAAACAAAGAGATGATGAGAGTGTGACTCACATGTGGATATAAAGGGTAGTGCAAATTGTTGCGCAGGTCTGCAGTTGAACCACCGCACCAGTCCTCAAACACATGGAGGTTGGCCTGTCCCTTGAACTGCAGGAAGAAGGATGAGACACTAATAACACACACACACACTTATATCTGCTGCAGCAGGACTGCTAACCATCTGTCCTAAACCAACAGCTGCACGACTCCTACGACACAGTACTGTTCGACAGCGATGTGATTAAATGACTGCTTTCAAATTCCACCTACAATCCACTCGCACCTCATTGCATGTATTAATCAAAGAGTTTGTTCAACCACATTGTGTGTAAAAATGAAGAGCTCCATGTAGAAACGAATGCATGAAGACGATTCTTCACATAAAACCACTTAAATGTCTCCTACACTTTGTTTCATCTTAATTAAAGTCGGTAGGCGACACTGAAAGCACACGCATGCATGAGATGAAACAGCTGAGTTTCAGTAGAGGCCCAGATGTCCCGTAAACATACACCGCTGTGACATCTGCCAAAGAGGTCATGTTATCTGATCTTCATGTGTGTTGATCGCTGCACCGGCTACAGGATCCTGCGAGTCGAATCCAGGAGCCATGTGATGTGGTTAATCTGGTTTCCTCAGTGGTCAAGCGGAGCAGTTTGCTGTCGTAAGCAAAAAATAGTTAAAGGTTCGCATGAGGTTCACACAAAGGGCTGTAAAACAATCACTCCCGTCTGCATCAGCATTGCTTATAATATTTAACAGTTTTTTTTTTTTAACGACTGAAGCTCAAAGGTGAAAAACTCTCTTCACAATCTGTTGTAACCCTGTTGTTCTGTACCAACAACAAACCACAGCTGCATATTAAACCTTCCTGCATGGTGACACATTAGAGTGAGAGACTTCTAAAGTGCAGGACTTCATGCAACTGACTGCAGCATTTGAAGTCATTACCTATGTAATCACACATGTCTAGGTCTTTAATTAAACATAAAGTATGGTTGATTGTATGAGGAGATGTTCTACTTGATGTTATTTATGGTGTAATTATGTATTTTAAGTCATTTGTTGGCTGTTTTACTAAAAAAAAAAACAGGTATTTAACCACGTTTAAAGGATAAAGAAAGTACATAAGAGTTTTTGAGCCTTTAAACTGTCACTAGAACAAGTTCAGGAGAGAAATAAATCTGTCACTATAAAAGCTTCATATCTACAAATGCACTCCAGGAAAGTTGTTTTTAATTAAATAATGACATGTTTTTTTCTAGTACTTGTGATTTATAGCTTACATTTTGTCATGAGATCCAGATATTTACTCGGATTCTAGAGCCTAAAAATGGGACTAATGTAACAGATCTATTTAAAAAACTTAAAAATTGGATTTTCGTAGAATATTAGAATTTTACACCAAATAAGGATGCATGTAGGACTAACTCATTTTTTTATTTGCTTAGCTAATGTGAGGTAACTAATATTGCATGTTTGTTTCCTCGAGTATACCGATAGGTGTAAGTCGACCATTTTTGGATTCTGATTGTTCTTAGATTGTTCACTAAAACACTCTCCTGTAAAAATGAGGTTTAGGAACTTTAAATTCTATATTTTAAAGCTTTAAAAGATGTAAAAGTCTGTTTTAAAACATCTTAAGTTGCATCAACATGATAGCAGGAACTATTACGACACAGTGTGGTTACATCAGAACTTTAAAAGCTGAAATTGCGACGACTTCCCTTCAACATGAAGCATGAGGTGCAAACATCTGGCTGAAGAACAGACCTGCTTAGTGGAAACGTAACAAACCAAATACAAGCTGCTGCGGTTGCAAACTCCGAATGAGTAAATTCACAAAGGCGGGAGGAAACTGGGCAGGTTCAGACAGGTTATTCAGAGTGCAAAGGATTGTGATTGTATTAAGCATGTAGTTAATGTGAAGACAGACAGACACACAAACCTCTGGTTTCCATGTTTGTGGAGTGTAGCGGGAGATCCAAGCAGCTGAATCCTCCACTGAGTCTGGTGGGCCGGTTTTTTTCTCCTAGAAAATGAATCAAACCCGGTTTAACTTGATCTTTGTTTCCTCCATTCTCCTCGACACAAACACACAACCTTTCATCACCATAGTTCTAGGAACCACTTTTTTTTTAATCTAAACTGTTTACCCTTTGGTCCAGCATGGCTCTCCTCCAGCTGCCTCTGTCAGCATCACGATTCACACCTGAAGGAAAACAGGAAAAACCATCAGAGCTTTGCAGGGCTGATGGGTAACTGCTTACAAAATACCACATGGTCTCCTTTGGGAATTAAAAAAAAAAAAAGAAGTGTGATTTAAAAGATAATGGAGCTGCTCTGTATTAATATTAGTTAGTTAGTTGTCTTTAACAGCCTATCATGTAAAAAGGCAACTATTACAACCAATACGTTTAACTTCCTCTATGACTGATGTAGTTTAAGTAGCTCAAGTGTTGGCAGATTTTAATTTTCAGTTGCTTCCCATCCACTTTAATTAGTGTCCTAGAGGAGTTTCATCAAGTTTAAACCGCAGCTGATGATCACTGAATATAACTCAGCCAGGGGCTTCAAAGATCTGCTGTGCTGTGACACTTCTGTCACGGCTAAAATATTTAATTTAACATTCCGTCAGAAGCAAATATATTCCCTCCGACCTCCTCCGTTATTGCTCAAATTACAGGGTAGCAGGCGAATCAGAATTGGGCTCGACTGTTTGGCTTTTTATGAGCTTGTGGTAATAGCTTGTGAACTGAGGTTGCAGGGCTAAAGAAGGTCTGTCATTATCACCAGGGTGGAGATCTCCAGACACACACCCGAGACATTCAGGTCAGAAGAAAAGCGAGACAAGACACCATTTATTGACTGAACTACTCTTTAATATTTTATTTTGAAACTACAGTAGTAGCAAAAAGGAAACCAAACAGATTCTGTTTTTCAATTTTTACTCACCTGCTTTTGTTTTTTTAAATGCAAGAAAGCAAACGTTCCTATTGGACAATTTATGAAAGCCAGAAAGCTCTGGGTAAATACTGTTATACTTGTATGATGATTTTAAAGGAGTGGCCATGTAAAGCTCAGAATAAACTTAACCGTCTAGATCTGGATTTGACAGGTGGACACACGTTGTCTTTTAGCTTAGAACAATTCCTGTAAATAATGTGAATCTTACATGTAAAATGCAAAGAATCTCATTTTAATTTGAAAGGGTGCACGTTATTGTACAAAGGAAACCAGACAAGTCCAAAATTTCAGCTTTAGCACAAGAAGACTGACTTGGATGAGTCCAGTAGAAAATCCTCTGCACGGTAAAGAAAACACTGCTCATGCATAAAGTCGCTGTTCTTTATTTAGGTCTGCACGTTTTCTGGTTAATGATCGAGAAAAAGCTTCATACCTACATCCTTAAAAACAACCACATGAGGTGAACCATGAGAGTGTGGTAAAAGTAACAAAAATAAAAAGATATGAAGGAGACTGCAGAGACAGACTTTTATCATAAACTCCACTATTTTCTCGTTTGTCCTCCAGGATTAAATAAAAATAAATTCACCAGGAGAGACAAACCCTACATAAAATCCCACGCTGGCAGTCATTTATCCATTAAGACACTTATTAACTGCAGCTGCTCAAACTTATCAAAGTGTCTGTGTGACCTACAAACCAGCAGCTCCTTAAAGACATGTTTCTTTAAATCTTGATCCTGCAACCTGCCCTGACAGTATGAATCTGTCTGGGTTAGACATGATAAACCTGTTGCACAAACTGTTGTTTGTTCTTGTCAGAATTGTTTATAGGATTTGCATTGTAGTTTCACAATAAAATTGCATCATTTAACCCGATTTTCTGACAGCAGGCAACTACCATTAATCTGTAAAATCAGTTTTTAAGGTGATGAGATAATGCACGTAAACCTTGGTACAGATAGGAGTATGGCGTTTAAGTAGGAAACGATGGAAGTATCAACGTGCTTGTGTTCGAACGAAACCGCATGAGCACAACTTCCTTCCACTCCAGCGATCTTAAAAGGTCGGATAATCTCCAGAATTAGTTATGCGAGACATTTACAGCAGAGAGGAGAAAAATATTACCTGAGGTCGTCTCAGCTGTGTGCCTGACATTGTTCATTCATGAAATAAAAAACTGAAACATGGACCTTTCAAACCTGAGACAGCAGGAGCAGCTCGCTCACGAGGAGAGGCAGGAAGTACCTGTCGACAGGTGCACAAGTCTCACAGAAATCACTTGATAGCAGTGATTGCCTCAAGTTAAGGATCATATTTTATGTCCCTGACAGTTTACTTTTTTTTTTTTGTATGATTCTGTTTAACATATTAAAAGCTCATGTCTGATTTTCATTTGATTTTTTTTTAGTCTGTTTTTACTTATTAAGACTTTTATCAGTTTCATGTTATTTCTGTGACCATCAAGGGTTTTTCCCATTGCTGATGGAAGCGTAACAACTATTTTGAATAATCTCTTCAGTGGTCCCAACAAATCTGTTAAGCTAAAAATGATAAGAATAATTTTTCTTATCTATTTGTTATATTTGTAAAATACACAAATAATTTACTTGTAACTTTTATCTATTTAACTTTCAGAAGGGAAAATCAGATGACTTTATGCTTGGAGTTGAATTTATGGCAAGTGTTTAATGAATTCTAGCTCAAGTAGGAACATGTGCTGATTGCTAACGAGCCCTGAGGCCAAATAATTTGGTTCAGTTAATGTCTTTGTGTTTATTTAATCTAATGTACTGTAAATGTTTGGAATATAAAACTATTATATTTTTATAAATTGTATTTTTTTTGTAGCCAGTCCTACATTCTTTTATAATCTCCTGTTATAAACATGGATTCAGGTGGAAGGTGGAACTCGCTGTATCAGGTGTGTGCCATGATGGGTGTAGTCCAAAAACCATTACAGTTAAAAGACAAAAAGATCCACTAACAAGGCCAAGACAAACTTAGAGCAGTAAATATTTTCTTTAGAGAGCCTGAAAGTAAAGCTGAGAACATCTTACTATTTATTGTAATGTACACTAACCTATATGAATAAACTATAGAGAAATAAACATGAACAACAGTCATCATCACTCAAAATAAGACTGATATAGAACATTTTTGAATATTTGAAAAAAAAACACAAATCTAAACCAAATAAACATCCATCCACTGAGGTTTACATCTAATCCTGCGGTTGGAGCTGAAGACGCCGTCATACACCTGGACGTTCAGGCATCACTGTGTGGGTCATGTTCACAATTAAGATGCTTTACTGTGTAAACAACTCCAGAAGACACAGGTGGATACCTCCACAATCACCTGGATAATCACCTGACAATCAGACAACAGTTTGTGAGACTGAAGGATTTGTCTGACCAGGTAATCAGCAGCACAGGAGCACCACAGGGGACTGTACTCTCACCATTCCTTTTCACTCTGTACACTTCAGACTTTCAGTCCAGGTCAGAGTCCTGCCATCTACAAAAATACTCTGATGACTCTGCAGTTGTTGGTTGGATCAGAGATGGACAAGGGACTGAGTACAGAGACCTGGTGGACCCGCTCTGCGTCCTTGTGTGGAAACAATCATCTCATCATGAATGTGAACAAGACAAAGGAGATGATTGTGGATTTTAGGAAGAGCAGCAATACCAACAACCATTTCCATCATGGGAGAAGAAGTGGAAGTGGTGGAGGAGTATAAACACCTGGTGTTCACCTGGACAACAGATTGAACTGGAGACACAATTGGAATGCGGTTTTTAAAAAGGAAGGGACAGAATAGACTGGACTTCTTCAGGAAGATTAAATCTTTCAGCGTTTGCAGCAAGACGCTGAAGATCTTCTGTAAGTCTGTTGTGGAAAGCGTGATCACACCTGCAGTCACCTGTCAGCCGGTGACTTAAAGAGGCTGAGGAAACTAATGAAGAAGATTCTGGTTCTGTTCTGAAGACTGATCTGGAGCTACTTGAGCTGATTGTCAAAAGAAGGATCCTCATGTGATGCAGCACAAACCACTAGAGGAGATCCTTCCAGCTCACAGCTAGAACCATCTATAAGAAACGTTTAAAAATTCCTTACAACATCTAATTTCCTTTTGGAAATTAAATACAATAGTTTTGAATTGAACTGAATCAAATTAATTGTATTAAACACAATCCCTATAAATATCGACATAAAGCAGACAATTCAATGAATGTTCATTGTGTCCAACTGTGAGGTGGAAGTAACAGTTGATGTTATAAGAACAAGCTCAGTAAGACATACAGATTCAAGCTGAGGTTTAAATCATCTTTCCGTTTTGTGGGTGGACACCACACCGGTAACAATAGCTGTTTGACCTCTGTTTATTCTGCAGAAGTGGTGACATCCTTGTCTCATCTGTAAGTGACTGTGAGAGCGAAGCTACAAACGGTATGGTGAGATGTGAAGAAGATAAAAGGCAGGAAGTTTGGTTACAGACTGACAAACACTTTATCCTTCTGAGTGTGTACATGCAACCTGACCTCCTGACCTTCCCATTCCCCCCTCCCCTTCTCCTCACTAGCCAGGCATTCTTCTTCGTAAATAAGCCAGCTGTTTCACCTGCAGAGTCTCCTGGTTCCTTTGAATATAGTTTAAATGGCTGCAGCCTGATTTCTGATCATATAAAAAGCTGCAACAGCAGTCAAAACAATATGTTATCTGAGGTGTGAAACTTTCAAAATACTTCATGATCAGTAAACAAAATGAAAAGTACTTTTTTCTGTCATTGCAAACAGGCAGGGGTGTGGGGTGTTGATTCAGCTCCATAATTAATGGGGCAGGGTTGTTATTATATGTGGCAGAATTCTGCAGAGTCACGACAGATTCTTTCAACATGTGTGTTTTTATGTTTTGATATAGGGCAACATGTTAAAAAAAGTTACAAAGTGGTTTAAATAGGGATTCTATTTAAGAAGATTTTTTATTTCACTATTTCTGGTTTGTTATTTCTCTTTTTCTCTCAGTTCTGAATTGAACTGAAAATGCATGTATAATTTGTATAAAATACCCATGTTCTACACTTTAATTCCCTTTTTAGATAAAAAGAACTGTATACAATCCCTGAAATTAAAAGTTTAAGTGAAAACACTTGTTGATCTCACTTGAAATAGCCAACTCACCGACATCAACGCTCCATGTTCTTGCAGCAACCATCTCGTGGTAAACGGCCAAAGCTCCGACAAGGAGAATCGCCCCAAACAAAAAATATTTGCCATTTCGCCGAAGTTTCTTCACAGGAAAAAAAGTCGCGATCATCTTGATTCCGCGATCAAGTTGGTCCCGAGTTCCTCACGCGTCGGAACACCCACTTGATCCGGACGCAGCGCGCGTTCGGTCCCGCGGCGGGTGCTGCAGCGCACTACAGATACCCAGAGTGATCCCGAAGTCAGAGTTCCCTGGTGGCTCTCATCACGCTAAAAAAAAAAAGAAAAAAAACCCTGACCTGGCGGTACAATCGGGTCGCCTACACGGATCACACTCTAACATCTAAATATTTCAGCGTTTCAATTTCCTGTTAATTACAAAGTGCGTCCTGATGGCGTTCTAACCTCTCTGCTCCGTCAAGACTCGCACTGAAACACACGGAAAAACACAATGCAATCATTTAAGAGTTATCTCTCACCAGCTCTCACTATTCACTATTTAATCAAGGCAGAAATCACACAGCAGAAAGCTGCGAGGGGAGCTTTCAGCGTAAAAGCACGACGTTTCATGGTGACGGGAATGATAATAGGTTGCCCATACATACTGAAACAATGAGAAATAACTTCAGTACGCAATTAATTACAACTTAAGATTTTCTCGTGAGTTTAACTTTAACACATCAAAGCTTGTTTTCAAAATTTATCACAAGTACTTTTATTTTTAAAATACACTACCGGAAGCTCTACATACTTGATATTGGTTAACTTGACAAGAAGGGCTTAGAGATTTATAGAAGGAATAAACACGGGTGGAAACCAGGTACAGACCCCACCCCTTACCTTGGGACTTACCTGAAACAGGTATGGTCATAATTCTCCAAATAATTCTTTTTCCTGGCATGTTAACTCACGCTTTTATTTTGTTTATTTATAGAAAAAATAAATTTTTAACCTTGAAGGAACAATCTTTAGCTGTTTGGCCATGAGGCTGAGAGAAATGTTAAAAATGTTAAAAAGATTGAAGCCTTGGGCCGCATGTTCTATAGCATGCATACACATGCATCAATCCACAAAAAAATCCGGATTTTTGAAAAAGCGGCTCTCAGACCTACAAAGAAAAGTTAATGATTAGAGGGTTGAATAAGGGGGAAGCCATTATTGTGGCTAAAAATAAGCATTTTATTTTGAAACATATGTTTAATATTTAATCTCAGGCTTCTTACTGACAAAAGCAAGAAATCACTTTATACCAGTTATAACCTGTCAGTGTTTCTAACATCTGACAAGGAATTAAAATGAAGTACAGCAACACCTTAAACAGGAAGAAAAGTCAAGGTTTCTCATCAGCATGTGCAGAACAGGCAGATGGAGATAAAGATCTCCTCTGTAAGATGACACCATTGTCCCTGAGAGATCACCTGAGTTCCTGCTCACCTGCAGAAAAGAAGCTCCTGACCTGCCGTCTAAAGCAGGTACAACCTTGATAGTGTTTAAAAATACCCTGCCAGTATTTAAAAAGCTTTATCTGCAGCTAATCGAGTGTTTAAATGACTAAAGATCTACTGGAACCATTGTAGTTTGATTCATTGCTCTATTAAAACCTGGAAGAACAGTTCTGAGGTCTGAATCTAATCTTGTATAATTCCAGATGTTCAGCAGTCCAATTCATGGCAAAGTGTTTACTGTGATAACATCTGCACTACTTTTGTAAAGCGGCTGTGATAAACGCTGGAATGTTTTACTCATAGATTCTATTTGTTTATTAGTTAGTGCAAAGTGAATGACCAGAACTGATCACTGATCAGATTCCTCAGTTTCTACACATAATCCCAAACTCACAGGATGACGTTGAAAATTTGACTTCGTGCATAATGTCCAAGACTTCTTATTCAATAAGAAAAGATTCGCTGCACGTTTGGGGCAGATGTCAGGTTGTATTGCATGTTGGATAAATATCTGTGTATTTTTTAGCACTGAGGACAGTGCTGGTTTCAGTCAAATGTGTGAAGCAGAAACAATCCCAAACTTGTACAAACCCTCCACTGTGCTTCACTGTTGCTGCTTCACCTTCCAACCTTGAAGCTGACAACTTGATTCTGCTACAGCTGAAAATTTCAGATTTTAATAAATCAAAAGCAAATGCTGACAGATTTTTTGCCTTGCTTTCAAATTAAAGGCTGATTTTTATTTATTTTTTTATATAAAAAATGAACTTCTAGTGAAACTTCTTATTACTGTATCTGAGTCTTACAGGTTTGGGAGTTCTGAGCAGGTGGAACTGTTTCAAACCAGTAAATGTGTATCACCTAAAGGAAACCCAACACTGTGAGGAACAAAGTAAAAGAAAACAATCACATACAAAAATCAATTGAATAGTTACAGTTTATTATATTCTTGTCAGGACACATCAAGCTGTGACTTTTCCTAACAAAAACGCAGAAAAGTTTCTCTTAAATTAGATTTGTAATTTTTATCCCCGTAGGCACCGCTGACTAAAAAGAACAGGGCTGCTGCATGTTTCAGCTGCGTAATCAGTTCTAGTTTTCAAAATTGTGTTTGAAAACAACACAGAAATCACAAGCACAACACTAGGAAAAGAAAAATAAAGTACAAAGTCAAGATCTCCCAAAAAAAAGTGAACAGTCCTGCACCCCAGGGGTTATAAGAGAGCTCTATCTTTATGCTGAGAGCTATTCCGGGTCTTATTACTCCACCAGTCCACAGTGCTGCTACTTACATAGTTTAGGACACAGGCACTAACATTCAAGACACACCAAATTTATGCACACAGCCATCACTGCTCCAGGAATTGATCAGTAGGCCCATGAGTGGAGGCTTGGATGGATGGATGGATGGATGGATGATGGATGGATGATGAAACAGAGGGTGGTGCAATGTAAATGGTCTAGCCCTTTAAGGGTGAGGGGTTTTTGAAACTCTGGGTTACACTTTTGTCCCTGCTTACTTCTGTCAAATCACATGCGCAGTTCAAAGCTGTGGGCTAAAAGGGTTCAGAGCCAAGGTCATGGCACACAATTCATCTATCAAATCCATATCCCACAGTGCCATCAGCTGAGGAAGCCCCACACACAGACGCGCCCAAGGTCAGTGCTCTCAATCTCACACGTACACATTTTTATATACATGCACACACACATTCGCACCTTAAAACACAGATGGCCAGTTACAAAAGTACAGTTAAACCACGCGACGTCTTCGTCTACGCTTTCGCTTCACTCGCCGCTTCCTTTTCCTCGTTTTCAACCTCCATTTCTTCCTCGCCGTTTTCTTTGCTCCCAGTCTTCACCTTCTCCGCTTCTTTCTGATAAAGGAGGAAAACAAAAAACAGATCAGGACCATTAGGTCTAAAATAACATAATGCTTTCTGCTCCCTCTAGTGGCAGTTCCCCAAAATATAGAAAGAAAGAGAGAAAAAGACAGTTTGGTTACCTTTGAATCCCTTTCTGCAAATTTCTGGAACATGTTGGCATAAATGCGTTTGTCCTTCTCGTGCTGCTCTTTTATACGTTTCTGACACAGGACCACCTGGTGGGACACGCATCCATCTGCTTACTACATTTTCAAATTATACCAAATTCAACAGCAACAAAAAAATCCTTTATGACATGATCATATTTGTGCATTCTGTGTGCGTTCTGCTGTTCTACCTGACTCTTTGCAGCCTTGTTAGCAGGATACAGCTGAACGACTTGCTGGAAATCGTCTCTCGCCCTTTCAAACTCCTTCATACAAAACAGCGCCTCCCCTCTTCGGAACAAAGCCTTCTCACTGGTAGAATCCATTTCCAGTGCCTGTACACAGAGCGAGTATTCTCATGAATAATCTGCAATTCTAAATAAAGAGCTGTATGAATAACAACACGCTTAAGCAGGTTGGATACCTTGTCGCAGCTTTCTAAGGCTTGATTTGGCTCCTGTAATTTAAGGTAACACATGGCCAAGTTCAGATGTGCAGCCAGCTGCAACGCTTTTGCTTTCTTTTCATCCTCTTCTGAAAGGCCAGACTCATGTTCCAACCAGGAAACAATCTTTTTGTACTGCACGGATGCCTGCTTGTATTTTCCCTCCTGTAACACATCGAACCTTTGGGTCAAAAAATCAGAAGCAGACATCGATATCTGCTCCCATCCAGCAACTAAAACGAACCTTAAAATACTGCGTTCCTTTCTCTTTGACGATACTGCTCTGCTCCAGCTTTTCTGCTGTGTTCATTTCCCATGACTCTTTAGCCTATTTAAAAAGGAGGGAAAAAAAGGAGGGGGGGTGTTAAACAAAAGCAATTTAACACCTACAGTTATGCTGTTGAGAAACTCCACGTAGATTTGTTTACCTTCTCAAAGGCTTTCAGCTTTATCTTATAGTTCACCGTTGCTCCACCGGGAACGTTATACTTTTCATTTCCTGCATTCCCAAAGCCGTATCTGCAAATCCAAAGCGTTATGAATCTTAATTGTATGACAGACTTTTTGCTGGAGAGCAGATAACAACCATTTTTGTTTTTATGATATTTCATCTAAACAATGGGACAGTTATTGAGCTGCACATGTCCTCGAACAGGATTTTACTACTACAGAACAGGTAAACTGGATCATACTTAGATTTGATGGTGAAGAGAGCTTCTTCTCCCTGCTCCATAGCCATGATGGCTTTCTCCACACCAGCTGGCAAACCGAAACTCTCTCCATCCCCGATCTCAAACTTCAGTTCTCGCTCATCGAACACGCGGCCATCACAAGTTCCCTCCACAGTAACTGAGATGGAAGGAAGATACTTGGGTCAACTTGAGTCTTACAGAATCATGAAACAATAATTAGTTAAACAGATTGAATGACTTTTAAGTTAAATAACATTGAAGTGCTTTTAGTGATGTTCTTCTCTTTAAAACCAGCTGATCAGTAATTGTGAACTTGTTCAGAAGTTCTCATGAGTAGAGCTAAAGGATTTGACTCTAGTATGTTATCAGTATATTAAAGCTTCATAAAAAAAACAACTCAGGACTATTTTCTGCACCTTTTCTCAAACAATACAGTCAATTTCATATTAGCAAAGAAATTGCTGTGGCTCAGTTACCTTCGACGACAGCTCCTTCATTAGGTTTAGAGTAACCCTCCCCCTTGGTGACGATACGTCGGATGATGCCTCCATCCTCGTCGTCTGTTATGTCCTCCCCTCGAAATTCAAACAGTTCCACCTACAGGAGCACAAACACATGACCCAACAGCTTGACGAGCGCACACACACAGTATTTCGCACATGTTGGATGAATTGAATGAGCATGTGTTTACCTCAAAAACAAGAGTGGCGTTGGGGGGGATCTTGGGGGGGCTGCCTGCAGATCCATACGCATACTCCGGCTTGCAGGTGAGCTGGCACAACTCTCCCACTTTCATAGTGGCCACGCCGATATCCCATGCTTTTATTACTTGCCCTAAATAGAGGTTAACAGAATCGTGACTGCTGTGCAACTGCAACTGACAAATATTCCTGTTGTTTAGATAGAAAACTAACCTTTGCCCAGCTCAAAGGAGAACTTCTCCCCCCTGTCTCTGCTTGAATCGAAATGAGTCCCGTCCAGAAGCGTCCCCACATAGTGAACAAACACCTTGTCACCAGTCATGGGGTGTTCTGCACCTGTACCTTCCCTTTTCACAAGCTGTAGAAAGAGAAAACAAAAGTTAGTCAGGAAATAACGAGGCTTCCTTTTAATTACGATACTCTGCACCATGAAAGGGAAAACAGCCTTATTATTTGTTGAGGAAATCTAGTGTATTTTACTCAAAATTGTATCTTCTATTACCTATTTTGGTTTTAAAAACAGTACAATGCAGCATCTGATTGATTGCCTACAGCTCCAGATCCTTCTGGAAATGAAGAAGGTTGCAAGGCCAACTTTCGACGTCACTACTATATTAGCAATAAATTCTCTATAAATCACATGCAACAAATCGAGATAGAAAGACGTTGCCGTGCTGTTAACACTGCAGTTACCTTGCAGTAGCCGATTTCATTGATACTGCATACAAGACGCTCGCTAACCACGGCTAATCTAATGTTAGCCTAGCCAGAAGTGGACCAAAACATCTACCTTTAAAACACCCCCATCTTTCTTTGGTGTGATGTCTTCGCCTTCCATCGGGATACCGTGTTGTCCTTCACTTGTCTGCTCCTCTGCAGTCATAGTCATAAGTCAATATTTACTCCTAACCCAACTGACGTTGGCTAGTATCCCACGCTAAGTGCAACAAGCTACGGCTTCACGCTCTCCGCCAACTCTGCTTTAATGATACGCTGTTTTAAATAAAACGACCTATGACCAGTTGCGCAAAAGTCTGATCTTATTGTGCAGCAGTCGCGCTTTAGTCACAGAAAATAGCGCTCCCAGTTCACGTTGGCCGACAGTCCGGCAGCTGACTGACAGGCGCTTATAGGAGCAGAGAACTTTCCAGACAGTCTGGCAGGATTGAGGGCGATGAACGAGCATTGGTGGCGTTACATGTTACATCGGCATCTACCGGAGAAGCGGTGCTAAGAAAAAAAACGTGTTTTACAAATACGAAGTTATTGATTGTTTGTTTTTTGTAAAGAAAGTTAATATAATTAATTAACTTGTTTAATGTTTGATCACAAGTCACAGAATGAACAATGTATGGTCCGATCGGAAATAGCTCCCTTCCCATCACAAGTCCTTGTGTATAAAACAAGCGCTCATTGTTTTCTCTCGCTTCCTATTGGTTACCACTTCTGTTTGTTGGCGCGGTTGTTAAAAAGCCGGGAGTTTAACATCAGAACTACCAACATTTGATGTCTACCGTAAGTTTTCTACATATCAGTGATATAGTTGTATCGATTCAAGGTCAGAGGTTGAAAGGATTTAGAGACTAAGGCGACCTGATCCTCTTGTGTTTTAGTTTTCGTTGACTTTGGATTTTCGAATATTTGTTTTGGCTGAGCAGCAGGAGGACAACCCACAGCCATTAGCTCTTTACAATGAATTTTTGGCATGTATGTAAAGGTCTTGAGTGAGTTTGTCTTTGCAGGGTTGAGAAATGCGCTGCCCAGTGACTATCAGAAGCCAACAGAAACCAGCTTTAGCTAAACATTTGCTGTTCAGATATCTATGTTATTATATCTACTTGTATGATTTGCTTGCAGGCACAGCAGGGATATGGAAAATGGTAAAGTCAAGTTTCCATTCCCCTACCAGCCCTACGACATCCAGGAGCAGTTTATGGAAGCTCTCTACGGGGCTCTCGAGCGTGGCAAAGTGGGCATCTTTGAGAGTCCAACTGGAACGGTGCATTTCTGTTACTAATGAGAACTCAAATCTGTGTTATTAAATGAACCAGTAACTGATATATATTGATGGGTTTGACACAACTTTAGGGGAAGTCACTGAGTCTGATATGTGGAGCTCTAAGATGGCTTACAGATTATGAGGAGAAGAAGAAGCAGGAGGCAGCTGCTCTGCTGCAGGACGGAGAAGCAGCTCTGTCCACCTCTGCTGCACCGACCTCCACCATCAGCTCCTCAGCTGAGCCGGACTGGATCACAGACTTTGTCCAGAAAAAGGCTGAACGCGATCTTGTGTCAAAGCTAAAGGTGAAAGGAACTCAATCTGTCTGTTTTCTCCCTTTTAAATCCAATTCTAACAGAAAACCTTTTGCATCAGGAGGAAGAATTGAGAAGGAAGAAGAGAGAAGAACGATTAGAGATGATCAGAAACAACAATCACTTGAAATATGCAAGTAAAAGAAAGGTAACAGAAGTCTCCTTTAGTCACAAACACACAGTTCAACACAAACTACTGAGTCGAGAGAATGAAATGATTTATTTGGGACTCTAGAGCGCTGAGGAGGATGAAGCATTCAAGCTGCTTCAGCTAAGCAAAGAGGAACGAGTCGAGACGCCAGGAGATCAAGAGGACGAAGAACTTATTGTTGCAGAATATGAAAGTGATGATGAATCAAAGAGTAAAAGCAGGTGCGATCAGATCACCAGTGAAAATGTTCAAATATCTGGAATGGAAAGATGTTGTCAGCCTGTTTTTTTTTCTGTTTTTTTGCTCCACATGTTCAGAATCCCACTAGGTGAGGAAGAGGAAGATGATGAACTTGTTGAAGAGCACGTAACTAAGGTGCATGTTAAAGAAAATGGATATAATGTAAACAGGATCATAATTTGATTGACTCTGACTGTAAATTTAAATGTGTGTTTGAAGATTTATTACTGCAGTCGCACTCACTCACAGCTGGCCCAGTTCGTCCACGAGGTTCAGAAGAGTCCCTTCTGTAAAAACACCAGTCTGGTCACACTGGGCTCACGGCAGGTATGGACACACACACACACTCAAAATATACAACTAATCCCGGTTGCCCTCGAACTGCTGGTTTAAAACCTGTAAAATAGTTACAGTTCGGGTTTTTCCAATTTTAAATATTCCATATCACTGGTTTTCCAAGTCAGGGTCATGACCTCACTGTGGGTTTTAAAACACCCGGTGTTTTGGAGAAGATCTACAGAAATCAGATTCACTTCAAATGGATTCACATTTACATCTAAAACCTTAAAATGGCTCATCTGCAGTGTTTGTAGAATTGAGCCATCGATTTATTGGGGTTGTGAGTTTTTGCAGTTTGTATTGTATTGTATTCTGGGTAAAAAGTTAAAAGATTGTGACCCTTTTTGTTTTTGGGTATAAATATGACAAATATTTTAGCTTATAATTAACATTTACATAGAATTATTGATGGAGTTCTCCAGTTACAGAAAAAAGATCTCGATTCCTAAGTACATATTAATGGCGAGAACAAAAACGACTCTGAAATCTTTAAACAGATATACAACATGTGCAATTTGTATAGAAATATTTTTAGATTCAGAAAAGATCTTCGAGAAACTTGGAAAAAAAAAAAAGCACAAAAACATCTGTTTATGTTTCTGCGACAATCTCTTTAAACCCTGATTCCAGTTTTTGAGACTACATGAACATTTTCTATACTTTTCTATTCACAAAATAATGAGAATAATAATAATAATGAGTATTTTCAGCACAACTCAGGAACTATTTTTAATGTCAGTCAGTCAGAAATGATCGCCGATGTCTCCTAGTCTCTGCCTTTATTTTGGGTTTCCTGTAGAATCTGTGTGTTAATGAAGAGGTGCGACGTCTGGGCAGCATCCAGCTCATTAACGACCGCTGCATGGAGCTGCAGAAAAACAAACACGGTAGGAGCTTATCAAACCAATCAAGTAATCACTCGTTTTACAGAAACAAGCTGTAACTCCACGCTTCTAAAAGCAGAAAAGCATCATAACGACGACGGCGCCAAACGTAAGAGAGGCCCGGCGAAGAGTGTGTGTCCTTACAACAAAGCTTCGGCTCTGCAGCAGATGAGGGATGAAATCCTGGGATCTGTTCACGACATCGAGCAGCTGCTGAAGCTGGGCAGAGAAACGCATTCATGCCCTTATTACGGCACACGTCTCGCCATTCCACCTGCGCAGGTAGCTCCACCCCTTTCTACTGCTGCTGTTTCGGAATCTGTGTAGTTTTTATTAGTGTTTGTGTTTTTGTAGTTGGTCGTGTTGCCGTATCAGATGGTGCTTCACGAGGCCACCAGAAGGGCAGCTGGCGTCCAGCTAAAGGGGCAGGTACCACAACATCTGTTTGGAGATTCTCCAGGTGTTTCTTTACACGTAACTCACATCTGAGCATTTGGAAACAGGTGGTGATCATAGACGAAGCTCACAATCTCAGCGACACCCTCTCCTGTATACACAGCGCCGAGCTCAACGGATCGCAGGTAAACTTCTTCTCAAACATCAGCCTCCATGTTTTGGTGATCGTCTTGACGCCTCGTGTTTCTGCAGCTTTGCCGCGCCCACTCCCAGCTCACACAGTACGCCGATCGCTATAAGTAAGTGATACACAACGACCTGAAATCTTTCATTTGATTTGATCCCACCATGACGTGCGTGTGTTTTAAACTCCAGGGGCAGACTGAAGGCGAAGAACTTGATGTACATCAAACAGATTCTGTTTGTTATTGAGGGACTGGTCCGTGTGCTGGGAGGTGAGAACCTGCAGGGAGTTTTTTTTAAGTGATACACACCAGACGCCCGACACCTGATCGTGGTATTGTTCTCTCTTCTGTAGGTAAAGTTGGACAGAATCCACAGAGCCAGACTACGCTAACAGGTTAGTACACAACAATGAACACAATACACACACAGGAAAGTGCTGAAGACTCTGATTGGTTGTTTTTAATCGTAGGAACCGAGATGCACAGCATTAACAACTTTCTATTCAAGGCTCAGATAGACAATATAAACCTGTTCAAGGTAGTTTTTCAAATTATTTTGTAAAAATCACACTGTACTCCCAAATTCCAACGTTTTAATGAGTAAATCTCCCACACTAGCTACAAAGATACTTTGAGAAGAGCATGATCAACAGGAAGGTAAGCGTGTCACTCATTCTGTTCATATGAAACATCTGGATGGGACGAACTGTAAATGTCGATGTACGTCTCCTCCGTCTGCAGCTGGGTGGGTTTGTGGAGAAGTACGCAGGTTCAGGTGTGACGCTACACGCCCAGAGCAGCTCCAACAAGGAGAACCGTCGAACTGAAGGCTTGAGTCGTTACCTTCAGAGCTTACAGAGCAACCAGAGCGCCGCACAAGGTGACAAGATGTGTCTAAATAGTCTGTTGCATGCACGACGTGTAAGACATGAAGCTGAAAAGACAGAAATTCTACTTTACTTTCTATCTACTGCATCCAGCCTCATGTCATGCTGTGATACTGCACAAACATGTTATCTCTATTAAAACCCTGCTGTGTGCAGTTCCCACAACCAACCAGCAGGGGGATCCTGACGCAGACAAAGCGCTGTCTGCCTCTCCCATGATGCAAGTGGAGGGTTTCTTCATGGCCCTCACCAACAGTAACACTGACGGCAGAGTGGTGCTGCACAGACAAGGTGACCTTTTCCTTTCTCCCCCTCTATAAATCACAAATAAACAACAAAATAATGAAACAATGATTTACTTTCTCAGGCACAGTGTCCGAGAGCAGCGTCAAGTTCCTCCTGTTGAACCCGGCGGTTCACTTTGCTCAGGTGCTGAAGGAGTGCAGAGCAGTCATCATTGCTGGGGGAACCATGCAGCCTGTACGTTCCCTTAGAATGAACATACATCCACTCCGATGTTCTGAACTTAGTGAAAAGTTATAAAAACTCTCCCGTTTAGATTTCAGACTTCAAACAGGAGCTGTTGTTTTCAGCTGGAGTGGAAGAGGAGCGCATCGTTGAGTTTTCCTGTGGTGAGTGACACATTTTTATGGAGAGCTCTTTAACATTTTTATGTACAGTGAGGTCGAACTGATCAATATTTCTGTGTAAAAATGTAGAAGTCGGGGGGGGGGGGGGGGGGGGGGTTGTATTTATTTGCTTACTAGGTTCAAGGAAAGTGAAAAATGACCAAATACATTAATTTTTCAAAAGTTTGCAGAAAAAAGGAGGATATATATGCGCTATTTCACAATATAGTTTCAATTCAGGTTGAATGTGAGAACTGTAGTTTAATGCACAAGAAACACAGTTCCATTTAATCTCACACAATCACTTACACTGGCATTTCAGTGAAAACTGTAAACATTATCTATTAAACACGCCTTAATTTGGAAACATTTGCCTGACACTTAAAGGCAGAATATGTAGAATTTTCAATATTCTGCTTTTTAAAAATAAAATAATACCATAATTAGAGAGCTAAACAACATGTTGTTTGCATAATTCCATGTGATTTATTTTAAGTTATTGCTCTTTTTACATTTTTTGATTGTCCGATAAAATTGTAGGACGTTTTTCTTGAACTCTGCCTCTCGGTGTGATGGAATGAGGAATAATACTCATTTCTGCCCCCTTGTGGTGGTTAGTAGAAGTGACTGGGTTGTGATTTGGCTCATTACTGTCGCCTGGTGTTGGAAATAAAAGCCATTATTTTCTATGTAGTATACCTTTAGGTTCAGGTTTATTTATATCCCAAAATAATCTCTCTTCAGAGCAGTAAGAAACATTAGAACAGATTTAGACCACAGATGATAATATCTTGATATTGAAAGGTTATTACATTTTTTAAAATTTTGGATACTTTCCACTTGTGGTAACTGTCTGCAGGTCACGTGATTCCTCCGGAGAACATTCTTCCCCTCGTCTTGTGTGCCGGCCCGTCGGGTCAGGAGCTGGATTTTACATTTCAGAACAGAGACTCTCCTCGCATGGTAACGCCTCAGACATCATTACACAAACTCCTAAAAAATGAGCTTTTATTAACTTCAGCTGCGTCGTCTTGATGAAAGTTTCGTCTCTTTTGTTGAACAGATGGATGAAACGGGTCGAATTCTCTCCAACATTTGCAACGTGGTTCCCGGCGGGGTCGTTTGTTTCTTTCCTTCTTATGAATATCTGAGACGAGTCATTTCTCACTGGGAAGCCGGCGGTGTGCTCACCCGACTTGCAAATAAGAAAAAGGTACATCGCCTACTTGTTTTTATAGGAGAGTTAAAAAAAAAAACCAGGGTCGTTACGTAAAAACTGTCATTATAAACCAATAAATTCCTTCTCAGATCTTCCAGGAGCCAAAAAAGGCCAATCAGGTGGAGCAGGTACTAAACGAGTTCTCTCGTTGTATCCAGGTAACGCATCGCCTCTCACACCGAAGCTGTAATAATGTTGATTCTATTACTGACAGGAATTTGTTTGGTTTCAGAGGTGTGCTGCCGATAGCGGTGGACTCACGGGAGCGTTGTTGTTCTCTGTGGTTGGAGGAAAAATGAGCGAAGGGATCAATTTCTCTGACGATCTGGGCAGGTTTGTTGTTACGTGGTTAAGTAGCTGTCGTGTGAACCTGTTTAGAATATATAAAATCGACATCGTGTGTGTGTCTACAGGTGTGTGATGATGGTGGGAATGCCGTATCCAAACATCAAATCTCCAGAGCTGAAGGAAAAGATGTCGTATCTGGATAAACATCTGGTCAGAATCCTTCCTAAATGTCTGAATCACAAAAATTCTGACAGAAAAAAAAAACTCACTAATCAGTGAGTTTTTTTTTTTGTTTTTTTTCAGCCTCACTGTCAAGGCAGAAGCCCCGGTCAGGCACTGATAGAAAACCTCTGCATGAAGGCTGTCAATCAGTCTATAGGTGACGACATGATGGTGGAAGAAGCTGGAAGAATAGTTTTGATGGAAGATGCATTAACTTGTTTACGATTTGTTCTCTCCAAAGGAAGAGCCATCCGTCACCGCGGCGACTACTCTTCCATCGTTCTCTGTGACAGACGTTACTCTCGGCCTGCGACGCTCTCTAAACTCCCCGCTTGGATCAAAGATCGCGCGCAGGCGCACGCGACCTTTGGACCTGCTTTCGCCGCCTTGCGGAAGGTGAGAGGTCTTTAATTTAAACCCACTGAAGGATTCCAGATGGAAATAACTGTTTCCTAATTTATCTGTTTCTTCTTTGTTTCCAGTTCTTCCTGGAGAAGAGACAAAGGCCAGTGTAGCCCCCTCCCACCCCCCCCAGCAAAGTTCTCTTGAGAAATTCTGAGCGTTACTGACTCCACACTTTATTCTTCTTTATATTACATGTTCATCAAACTCTTGTGTTTATGTCAGTTTGATTAAAGATTAAAAGCTCCAGGCGTTTGATGGGAAACTTACAACCAGAAGGTTTATCAGTTTTCTCGGGTTTATTTGTTTAAATGTTAATAAATTTAAGAATCAGAAGCTAAATTCTATGTTAACTATCACCCATGGATGTTTGTAATTTGCAGATCATTTAGATGAACTGTTTAATATTGTTATAATATGAATAAATCTTTGTAACGAGCACGTGTTAGTGTGTTTTATTTAGGCAAACTACTTCATGGGTTTTCTGATTCATCTGATGACTCTTCAGATTAGAAATTATATCCTTTTGTTACATAAATGGGGGAAAAATTCAAGCTCATAAAAAATTTGCGAAACATTTCGGAGCTGATTGTTTAGCACGTTATGCCTCCCAGTCGTCTTCCTCTGTTATCGCCTGCCGGGTTGGAGGTGGTGGGATGACGTCTGACATCCTGGCAAACGCTCCGCCGGTACCAGCGGGAGAGTCGCTGGACTCTCCACCCGCTGGGCCTTTTCCAGATATACCTGAAGAGACGGCAGGAAGGACGTCAACCACAACACATCAACAGGATTCTTAACCATATTTGGTATTAAATGAACTTCTCACCTTTTCTGCGCATGGCGAGTTTATTAAAAAGATCAGACATGAAGTCTCCACCACTTGATGTCCCTCCAACAGCTAAAACACAGAAACTGAGTTAGTAAATGATGCAATATTTTTGTTTAAATTAGCAGCTGGTTAAACGAGCCGTTCCCTTCAGGGTGGGTGTGAAGCTGTGACACCTTGTTCTTGCTCTTTTTGTTTCTTCTTCTCCATCTTGCGTTCTTTAACGTTGCGTAGTTTGGCTTTGCCAATGCCGCCGGCGTTGCGGATGGACTCCAGCAGGCTGGCACGACCGTCTGAAGGCTGCACCACCTCGTTCGGAGCGCCAGACACTTGGCCTGCTGTCAAATGGAGGAGAAAGCTGGTTAAATCTTACAACAGACAATCGGGTTCATTTGTTAGCAGAGCTGGTCGATTTTTTTAAATTTTAGCCATCAGCGTGCTTAGCGTGGATGTGACAAACCTGGACTGGGTGCTTTGGTGATTTCTGTGGAGCTCTCTGTGGGAGGAGGTGGTGGTGGTGGAGGAGGTGGAGGAGGAGGAGCTCCTGTAGGAGCAGCAGAGGTGAGGGCAGGGGGAGGAGGAGGAGGGGGAGGGGGTGGAGGTGGTGAAGAATATGGTTGGGATTGAGCACCTGGAACAAAAAATATGAGACGTGTTCGTCACAAATAAAAGTCAAACGGACGTGAGATGAAACAGGATCAAACGCTGAACGGAGTGTCAGTAATACCTCCTGCAGAGCTCTCCTCCGTGAAGGAGGGCAGATCAGGGATGTTCTGGGTCAGTCCCGATGGAGCAAACCCAGGTCCGAGATCTGCGTTGTATGACAGGTCGTCCGCGATACCTGGAAGGTCAGGCAGGTAGGACGGCACGTCTATCTCAGGCACCTGACCCAGATCTGGCACGTAGAAATAACTTTCTGCTGTCTTTTAGAGAGAAAACAGCAGGTTCACCAAACTCTACTTCTAGAACTTTAAACATGACACTGTTTTGGATCTACAGATACCTGTCTCTCCAGCTGTTCCCTCTTTGTGATGGACAACGGAGCATCAAACGGTTTCTCCTCCTTCTCAGTCTCCAGCGCCGTGTGGGTTTTTGTCACTGCTCCCGCCAGAGGGTCGAGGAACACATACTTTTTATACCTTGTGTAAACATAAAAAAAGAAAAAGTTACAGAACAGACTTAAATCCAAATAGTTTTTACAGAAAAGAAGTGCTGACTCACAGATTCTCAGTGGTATTAAAGAGCAGCAGAGAACTGACAGATGAGATGTTTCGAGGCAGACTGCCCAATCCTTCTTCTTTCTCATCCTCAGACTTCTTCTTATTGCTCACACACACTGGGAAATACATCAACTTTTCCTGAAAGACAGATGAAGACAGAGTTTGTGTTTGTGGGTGGGCCGGTCGGTAAAAAAAATATCACCTAAACGTTGAGCAACTGGAATGACAAACGCCACTAAAGGCGTTTTTTGAGCTCAGCTGAACAGACAGAGAGAATCACACGATGGGAAACGACTTGCATCCTAGCTGATACTGAATAATGCATTTCTGCAACAAAGAAAATTGCCAGTTCTTTTCTTTCAGTCTTGACAAATACACACATATGCTCACAAAAAAAAAAAAAAACCCTCTTACGAGAGCGAGCACACGCAGCAGAAAAATATGCTTGATTTTGCTGCTGAGATGATGCATGAAAAAAAACGTGGGCTTCGCTATAAATAATGCAACAGCTTGTGCTGCACGGGGTACACAAACACACACGCTGTCACACTTTTTTGGACTGATTTTGCCTGCTAAATGACACACACAGATTCTTGCTTATGTCCTTTATACTGCATGTACAACAGTTACAGTGACTCTATGCATGATGCTCAACCAGATCTGCATCAATTAACTATTAACGTTGAAAAAAAATAAAAAAATAAGGGGTTTATAAAAAACGTAGCTTGTTTTGGAAACACTTAATAAAACTTCATCTAACAAGACAAAAGTGTCCCTCAGCTAAAAGAACAGAACAGTTCAAACCACTGACATATATGAAGATGGACGAGACATTTCTGCACTAAAGATGTGGGACTGAAAAATGTGTTTTATTATTATTTACGCAAATAAATAACTGAAATTACAAGTAAAAATAATATTTCAACATGCAGCATCAAAGTAAGAACAATGTGAATAAACATATATATTTTAATCATAAATATGTGCCGCTCATTTACATGGAGTGGGCGGGACTAAAAACATACTGCAGTCAGATTTAACCAGATTTTATTATTATTTCATTCCTGACAATCTTCATTTCTACTGTTATTCACATGTTTTTTTAATGTTTCTTTGACCTCAGTTTTTTAAGTTAACGGGAATCGATACCAATAATTTAAATATTTCCACGTAAAGGTGTGGCATTACTTCCAAGAGGACAGATGGATGAGGTGCAGTCACTTGAATATCATGCAAACAGAAGGATTTGAGCCTTTTCTTTAAAGGAGTTGGTTTCTGGATCTCCACTATGGGAGCTCATGAGGGTCAGAATTCATAAAGAAGGTGGCTAAGATATTGTGACTTATTTATTTTATTGAGATTTATTTTAAAATTAGAATCTCAAAATGGTAAAGACTTATCTTACCCTCCATGCCTTCTCATCAAATGGCCGAAATTTATTCTGTATCTTGTGGCGGGGGCGGACGTGCGAGGAAGGGTCAGCCGCTCCAGTAAAGATAGACGAGTAGTCCTGAAGCCGGTCTGGGGCTGGGTACTTGGCACTGGAGAAAACCTATACACATGAAATTAAACTTATTTATTTAAAATGACCTGCATTGGGAATCAGACGCAATCATTTTATTTCTGCGTTACCTTGGTGGCCTTCTTACTGCCTTTAATCTTGTCGACGCGTGCCTGAGCTAACCTGATCCGGTCAGAGACCCTCTGCAGCTGGCGCCGGTTCTTCTCTACATTTTCTGAAACCCTGAACACACCACCAGCCAACATGATTAAGGATCAAGCGACACAAAGTGTAGAACTGCAGTTCTGTGCAAAGGTTTTAGGCAGCTGTGACAAAATGCTGCATACTAAGATGATTGTTTATTTTTATCCATTTGAAAAATATGAATCACTTCAATATGTGCTGTGCTGTCCGGGATTTCCTGGGGTCCAGCTGTTCTGATATGACTACTGATATAAATACTGCTGTGATTCTGCTTTAAATATTGATTTCATTTAGATTTCTTATCCACTGCCTAAAACTTGTGCACAGTACTGTATATAACTCTAAACATTTCTCCAACAAATTACAAATAGGCCCCATTTTAAAAGGTTAAATCTTCAAACAACAGTCTGTCCGTACGTTTCACTGTTACCATGAAGGAGACGGTTTCATTTTCTGGGTAAGAAATAGACCATCTGTTCAGAAACACCTGCTGTTAGTTAACTGAACAATCTGTTACATATGACAACTTGATCCATCACAGCAGATGCTCTGGTATTTGATCAGTTCATTTGGTACACAGCTTTAAGGAAACGATCTTGTAATTAGTCACTTGTGGAGCTCTGTGACATGTTTGTGTGCTGGACCTGCCTTCTGAAAATATCTGTAGAAATCAGCTCCAGGTACAGCAGCGCATCTGCAATCTGATGAACAGCCTCCTCTCGCCTCAGATCTGGTTGGATGAGAGGTACCGAGTACACCTGGCCCTCCAGGCTCTGTGTCATCCTACAAAGCAGCATCAGCACGACAGGTAAACATTTTATAAACACACACCTCCCTCAGCTTGTAAATAATTTTCCTCTGACTCTCACGTGATGCAGAAACAAAGACGCCATAGATCTACTGTAAAAATAATCCAAAATGTATTTTGTTAAAATGCTTCACAGCACTAATGACCCCGTGGTCCAGCTCTACACTAAAATACACTAATATTAATATTTATTTAAAGAGAAACATGTCTGCTCACGGAATGCTCGGAGAATTCCGTGTTGACATGTTATAAAAGTCTTACCTGACCATGTGTTGTCTTTACTTGTTGACAAACCTTGACAAAAATATGTGAAAAACTAAGGTTTATAAACAGAAGGTTGGTGATAGCTACATAGCTCGGTTAACGTTAGCGAAGAATCGTTTTCACACTTCCGGAACACTGTATCATGTGACTAAATGGCGTTGCGTTTGTGGTAACTCGGAATTTTTGGATTGACGGTAACAACTTTAACCAAACTCAGTCGATGAATACTAGTATATTCTTTGGGGGTTTTAGTGGCACATTTTTGTAACTAACGTCTTAAATTAAAAGGAAAATCGAAGATCTTGAATTGGTCTTGAGCTCGTTCTCAATTTTGAATGCAAATAAAACAGAACAAATCAACTTCATTATTCAATCATTGTCATAAAATAACGTTTCCTGTAACAAAATAAACAGATAACCATATGTATTGCCTTAACTAACAAACAAACAAACAAAAAACATCAAGCTGCTCATGTCCCCCTAAGTGATCTCTCAACTATAAAATCCTGGATCTAGGTGGTGGTCTGGACCACATCCAAAATGTAATTGATTGGACCTGTTCCCATTTCCAACCTAGCCTAAACATTTTTCCATTTCCATTTTTATTTCTAGTTACGTTTTAACAAACAGACAAATTGATAAATAAATGAACCAATGATGAAAAGTTTACTACCTTGGCAGTAAATCAACACAACAAGAAATAGCCTACTGATTTGATACTGTCTGTGAACATGCTTTTAGTCTTCTTATGAAGTGTGTGTGTGTGTAAGAAACATAAACAAAATAACTATTTTTTAGAACATAAGAAATTCCACTATTTTTTCAAATATTGGCATATTTATTTTTCATGGCAGTCTAATTCTGTATTCTGTAATGAAGCTTTTTGCTCGTATCTTACTTTTTAAAAAAATTGTATGTAATGTTAATTGTTACTTATTTTAATTGGAACTTTTTGCTGCCTCTTGGCCTTGACGCCCTTGAAAAATAAGTTTTTTATAAATATTTTCCTGGTTTAATAAAGGTTAAATAAAATAAAATAGCTTATATTAGCCGCGTGCATTTAAAAAACATTCAAACTAATATCCGATCAAATGTGGAATCCCTGATTAGAACAGCTGGAACTGGAAAACGCTTTTCTATAGGCTAGTTTCAAAAGCTAATTTGCATCTTATTGAAGTAACATTAAGCTTTTTCATTTGTTTCACGTAACGCTTTTGTTATCCACAACAACTTCTTGTAGGCTACCTGTAGGGTGCGTGCTTGCTCTGGCCTTTTCTTGTGTCTTCGTGCGTAATGACGCATCTGTCTCGCAGCGCACCCCCTCCCTCCTGTCACATCTGGATCTGGCTTCTCTCATCAGCACCTCTCAGCGCAGTGGGAGAGAGTGAAAGTGAGGGAGGGAGGGAAACGGCCGGAGAAGTGGAAACCAGCTCGGTCGGTGCGGCTTCATCCACAACCGAGCAGAATCAAGGAGGAGCGGAAGGACATTCACCTTCTCATCCGCACACAGAGATATCTGCATCTCCTCATTTCTCCATCATCCAGTCTAGCATCTCTTTTTCTCTTTCACCTCTTCCCTCTTGCCTCGGATAGAATGAGCTCCAGTTTGCTAGAAAACCCGGTGCAGGCGATTCTGTACCTGCGGGAGCTCACCACCATTGTGCAGAACCAGCAGAGTCTCATCCAAACCCAGCGCGCACGGATAGAGGAGCTGGACAGGCGCGTGGACGAGCTCATCGGTGAGAACAGGCACCTGCGGGACGTCAGGGTACAACAGCAGCATCCCTACCTTCATCATCACCATCATTTTCCGGACCCCAGCTGCCTTCATCATCACCACCACCCGCAGGAACCCCAGCTCAAGACTAGTGGGGGGTCTCTATCAGACCATGCAGCCGCACCAGCACAGGTCGAGGCGGCTCCGGGCGTTCAGCCCACACCGGCCCACCCTATGGACCCGGGGGACATGCAGCTAGTGCCAGCAGACCCGTCCACTATTTCCCCTGTGGAAAGTGAGTCAGAGAACGGTGGAAGTTGCCCCAGTTGCCGGTCTTTGGTTCCAATGACCCCAACAACCCTGTGTCGGTCCCTGACCCTGGCACGGAAATCCGAGTAAGTCGCTAAGCATGATGGTTGTTTACGTTGATTTTCTGTTTATGTTCATGAAAAAAACCCGGAATCATTTAAGATTCACAAAAACGCCTTTGTTCTTAAATCATCTGAGTTTTCTCACAGTGTCGCAGCTACCTCGGATGAAGTACTCTGTTTGGAGTGTTTTATAGTACTATGAGTTCAATGTGTGCTGGATCCGTCTCAAACTGTAATCAGGAGCGTGCGTGCAGGCGCGTGTCCCACAGACTGAGAGGATTTTAATTAATGAAGAGGCCGATTGCAAATTTCCAATTCTCGACTGTCTGTGGGATAAGGACCATCTCGGAAGAGGAAGAGGTGGATTATTTAAATGAGAAACGGGATCACGATCAGTGGATCATTACGTAACAAACAGCTGTAGGCCCTGGCGCGCGGATGTGAATGTGCGCTTGCGCGCGTGCGTTAAACGCGGCGGTCAGTGTCAGTTTGAGATGGGAGCGTTGATGAGACACATCGAGTCACGGTTCTGCTGGCCTCACCGTTAATTACAGCACGGGATCTGGGAACTCTCACGGGATCATGCGTCTTTGCATGTTTTTTGTTAGCAGACACACGCACACGCACAACCCATCCTGCCTGGCATCAGTATATACATCTAATGAGAGGAAACACATCCATCTTTTTTCTGTATATATATGCGTGTGAGTTCAGCTCATATAAGTTTTATCTCAGCAGGATCCCTGATTGGTCTCTCAGGGACTCCACCCCAACTGAGGGGAGCACCATAAAATCAAGATGAATTGAGAAGAACTGGGTAGTGCGAAAAAGGGACACATTAATACTCAGAAGAGAAGAAGTTATTAACTTTATAGCCTTGTTCATCTTCTGCACACACCGTTCTGTTCTCATACTGGAGTCTGCTGCTCTCATCCTCTTTGAAGTCACACTTGAGTTGTGTCCTCCAAAAAAAAAGCTTACTCTGCATGAAGTGTTTTATTCTTTTGGTGTTAAAATAATAATAATAAAAACACTAAACAACAACAACAATATTGCTTCTTAAGTTTAAACAATTTTTAGAAATAAAGATTTGCAGCTGTTATAAAAACATGCGGATAAAGCAGCAGAATGGAACGACAGACTTTAAATCCAACATCTTTAGCCTTTCTCCATCCAAACAGTGGCTCAACATGTAATGTTTGCTTTTGCCAAGGCTGGTAGGTGAGGCAGTGGATAGAGTGGTGGGGGTGGGGGGGGGGTGATGCTTTAACCTCCCTGTCCTTGCCAGCTGTGTCCTGCCTGCAGCTGATGATGCTGACCGGAGATCAGTTCTGCCCTCTGTTATTCCCATTGTCAGTTTGCCTCAGCATGTCTCTCTTTCATATGTGAGTGAGCTTATGTGAAAATCTCTGTGTGGGAGCGTGTCTTACACATCTTACTGCATGTATTTATTTGGTGTTTTATGTCTGTATAGACCTTAGGAGTTTTTGCTTTACAGAGAGATGACATGTTGACTAGTGCGGGGAGCTAAGGCTTGGCAGTGAGTATGTTTATGTGCTTTGCATTGCTGTCAGTGTTGCCACGGCACGTGAATATGCCTGTGTGTAGAGAGCCAGGATCCTCTCCTCTGCTTGTTTTCCGTCTTTCTCTCCAGCTGAGCTTTCTCTATCTGCCCCACTTAGCCCATGGAGCGAACAGTAATCAGCCATTCTCAGGAGGGAGAAAGGCAGAGAGACTGAAAGAGAACGAGAGCGATGCATGCTCAGCCGTCGTCTTTGATGGAGCCCTCAGAGGTGTCTAAAGGAGGAAGCTTGAGGCTGACACTGGGATGGACCAATGAAAGAGAAAGAATCTGAGAGAGAGAGAGTTAAAAAATGAAGAAAAGAGGAGCAGTGAGAGGCATCTCGCTACACAGAGAGCGAGACAGGTACTAGGAGAGACCAAAACAGAGATTAAAAAAGGTGCATTTGGTGTAGCTGTCTCCTCAGTCAGTTTGTATTGATCTCAAACAAACAGGATGGACAAAGTAGGCTGCAGCAGCATGTGGAACAGAAGAAGGAGCAGACACTGCCCTAATGACATTTTTTCGGTCCAAATAGAAGTGAGGGTATTGCAGGTTTTTCTTTTTTCCTCTTAAAGTTTCTCCTGGACCTTGGCTGGTAAAAGCATTGTGTATAAAATACTCTTACAAAACAGCAGAGGAAGAGATGAAGCAGGGACAACAGGGCTGTAAGAGGGAGAGGACATGAGCCAACAGTGGGATATACATGTACTGTTAAAATATTCACCTGTTCTCTTTGTAAGGCTTGTTTGAGGCGACTGTGTGAGTCTTATGCAGACAGATGGACCCCGTGAGAGTGTGTGTTCATGAGTATGAGTGTGTCAGCTTTGCCTTTTCTAACTGAGTTCTTATACTGATGGAGAACTGACTCAGAGTGCAGCTGAGTGTTGTTTTTTTAATTATCCGGTCACTCTCCTCTGATTTCTATTTAAACGCGTTGAACAGCATCACCGCTCAATAAGCCAATTTCCTTTTTTACTGTGAATTTGATGAGAAGAGTGATGTCACTCGCTTTGTTTGTTGAGAACAAAGTCAGAAAGCTGTTTAAAACTGTAATTAATACTGTAAAAAGAAGAAAACAACTTGCTTGGCTCGGTCCGAAAGTAGCGACATCAACCGGGCATCACCTGAAAGAAGCATTCTAACTGAACGGCCGTCTTGTCTCTTTAATAAAACGAGAACAGAAGATAAGGCATCAAAAATAAATGAGTATGGTTTTAAAGGGGGTTTGTGATGTCGTATTCCTCAGCCCCGGGTCCAGTAGTTTATCAATTTTTGTTGGTTGCCTAGCAACAAGTCTAGAAAAAGGAGATTCCCCCCAAAATCGTAATGTCTTTTAAATATTTAGTTTAAGTCTTGTTTTCAATTATTTGAGAAGGATGTGGTATCTTTGGTATGAACGCTCTCCTTCTGAGACAGAACAGAATAAAGCAGAATATATAAACAACATGATTCAAGATGTGTGGTTTCTGTCTGAAAAGTGAACAAAACTTAAAAAAAAAAGCTCATATTAGCTTAAATACTTTAAGTTGTGGGAGAAATTAAAACCCTCACAAGGTGAATCTGACCATCAGTGCTATGCATCATCATCATAGCGAGCAGCACTGCAGCTGCAGGGCTCGCGCACTTTGACACATCTCAGCCCAAATCAGCAAATTTACACATGATCAAAATAGCTTGCTGTGAAAAAAGCAGTAAGACCTGCACTGGAAGTGCAGCAAATATGCAGCAGTTCCAGAAGATAAAGGCTCAAAGAACATTCAGCAAAGAGTTTCCCATGTATAGAGGAGTTTATCAACTTAACCATACACAGAAATAAACACGTTTTCAGCCCCGAATAACCTGAAAGCAACACAACACAGAGGTTCATCACAAGCAATGGACTGACAACTTGTTAGAGTGCACTCTGTCTCTCGTCTGTTGAACAGAACAGGCTCCATCCCTGCTGTAAATAAAACTGATAAATGGACAGAGAGGGTGTTTTTTCAGGATAAAGGTCTTTAGTTCATGGAACATCCTTGTATACAGTAAGGCCTGCTTTTCTAATGCATATTCCAGCATCACTCTATGTGGAAGATGTGTAGACAGCTGTCAAATTCAACTTAAAAGACAGACAGTTTTATTTTTTACTACGATGTGAAACTGTCAGAAAGATATTTCCCATCAATCCCAGACGTGACAAGTGTCACTTTTTAGCTTGGCAGGCACCTTCACTACAAACACATCAGCTCAATGAAAAACACGGCTAAGTTTGTTAGCCAGATGACTAAAACAGAAAAGGATGACTGTGCACGAACATTTTAGCAGGAGAGGATTAGCTTTTGACGAACATCCAGTTTTGGATCGTGGTTCTGTTTTTTCCTTCCTTGTGTGACTGAATTGTTTTTTTATAAAGACTCTGAACCTGCTTTTCACAATCTGGGTGGTGGTTGAATTTTTCTGTTCATCCCTTCTAACAATGTTTATTGTACAGATTAAACAGAATATTTTGGGTGTGCTGATTTAGATTTTTCTGACTGAACCAAGTCCATGTAACCCAGAAGAGGATGTGAATCAATAATGAATGACTTTAAAAGAAGAAGAAGCAAATAGTTTGAATAATTTAAAAGAACACACAACATAATTATCTCCTATAGGAATGATTTGCATTTGAATATAAAAACAACATAATAAAAGAAAGACTTTTTGTTCAACCTGTTCTTTAGTTTGAAAAAACATTGTTGCTTCTGTGATAATGTCCATCTCTGATAGATAAATTGGGAAAAAAAAGGGTTATTTTTCCATGTTTTACAGTTTATCAGGTAATAGACCTGTTTTTCCTGTTATTTAAGGTAAAAGGAGACGGCTCTATGCAGAAAAGTAATGTTGAAACAAAACCTAATTGGTTTGGAAATTTCTGAAGTCCCTGGGGAGGAAGCTGCTAACAGAAGACAAATGCTTTTGTCAAGTAAGGAAATGGGAAAATGACTCCAGATATATTAATGAACAAAATCTATAGAGGCATACAGTGTGTGTGTGAGTGTTTTTGTGTGAGGGGTGACACCGGAGTGATGGAGCTACAAGTGTTTATCACAGAAATTGAATGTGAGTAACGTTGACTAAAATCAGGGTCCCTTTAAAAGTGTGTGGAAGCTGCTGCAGAAACGTTAGCTTTTTATAGCTCAGACTGTCACTCCTGGTCTTGCACTGACTCGGACTGCCTGTCACTGCGGCTCTGTGTCATAAACGATAATCTGCGCCCAGGTCAGAAAACTAACTGTAGTAAATCTCACTGTCAGCTGTGCTCTTTGAACACAATGTGGATGGAATATCTCCCCCCCCAAAAAAAAAACCGAGACGCCGACAATCATTTTAACGTTTCCACTTCTAGAAAGTGTCTTGCACCATACAGAATCTGAAGGAGTAAATCCAGACAGATTTCTACATGTGATGCATGTCTGCCACAGAAAGAGGAGCTGTGACATAATGTCTGAAATATGTATGTAATTTTAAAATGTATGAGATACAAATGTGTAAGTGCAACCTGATTTAAGAGGGAAGTAGGAAGCAGAGCTGGGAAAACCTGATCGGAAACAAGGAATTCTGTTAAATCTCAGCTGATCTGACACATCCACGCACAAACATTTCAAAACTCACACTCGTCCTAAGCTTTCTAAGCCTAGAATTGACCCACATTTGGGTTTTTACTCTGGGATCAGCACTAATTTTTTTCCATAATAGTAGAATGATCCCAAGTTCAAGAAGATTCTCTTCGAGTTGTTTTAGGAAGTTGTAAAAGATACTAAAAAACAAAAATCCCTTTGTTGACCTTTTTTTGTGTGTGTTTTTCCACAGGAGTGAGACTGTGCTGCATCAGTTTTGCTGTCCCGCCCCTGAACATCCAGAGGCCGATACCTCCGGCTCATCCAGGTAAGATCACCTGGCAGCAACAGATACCTCATTCTGTTTCTGCACATTGCTAACGAACGTCTAACTCTGTTTGTACACAGTTCACACGTTTGAATAATCTGAGTTGTGCCAACACTCAGGCGTTTGATCATGTTAGGTGGCACGTGTACAGTACTGGACTGGGCTGTGTGCCAGCAGGAAGTGGTGCAGTGAGATGTTTGAAAAAAAAAAATAAAAAAGAAAAGAAGCCTTTAGCTCCATGAGCTTCAAGGGTAACTTACCAGAAGACAATAGTGGAGGAGGTGGGAAGATGTATGAACTGATGTTGCCTCTATCAAAGCGCCCATGGCAACCCTGAAATGACGCAACAGTTATCTCCACCATAGTAACAGGAGAATCTACAGTAGCCATTTTAACATTGCGCCCCTGCGTGGGCAGGACTTTGATGTGTGAGTATACTATGAGTAGAGCGTGAATGCATGAACTTTTTTGAATGGTTTGTGCTGATTTTATCATGCCCCCCCCCCCCACCCCCCGTCATCTTTTCATTCTCCTGGGCTGTTTCTAAATCCAGTCTTTCCCAGCAGCATCTCATGTTGCATCGTCCTCCGCCCAGACCTGGTGTTATTTATTTCTTCCAATTATTTATCTGTCTTTCAGAGGACTGTGTCTTGTGGACTCATTTCACTGCAATGATTTCCACCTCATCCCTTCCCCATCAAGTCTGTTTCTCTTCCGTCTGCCTGGAATCCCACTCTTCTCTCTGATCTGACGACTTAACTCCCACACCCACACGGCCACTGATTGGACGGGCTGATGGTGCGCGGAGGCAGTGGACGCCCAGCTGAGATGATGAGACGTAGCAGAGATTTGTAACACCACTACAGCTCGTTCTTCTTATCATCACCATCATCATCATCATCATCATGTTGTTTGCCTTTGACTGCATCCACAGTACACACACACACACACACAGTCATCCACTGAATCCATCAACGCACTCAGACCTCCCAGGAGATGCTATGAGATCTGCCTCCAGCCCAACCTGCTGTACCTTTCCCACTCGCCTCTGCCTGGAAGTGTGTAGGTGTGTGAGAGTGTTGTCTCCCCTGGGTGTACAGTAGTACTAGTCTCTATAGGACCGTGAGAGATGTGATGCACCACGATGACACAAACACAGGGATGTTTACTCTCTGTGTGTGTATTTCTGCTGCATTTAGCAAAAATGCAGGAGACTGTATTGAACCTACAGTGTATCGTTAGCAAAACCTTAGCTAGCCAGATGCATTAATAGCTAAAGTCTTGTTTTTAAATTCTCTAATGTATTCTAATGTACTCTAATGTATTCTGATGCAGCACCAGGGCATGGCAGTGTTTTAATCGAGTTTTTGACAGAGACAGCCTCCAGCACGCACGCACCAACACACACCCTGCGTCTTTCTTCCTGTTTCCTCCTCTCTCACTTTTTCTGCTTCTTTTTCAAAATTTTTTTTTTTTACCACATTCCTTACATCTTATAAACAGAACAGCCTCTCTGGTCCTTTACTTATATGTCGTGGGATGCAGCGTACTTGATTTTACAGCAACCAATAAAAATTCCAAAACAAAACAAAGAAAGACAAAGAGGAACTTAAGTGATGCGCTCATTATTTAAGCATGAGCTGGCTTTTTAGTCTCCCCAGCCAATTTTAGCTCCGGTTCCGTTCGTGTAAAAATTATTAGAGTAAGCAGTATCCGGATTGCATGCAGACTCATAACTGCATGTAATCATAAAACCCCCAGGGTGTGATCATATATCTGGTCCAGTTTGGCTCTCTCAGTGTTTTCTCTCCTCTAAAGACAAAGTGAAGCTATATATGTCAGAACATTTAGATTACAGGAAAACCAAAGAGTGTGTGGACTTCTGTTGTGTTATGCCAGTGAATTACTTAAGCCTTACATGGCTTTCGTGGAATTTCGATAATGCCGCCATCCAAAAGAACACTGTACCATCTGTGTCTGGGATTACAGGAGGAGGATGGGACTCGCTGAGCTCTGGGATTCAGCCTCCACACTTGACTCTATTGAGTTCTGACTCCGATTTGAGCTGGATTTAAATATAGCTGCATGTCTGGGCTTCCAGCTTTTCTGGTATTGCAGAAATGATTGTTTGTCAACTATTTGTGAACTGAACTTTTCTCCTAATTTTAAACCCCAGCAAATCATGTTTGACTTGAGAAAAGTGAAATAAAAAGAGTTTCAACAATCTTTTCTCTCCTTTGCAACACACTCAGAATAGAATACTCTTCATAAAAAATTGCCACCGAAATGCTCATCCTAATGATGTCATCGCCATGGAAACACGTTTAGCTTTCAGAGAATCAGCATTGATCTTCAGAGCTGAAATTGAGTGGAATGATGTTGGTGTGGCAACAGTGCAAGAGATCCAAATGAGAGCAGAATGCTTTTTGTCTTCAGAGCTGCTTTAAAAAAAACTCTCTTTTTGACATTTTAATGCACACAACTTCCACATAAGAATTATGATTCCACATTTCTTCTATCAGACGGTTAAATTCCTGCTAGTCGGGTCTGCGTTGAAGCACTTGATGTGCTCTTATGGTGTGAAGCAGGCAGTGCATAAAAAGGATCTTTTAGGCATCCAAATAATGCATGAAAAATGTATGAGTTTCCACGTTTTATTGAAGCAAAATGCCTTTTAGTTTGCCAGTGTGATTCTCTTATTGAATACTTTGGAATTAATTTGAGCTGGACTGTCTTTCAGTTTTTTTTTACTCCCGGAAATACACAGTGTTTTAACATCAACACATCCCAAGAAGAACTGAAAAATTTCATGGCGCTAAACTTAAGTAGAACCAGGATGGATTTACATTTCTAAAGCAGACATCTCGTAGCTCAGTGTTTTTGTCTGCATACTAAATTTGAATGAACAATTCTTTCATACATGAAACAGATTCAATTTACTTGCCGTCATGTCTTTAACTTCTGTAATGCATGCTCTGCTTACAAAATACTGCTCTTGTCATTGGAGCACAACATTACGATGATTTATCAGTGACTTAACTGCTATGTGATAACTTTAGTACAAAGTATAACTCAGTTGATTGGGATTTAATGCCATGCAAACTGGAACTGGACAAATGTGCAACTTCTTCCAGGAAGAATAAGAAATTAATTAGCAGGGATAATAAATAAGGGCTGCACAGGGGGGCACTTTTGCCTTTCAGCAAGATGGTCATGGAGTTGCATGTTCTCCCCATGCTTTAGGGAGTTTCCTCTATAGATGCTCAGGTTTCCTGCCACAGATTAAAAACACTCATGTTAGTTTAACTGGAAACTCTAATGACCTTCAGTTTGAGTGGCTGTTTTTCTCTGTGTGATGGACTGTCGACCTGTCCAGTATGAACTCAGCCTCTTGCCTATTGACCAGATAAGTACTGACTCATCACGACTCTGAACAGGAGCAAGTGGCTTTAGAAAATAGATTCACAATAATAAATCATTTTTTAAGGCCATTTGAACCAACAGTAAAAATAAAATAACTACGATTGATTGTTTCATGTAGTTCAGAATGTAAGAACTGGTTCTCTTGTATCATGGTGACAATATTGGGTCTCAACAAATTAAAGCAGAATTGTTATCACATTTAATTTGGTTTATTTGATAAAAAATGTTATGCTCCATGAACAATAAAAAAAATAGTTCTACATTTACAAACTTGTCCTCATTGGCTCAATTTTGTGCGTATGTTGTTGTTGTTTTGTTTTTCAGCTACTTTTTGTTCTTAGCCATGAGGGTGATGTGCACCGCTAACCCTGCATGACATCAGGATTGTGTAAACTAATTTATGTTAACTGCTACTAAAATTTCCAACAATGCAAACAGGGAGTTTTTGAAATGAAAGTGGCAGAGAAATATTCATGATTGTGTTTCATGTTGTGTTTAATAATATGTGTCAAGCTTAATTAATAAAACCCAATTTAATATTAACATATTAAATAGAGAGATTGTCTTGTATTTTTAATTTATAACCTGGTGTAACATTTTCTTTGTTGCTCTTTCAAATTCTCTCATCAAATTAAACTTGTCATCCTTCATTCTTTATATTTGGGATTCATACCTAATGTTTGTGTGCAAGAACATAAAAAGGGGATTTTCAAGCATGAATATATACATATTTTTTTGTCTTTTTTACAGCTGTGAGGCTTGTGTTAAAAAATCTTTATATATATTTCTTATTTCCTATTAAGACCCTCATGCTAATTCTTTTAGGAAAACTTGTTCTTTTTTCTCTGACTGCAAATAGGGACAAATATTTATTCTGACTTATGCATGTGAAAATTTGGTCTTGCATTTTTTATAAGTAAAATTTCAAACTCTAATGTGTAGGATAAAGTCAGTGAGGGAAGAGGAAAATGATTTTGGACAGTGTGTTCTCAACTTCTTAGTATTCGACCTGAGTATACATCCAGTAATTCGCTCCTGCAGTGAAGCCACAGTTCTGATCAAATATGACTGGACACATAAAGTCAGTCATCTGGCCCTCGGGTCACCACAGCCACACATCACATTCCACGCTCTGCCTCTTTTATAAACCTCTTCACATTCTCATAGGGCTGATGGCCGGCTCGTCTGATAACAGCAGTGGAGGTTTCTAGTCAGTAAGTCTCTTTACTTTTTCCCATTGCAGTGGCCAGCTGCTGAGCCTGGAGGATGGGACGTCCTCTGGTGGAGGTCAGGAACCAGAGGGGCTCAAGAGGGAGGGACCCAGCGAGTACGAGATAAGCCTGGAGAATAAAAACAAACAGGTATGTTCTCATTCTTCCAAGGAGACCCATAAACACACATGCAATGTGTAAAAATTCTGCAGCTCCACCTGGTTCAGGATGAGGAGTCAGAGGAGGGGGATGATCACTTGACACTGCCTTGCTTGACAAAAAAGAATCCCATTTAGATCTATTTCTGTCTCTGTTGACATGAAAAAAAAGAACACCCAGGGTACCAACTGCTGTGGCGACAGGAACAGAAGAAATGCTAGGTTGTCATGGTAACAGCTAATAACTGCTTGTGGCGACTCGAGATGTCTTTATTCCTCATAGCAAACAACTGAAGGGTCTGCTGTGGCTTCTTCTATTGCTTCTGCAGAGCTGGTGTGCAGACGAGTATGTGTGTGTGTGTTTACATCCACTTTTGGTGTGAGCAAATGCGCTCCAGATACACAAGTGGCTGTCCTCGTTTTTGCTCCCTCCACTGCCTCTTCTTCCTCTGCCTCCCACTCCTCATCTTTTGTTTCTTCTTGCTGAAAATATTAGAGGTTAAAACTCTGAAGGATGGGGAGCATTTAGGTGGAGCTGCTCTGCCAACAAATGGAGCTAAAATAGGCTTGTGAGGGTGTTTACTCTTCTATCAGTTTCCTCTTCAGCACCTTTGTCACAGCCCATCCATCCTTTTTCACATGGCCCTTCAGCTAGAATTAACAGCTGAATCATGATAGACGAGACTTTTTTTTGGGGGTCTCTGATACCACAAACACTCACCGTTTCTGAAAGAGCTGACATAATTACAAAAGATACCTATAAGAGGGGTGTGAATGTGAATTTCAGGACTAATTTAAATTCTTTTGATCTTTTTGCAGACATGGTTGAATACTGATGAATGACTTAATATCTTTCAGTGGATTTATCCCTCTTGCAGTACCTTCAGTGGCTCTCTTGTTAATATGTTTGATGAACTCACTTCTGTTTATCACTGTGCTTTTTTGCTCAGATAGAAGAGTTGGAGCAGAAATACGGAGGCCATCTCATTGCGAGGCGAGCAGCTCGTCGCATTCAGACCGCCTTCCGACAGTACCAGCTCAGCAAAAACTTCCAGAAGATCCGAAACTCGCTGTCAGAGAGCAAGCTGCCCCGTCGAATCTCTCTGCGCCATCCCAGCCCGTCAGGCCGAAACCGGAATGCTGCCCAGAGACACAGTTACACTCTCCATCCAGGAGGAGGACAAATTCCCTTACGCTCTAAAACGCCCCCTCCACCTCCATGTCGCTCCACATCTCTCCCCCCGTCTCCAGCGTCGGCCTCAGCAAGCGCACCCTCTTCAACCCAGAGCCAGGCTCCACCTCAAAGCCCCGGACCCACTCTCACTCAGCTGGAGGACTGCTTCTCTGAGCAAGTGAGTGTTTTATTAAAGCTTTTCATGTGGAGATGAAGAAATTTGGCCAATAAACATGTAAAAATGATAGTTTTACAGTAAAATATCTTCTTAGTAAGCTGAAACATTTATGGTTTCCTGCAAATTAATCTGGGTGACTCAATGTTTTTAATGTTATTTACACATGTAAATAGAACAGGATGCAAAGATGAGCAATTATTTAAATAATTTGTTTAACTCTTTTTTTTTTTTTTTAACGAGACACAGTATTTATTATCTCAGGACGCTTGTTCTCTGAGTGTTTTTGTTGGTAGAATTATTTCCCTTTTCTTTTTTTTCTTGGTTTTCACTATTTCACACAGTTTCACACATGTTTGGTTTTTCAAAGGACCTGCAATGCAGACACAGAAGCAACAAAAAAAACTCAGAGAACAGAACAGAAAAATTCAATAAAGAAACAAAAATGCAGACGAGGCAGAAAAACCAACACATCAAAACCAAAAACACAAGAGCATAAAGACAGAAGCAGGAGACTCGGCAAACAAAAACAGTGAAGGCAACAGTGAGAACTGAAAGAGAGTTAATATGACCAGGTAGAAGTTACTCCTGTGTGTGAACAGCTGAGCTGATTGACAAATGATTACCTTTTGTTAAAGTCATGTACCAAAAGACTTCACTGAGTTCAGGATCAGAGAAGAGACAAACTGGTTAAGACTCTTGAAACACAGATTTATTAAACAATTCTCTCAAAGTACAGAATGCTTTCTGGAGATCAATACACGTACCTCGCTGGGCACCAGAGAGATCTGATCTGCCTTCCTTGTATTGCCTGTTTTATTAGGTGCCAGCGAGGAAGTGTCAAAATGAAACTTAAGGAAAGTGAAACTTAAGTAGTGTCAGTAATTTTCCACTGAACATCTAATATAATAACAATCTGAAACGAAAATGGTTAACAAAGAGCTTGCATGATCTACATAGCTATTAGGTTTACACCTCTTAAAAGTACAATCTTTAATCCAAGTAAAAAATATAGTAATGAAAAGCACATGACTAATGAAAGATCACATAAGATAACATAGTAAAACATTTCTGTTAATAAGAACTCTTCTCCACACTTTCCACAATTAACAATTATTTATGCTACAAAAGCTCCAGTTTCTTCTAATCAGTCCAGAAAATTTTCTCCCAGGAACTCTTGACATGCATGTTGTGTGTTTTCTGTCACTAATGGATTAACCGGGGTTTTCTTCCATTGAGCACAAAGATTTCAAGCCTGATTGGTTGTGTGTTCAAAGAGTGACATTTGTTGACCTTGGAGTTCAGCTTATATAATTTTGACTGGTTTTTCTTACCTCTGTTTTTTAGTCCACTCTATCCATCTGATCAATCTGGGTTTGTCTTTCGTCTTGTGCCCATATCCTGGAGGTTTGGCTACAGCCCCACAAACCTTATATATTTTAATGATTATTTTCAGCTTTTTTCAGTTAAATTCATTTGGAGATGGAGATCTAAAATCTTCTCTCTGAGCTCCTCAGACAGCTCTGGTCTTTGCTTTCCCTGGTTCATGTTCAGTGTGGTGCACACGACAAAACAAAATTACCCAAGAGCTTGTTTGTTGTCTTTAAACAGACTGCAGTACTAATGACATGCAGATATACATTAGAGAATTACGTTTTACTGAATCATTTCAAGAAAAATGAAACAAACATTGTTTCAATGAGCCGTAAGAGGAACAATGATTTAATCCGCTTCTGTTGGTTACAAAATCCCAATCCCACAAAACTTATGCCACCTCAAGTTTTCTTTTCTAGCAGTGACACTTCGGAAATGTAGGCAAGACAGTTCAGCCCCTGGATTCTTGAGCCACGCGGCTGTAATATATGCAGAATGTTCTTTTACTGTGTATGTACAGATATATGTTTCCAAAATACCTGTAAGAAGTATTTCTGTGATCATTCAGCGATCTCTGTCTCATTAACATTTCTTCTTTTAAAGCAGAACCAGCAACTCGTTTTGTTCATATTACAAAACTTGTCTTCTTTGCAGAAATTTTGAAAATTGGTCTTAATCTTGTCAGTAATATGACAAGATTAACTCCTCACAAATTTTATTGGCAGAGTTTAGGAATGTGCAAACTGTAGCCTTGAGTAAATGGTGACCTCCGACTACTAAATAAACACTCTCAAGTGAAAACAGGGTCATTTTTTTCATCACGTTCTCTTTATGACTGAGATGTTTAAATGTTCTGTTCTTCACAAACAAAGACTGAGTGAGTCGCTTCAAACACTTGATGCAAACTTTTATCTGACTGTGCCGACCAACTCTGTAGTCCAGGTGCAAAATCCATCTCTGATTAACCTCAGAGTATCTAATACTTTCCCAGATCTGACCTAATGATATGTGTATGTTTTGGTCCTTTTTGCAGCTTCACTCCTTGGCTCAGTCGATTGATGAGGCCCTTCGTGGTTGGAGCATGTCGGAGAGTGTAGAGGGCAAGGGGCTGCTGATGGACCCTGGAGCGCTTCGTGCTGCAGCTGAAAGTGCTGGTCTGCCTCGCAGTGCCAGCTCATTGCTCATGGCCTTCAGGGATGTAACTGTTCACATAGACAGCAATAGCTCGTACACCATCTCCTCCACCACTACAACGACCACCACCTCTCTGGGAAACTCAGGAGGAGGAGGCAGCAGGAAGCCTTCCATGAGTGGGATGGGTGGAGGAGGAGATAGTCAGTCGATGGAGGAGCCAGAATTTCCGGCACCTCCGCCCAGTGAGGAGCTGGAAATGGTTGATCCAGGATCCAGGAGGGGCTCAGCGGTACCAGCTGTAGGAGGTGTTGGAACCGAGGGGGAGAGCAGCTCAGACAGACTAGGATCCACCTCCACTTCTACCTCTACTTCTACTTCAATTTCCACCTCAACCCAATCCAATCAGCAGCCTGCTCAGATTTATACCCAGTACCAGCAGTACCACTACACTAACCCTCAGCAGATCCCTGCAGGTCAGACTCCTGAGTCTCTGCAGGCTCTGGTTGTGTCTTTACCAAGGGATCGCTGCCAGGATCCAGTTACCTGCCGCTCCCCAACCCTGTCCACTGATACCCACCGCAAACGCCTCTATCGTATAGGACTCAACCTCTTCAATGTGTGAGTTTAATGAAAAAAAAAAACACTTCAATATTTCTGCATCCAATTACTGTTCAAAGCATTGACATTTGGTTTTATCAAACCTTTAAAACACCTTGAAGTATCACCTCATTAGTGTTAGAGATCATCGGAATGTAGCAGCTTATTTGGTGCCAACTTGAGATGGTGTGACTTCTATGAGAGAAGGATTGGAGATGTAAAGAGGCAGTGAAAGAGGGTGAGAGCCACTCACGTTCTATAAACAGAGTCTACGCTTGGCCTCCACTTAATATTAGTTAATACAAATGAAAGTAAATTAACTGGGTGACAGCTGAGCTGATCCTAGAGTCCTGAGCTAACAGCTTTTCTGCATGAATACACACTCCTTTTCCCTGTTTGTGCTCCCTTCTTCTCTCTCTCTCTCTCTCTCTCTCTCTCGCTCTCTCTCACACACACACTTTTTCTTAAATATAGACAACACACATTAGAAGTACAAGTATAATCACTTAACACTTGTTTTCTGTTTTTCTGGGGGAGCAGGAACCCAGAGCGAGGCATCCACTTCCTGATCACACGTGGTTTTGTCCCAGACACGGCCATCGGAGTGGCCCACTTCTTGCTGCAGAGGAAGGGCCTGAGCCGACAGATGATTGGAGAGTTTTTGGGGAACAGCAAGCTCCAGTTCAACAGAGATGTTTTGGAGTGAGTGCAAATTACAATTTTATTTTCATTAAAAACATTACTCCTCTTGACTTTATATCTGGTAAGGATTTGAACTCTCAGCATATATAATTAGTGGACTGATGAATGTAACCTGGAAATAAAAGCCAAAATGAAACGAGGGTGTCTAGCTGGAGAATCAGTTTTAAGTCCCGCCCCCTCCACAGAAACAAATGGGATATTTTCCTCACTAAAAAATAAAAATACATCCCAGGTACTGACAACTACTGGTTTACATCTAATTTACCAAATTTTTCTAATACGTTTAGTTGTAATTAGTTTATTGATGTTTGAAAAAAAAACCACATGATTGGTGGATCTTCAACCACACACACCACAGACTCCAAAAATACAACGTGGCACATCCCATCGCTTCATTTTATGAAGGATGGTTTGAGTAAATGTCATGAAAGAAAAATCTTGCAATAAATCTGTTTTTTAACTTCAAAATGCAATAATTCTCCCACTGAATTAATTTGAAGTTATCGGAGATTTAATACTCTATAGCCTGAAAGCCTAACGAATCTGATGATAATATATTTTCTTCAAGTTATCAAAAACCTTGAGATAAAGCAGAAAAGAACAGTTCCCTGTTTTAGGTTTTCAGATGAAATGATCTATTTTACACACTGGAAGGACCCAGTTGCAGCAGAAGCTCATGAGTGATAAACAAAACTGACTGTAATAGCTTAGTAAAACAAACAGAAGACCCCGGAGAACAGGAAGATCCTTAAGAGCAAAGACTACTGAGAACATCTGAGATGGGAACTGAATATAATCTGTCAAATTGGCTGTTTTTTACAATTAAAAATGAGCAAAATAGAAGTTTTGTTACGAGTTTTTCTAGGATTTTGATTATTTTTTGTATATAAAAACATCTAAAATGATTTTTTTGCAATTGTTTTTCTCTCATACGTGTGATGACACATACTTAAATTGACTTGACATTCAGTGTACTTGAATGTATTTACGTAACACATGTTCAAATACATATACATTCTCTTCATGTTTGCACATCCAGTCTTTTTGCATCCATTCAGTGATCAGTGTTCCAGTACAGAGAGGATTTTTTTGCTGATGCTGGTGTTCAGACTGTAGAAATAGACCACTGCAATAAAACACTCCAACACGCTCCCTTTTTTTTTTTTTACAGAGACACATTTGCACATCCATGGATGTGCACGAACACAGAAACATACATGCTCAGTCTTGCGGAGGTACTTCCTCTGCTGCTGCAGCCTGCTCTCAGCCCTTTATGTACCGCTCTCTTTTACTCTTTGAATTTCATTATTTTGTCATGCTCATCACTCGTCTTCCTTCCCTCTAATCTCCAGCTGTCACCAGAGACTTTCTTCTCCATTGATATTTGCCCAATGTGTGTGTATATGTGTGTGTACATGCAAACAAAGTGTCTCATTCGTCTTCCAGGTCAGCTGCTCTAATGGAAGCATGAGTGCAAGGAGGAGATTTATCATCACCACTTACACGTAGTTTATTGACCCCTCATACGTGTAAACAGTGTCACGTGTTCAGTTTTTTTCTCCGGGTTAATTTTTTTGGGGTTTTTGTCTCTTAAAAGCTGCGTGGTGGACGAGATGGATTTCTCAGGTATGGAACTCGACGAGGCTCTGAGAAAGTTCCAGGCGCATGTTCGCGTTCAAGGAGAAGCACAGAAAGTGGAGCGACTCATCGAAGCTTTTAGGTGAGATTCGTTTCTAATCACGCTGGGCCTCACAAAAAGTTATTTTGTTCTTTTCAAACACAACACAATAAACCTACCTTACATGACTGTGCAGGGCTTTTAAGGTCTCTCTGAACTTCATAAAATGACTAGACTTTTCGCCTGCAGAGTAATATGCAAAACAGAACGGTGGCATAGTTCACATATTTTGAAATATTGCTTGTAGCCTTGAGCAAGCAGACATATCTAGAATGACAACCTAATAGGCCAACTGTAAAGACGTAGAATTGCTTCAGTAGTTCTGCCGTCTCGCTGCTGTAGGCTCCGATGACACCAAACCTCTGTATCATTAGCAAATTACACTGATTGCCTGTAACCTTTAACTAAACTCTGCAATGTTTTTGATTGTAAGCCATAATCACAACAGAGACCTTGACTGCGGGTAATCAGAGTGGTTTCCATTAGGATAAAAATAGACACTCTGTTTTACAACCTTCTGTACTGGATCACACTTCTTTTCCAAATCCTCTTTATTTGAGGGCATTTGTGTGTGCTAGATAGCCGCGTGTCAGTTTACTATTTCAAGTCATACAAGGCTATGTTTAAATGCATGTTAAGTACTTCCAGGGATAAAGGCTGAGTTAATTTTCTGTTCATTTTCTCAGTCCACTCCTGCTCTGCTGTATGACTATATCCTCTGAACATGACTCATTTAAATATCAGAAGACCTTGAGAGACCTACACTAGTTAGTCCATTTGCTTCATGCCTTTCTGTAGACTGAATGGCCTTTTACAAACGCCGAGTTGGAGTTTCCTTTTTTTTTTTTTTTAACGTTTTACCTGAAAATGATTTTGGGGGGAAAACAGATAAACAGATCCCAAAACAGGTCTTTGTCCCCTGGCTTGAGCTGTCCTTGAAATGTTCCAATAATATCCAAAGTTTGTCCTCAGGAATGAAAAAGCAATAAAAATCCTATTTTGCTTTCTACTTCAGAGTAATAGCTTACGTTCCAGTTTACATTTAATATCCCTCTACTGGTGCACCATTTCCCTGAGGGATATGTCATCATTATGACATGATTTGAGTCACTGTTCGATTGAACTCACTGACTAAGATGTTTTTTTCCCACAATAGAGACACGATCGACACTGTACTGCCATTTAGCAGACTGCCTACACCTGTCTGCAATGACATTATGTTGTCCTCGTTTGTCACTGTCTTTTGTGGAAAGTTTACAGTCCTGCTTTTCTGAGCTTAAACAGTTAGTTTGGATTTTTGGAAATTAACAATCTCATGCACCGTAATGCTGAGCATAAACTCACCAGCTGTTTGTTAACACAAATATTCTAGTAATGCTTAGAGGAGGATGAATGTAAAAATAGCTCAAATTTGGATTATAAATGATGGTAGACACAAAATTGTTTTACTATCATGCATTTTAAAACAATCTATAAAGGTGTTTTATTGATTGAATCTAAAATAATAACTCTAATCCCAGCTATTTTAAATAAAAGGATTTGTTAAGTAAAAAATCTAGTTTTATTGGAATATTGCCACGCTGGAAACTGCTCACTTGGTGTTGCATTTGGGAGTCAATGTTTTGTTCTGTGTTTGGGTGACACATGAATTTATAGAACATCTCTAAATGTCATCTCTATATGCCTGTGCACTCGAGCACTCGCTAATCAACACACGCCCACCTCCTCATTTCACACTCTGCATTATGCATAACATGCTCAAACCCATCTGATCCAAACAAATCTGTTTATTTTAGTTTGATCTAATCAGCGAATACGCTGCTAATTGTTAAGCTTAACATGAAGTTCTCCTCTGAGGTTTAATTTACAGCCTTGTGATGTTTTGTGACCAGTTGTTTTTGTTTCAAATTATTTTCAGTTTTTAATCTTCTTTGTGCCGTTTGGCAATCTGCAAGACATTATGGGGTAAATGTGTGCAGGGCATAATTTTATGCAGACTTCATCCTCTGTTGTTTGTTTGTTTGGTAGTGCTGCTCCTACCTGCTGCAGCTCAGGCTGTGGTCAGTAGCTTACTGATGAGTCTCACTGTCAGGTGTCTTAGTGTTCTTTGCACCGTGGCGTTACATTCAATATCGGTCAGAGGAAACACGTTCTTCTTCTTTTTGAAGGTTGTGTCGAATACTGTAGAACTGAATAGTATTTTTCTGTGCAGTAATCGTTTAAATGAGCCTTTTCTAGTTCATTTTGTTGGATGTACTACTGGTTGCATAACAATGCAGTTGCACTAAAAACTTATAGTAAGAAGGTTGCAGGTTTGACCCCCAGTTCTGACCTTTCTGTGTGGAGTTTTTCTCTTTGTGCATTTGTGGGCTTCCTCTGAGTTCTCTGGTTTCCCCCTACAGCTGAAAAAACATGCATGTTTGATTAATTGGCGTGTGTGTGTGAACAGTACGCTGGGTTTGTTTCCAAATACACACAACAGTTTCTCTTATTAACCTCTGCTAAGGATGCTACATTTTAGGGGTGTTCGTTTATTTATTTGTCTGTTTGTTATGAAATGATCTGGACTGGTTCGGACTGGAAGAACAACAATTTAATCTGATTTTTGAAAGGATCTGAAAAGCCTTTATTATGAAAATATTGTTTTCCATGATCAGCTAGTGAACTGATAAGGATATAAAAGTGTATATTTTCATGTTCAAGAAATCCCAAAATGTTGCTAAAATCAATGATGGAGTATTTGTTCCATTATTTGACAGTGCTTGTGAATGTCACATCCCCCCACCAGGGTTAAACCGGTCAAAACATGCATATGAGGAAGCTTTTCTAATTCATATTTAAACAGGAAATTTTCAAATATTCAAAAGCAACTTGTAGTTCTCGGTTGTACCACTGGGACCTTAAAGGTTGTAGCTAAAACTTGTGAAAGAAATCCTTTATTGTTGGTTTTAATCTTTTCATTATTTGAAATAATCTTGTGAAAAAGGACCTTTATCAGTGGTTAATGAACGCGTAAAGAAATGATCTCTGATACTGATCTGGTAGACAATCAGAACACCCACTGCGGCCATCAGTTAATCACATCCTACTCAATCATTGGCCCAGAGCCTCCGGGTGTAAATTATTAAATCATCAGTGATCTAAAATCATACTGCGAGCTGCAGCTGGAGTTGTGAGTTCTGGGTGGAGAAGAGCTGGGTGTTTATCGGGAAAGCCAGACATCCGATTCAACATCTGTTACGTAACCACTGTTATGTCATCTGTTTGTAGCGTGGTGTACTCTTGTTGGGAGTAGTTCCTTTTCTGTATAAAGTGGTGTTTTGTGCCAGCTGGCATTCGACTTTTAGATTCGGGTATAAAGCTAAGAGATCAGGAGCTGCAGTTTAAACAAACTGGTTACATAAAATGGAGATCTGTGCTTGGAAATATGTGAATGAAAGCACAAAGCCATGCACATTGTACTTACCACTTCGTTTACTCTCTCAGTGTAGTTACACATATGCTCCTGCACATTTGATCCGTTTGCATTCTGCACACTCCTGCAGAATTGCCGCAGAATTACATCAACAAGGGTTTTGTTTGTATCTCTGTACATGTATCTGCAGGGCAGTTTGAGCCTAGCAAGATCTCCCTTAAATAAAGGCAGTACTAAAGTGAGACGGATTGATTGATATCCTATAAGTTCTCCTGCCTTAGATCTCCTATAGGATGTGGGAAATTGTTTTGTGGTTAGAGAAGTCTCAGGTGCAGCCTCTTGGTTGAACATCCATTGACGAGTATAGAGTTCTTTAAAGCAGTGCAGCTTTCGCCGTGTATGCATCCTGTCTAGCTGCAAAGATAAAAGTCGGCTTCTTCTGAAATGGCCCTGTGTGTAAGTTATTGTGACAGCAAGGAGAGGGAGCTATGGGGGAGAAGGAGAAGTGGAAGTGAGTGTTTGTGAAGCCCATGGGCAGCAGTGGGGCAAAGAAAGGCCAAATGCTGCTATGCCAGGCTCCAAATGGCTTTACCTTACCCAGGGCAGAAGTCTTTTGCACTGTCAAATGTGTCCTCTGTCCTGTCAGTCATAACACAGTTGCTGCTCTTCACATCATTCAGTTCAGTTACATGAAGAAAAAAGGTAGAAATGTGTCTAAAATTCACATGATCACTAATATTAAACAGGAAACATGAAACATAAAAACATGCAACTGCAATATGATTTTTTTGAATATTCTAAAAATAGCATTTTCCTAATTTCTCTCTTCCTGTTCTGTCATCATGACATCAATACTCTTTGTGAGTTTTAACATCCGATACAAACCAGGTGATGCAGTTAGAGTTCACCTGATTGGACACATATTAAGAACATGCAGAGCATTACTGCATGACATAGCCTGAGTTATCACAGTGCTTGGTAATATTACTATTGTTCAACTTGATATTGCAAAATTATAAAGTTTTGACATAAAAATGGTAAAATAAAGCATCAAATTTAATTTTAGGAAAGTACAATCTATTATAGGAATACAGATTAAAAAGATGTTCAAAATTTAAAATGTACATTTTAATATTGATCTCTGTTAAAATATATATTTAAATGATCTGTTATATTTCCCTTTGTTAATCTTCTTTTATCTATTGTTATCTCTTTTCATTTGTATGCTCAGAACTTTAGCAGATAGCAGTTATTTATAAATGTGTGGGATTTTCTCCAGAATGTGAAACTTAAAGACAGAGAAAACAAATGATTTAACAACAAATCAGATGATTTGCAAAGCAGCAAAATCAAAAAGCTGCAGCATGAGGAGATCACGTGAAACTACAAGCATGCAGGAAACAACAGAATCTGACAATGGGACAAAAGAGAGTTTAAGCTCTGGTGCAGGTGATTACTGACTGACAGCAAGGTGAGCTGATGAAACAGGTGTATGATGCTGCGTGAGTGAGGAGCAGAGTAAAACAATGAACTGAGGCGGAGGAGATAAACTTTATCGGCTCAACGCCAGTGTGAATTTACACCATCTCAGCATCTCTCTATCTTTACATATAACACTATCCATGTTTTTGTTGTTGAAGAATTAAATTTTAGACCATTTTCTAGATGCCAAGCAGGCGTTTTATCAAACACTGACTGACTGCTTTATTTAGAGTAATTACAGTAAAGGAGCCAAGGAAAAGGATATGAATACATTTTATGAAATAAACCAAATCTGGCATAGAAACAGCTATTAATCATATTGTTATCTGTGTTAGAATAAAGGAATTACATTTAAATACATTTAATGTTTAACTTTCTGGATTTTACTGCAATCATTTAGATTTTTGTGCTTTTGGGCTTTTCTCCAGGGACTCCAGATTTACTGGCAGCTCTAAATTGGCCTATAGGTGTGAGTGTGTGTTTGAATGGTTGTTTGACTACATGTGGTCCTGTGATGGACTGGCGACCATCAACAAACTCAGCATAACTGGACTTCCATGTTTGTCCTTCACAGTCAGAGATACTGTATGTGTAATCCAGATGTGGTGCAGCAGTTTCATAACCCAGACACCATCTTCATCTTGGCCTTCGCGGTGGTCCTCCTCAACACCGACATGTACTCGCCAAACATCAAACCGCAGCGCAAGATGGGCCTCGATGACTTTATACGTAATCTAAGAGGTTAGTGTCTTATGTTACACATAATACTGTGTTTAATGGACTCTTCAGTATGAGTCGTCCATGTGGACAGAGCAGCAGACATGTCTCAACATTCGTGACAAGTGATTTCATGAGCAGGGAGGTTGTGGATATGATATATATATATATATGGAAACCACTCGTGCACACGCACACGCACTGCTCAAAGGTTCAACTGCAAATATAGAGGAGGTTTATTTGGATCGAAATGCCAGAAAGAATGATGAGGAAGATGGAAAAAGAGAGCAGAGGGCAGATGAAGGCAAAGTTTTACAACAAGCTGCCTCATATCAGCCTCTCTATCGGTCTTCTGAGTGACAGCCTCTTCAACTGAAGTAAATTACTCAAAGAGGCTGCACTCGCCTGCAACTCTTTACTGTCAGCAGAAAAACATCAGGATAAGATTCTCGATATCCTTAACTTTGAGCTCTACTTCCGAGACCGCAGCGTCGGCCCTGTTAATTTAGGTTTGCTCAGATTTTAGATTTAATGATCTGAAGCTTCGACTTTGGGGAAGAAACTTATCTCCTACCTGATATTCTTATTGATGTCTCTATCCAGAGGTCCAACAAATAAAGAGAGGAAGAGTTTTCTCTTTTTCTTTTTTTTTTTTTTAACCAAAACCATCTACATCTAAAAGAAACAAATCACAGTCATGTTTTCCATTAGTTTGATCAAAACCTCAGCAAAATATGAAAAATAAACTACTAATTAGGCTGTAATCCCTATTAAAGTTTATTAATCCAAAAACAGCTTTTATTGTGGCCGGTGCTAATCTTTTAATGAACCAGGACATTTAAATTTTATCAGATCAATCAGTGAACTATCCTATCACAGATCAAGTCGAAGGTTCAGAACTTTATATTTAGAACAGCACACGAAGAACAAACCTGAAACTTTGTTCTGTTAGAGAAGAAAAAACAACAGCTAAAGCAGGAAAATCCAATAAATCCTTGAACAGATGGTAATCTAAAATGTGACTGACAGGAACAGAAGAAGAACCAAATGACAATGATCTGGCAGTGAGCCAAATAAACCAGTTAGAATATTCTGAGGTAAAGACTAAAGACAAATGTAAAAAACGGTTGAGCGGCAATCGGCAAATATCAGCCAGGTGTGTCAAGGACAGACATAAGAAGTTAAACAAAAGCAATGGTTGTAATAAAATTAAGATTAACTTGATAAAGTTAGAAGACTATCAAGCAAAGAATTTAATCCAAACTCAAACAGAACAAAACCCACAAACCGTGACATGCCAAATAATATCATAACGTTCAGGCCACTACTTATCAATTCTTCTATACACTTCTCTAAATGTCCACTTGTTTTTTCTCTCCAGCTTCGCAGTGAAAATGATAATGTCATAAATGTGTTTATTTAAAATAGGTTTTTATATCAAAGCTTTTGTTGTTTTGCAAATGTCAGTGATTTGTGTTTGCATTTCTACTTTGTGTAATCTTCCTCTGTTACATTGATATCATATTTTAAATGTTATCATTTAAAACGGGGCTCTTTTCTGCAGTACAACATGTTTCCAAAAACAATCAGATAGAGAATAATTCTGAAGTTCGGGGTTTGTGCTGGTAGAAAAGCCACATATAGGTGTTTCTAAAATGACCCCTCCAGCTTTAAATGACTTGTTGAATTCTTGCAGGTGTGGATGATGGAGCTGACATCCCCAGAGAGATGGTGGCAGGGATTTATGAAAGGATTCAGCAGAGAGAGCTGCGTTCAAATGAGGACCATGTCACCTACGTGAGTCGCGTGGAGCAGTCCATCCTGGGCTTGAAAACGGTAGGTTGTGCAAGACTTTTTCATTTCCCTTCTCATTTCAGAGCCTGTCCTTGCTTAATTCTGTCTCCTTTCTCCCGTGTGATATATCATCTTCGCTGTATTCTGTCCTCGGCATTTTACGATCTGTCACCTTTGTCTCTTGTGACCTGGTTTCTGCAGATCCTTGCTGTGCCCCATCGACGGTTGGTGTGCTGCTGTCGTCTGTTTGAGGTGCCTGATGCAAACAAACCTCACAAACAGAAACTTTCCCAGCTTCAAAGGGAGGTTTTCCTCTTCAATGACCTGCTTCTGGTAAGGATTAACCTCTAAATGCATGAACCAAAATACCCTAATAAGCATGCTATTACATCCACATGAAGAAACACAGTCAGACACGCTGTACTGAATGCAGTCTGCCTTCTTTGTGTTTTCAGATCCTGAAACTGTGTCCCAAGAAAAAAAGCTCAGCCTCTTACACTTTTTGTAAAGCTATGGGTCTCCTGGGGATGCAGTTTCACCTCTTCAGCAATGAATGTAAGATGCTACTTCACTTTGCAGCAATTTACTACCGTCATAATCCAAACTTTGTTCTCGCAAAATGCTGAGCTGACAGAACCATCTACATTACTGCCCTCCATCAACTCAGTCTCAGCACTCAGACTGCGAGGGGTCACCAGCAAATCCAACATATCACACAAATTAGAGTAAATATCTTTATGTAAATGTGCTTCCTCCGACACACTGAAGGAGATATTTTGGGTAAAGATCAATGCACTTATTCACCCTGCAGCTGTCTGTGGGTAACTTTAAGACAAAAATCAATCTGAGACCCCCCCATAAGAATCAAGCTGTTGAAAACTTCAAAATACAGCTTGTAGTTTTAAAAAAACCCACAGCAAATGGGCCCAAATCACATGTCCTGTCTTTGTTTCATATCTCAATGGACTTGCAGTAGCTCATCCTTTATTCATCAGATAACTGAAAGAGTTCTTGATCCAATTTAGCGGGTTAGCTGGAACAGTTGAGACTTTATGAAAGGAAGTGGTGAGGTGAATACAACGCTACAGTCCAAGACATGAATGAAACATTACTATAGCTGGGGAACTGTAACATCCTATATAAAGGTTGAGGTAATTGGAAATCTGGGAACAAGCATGTCAGTGATTGGGGAAGCTCATAAGATTATGAGTTACTGGAGAGTCCAAAGAGTTCTGGTGCATGAATAGAGACTGACAGAACAGGGTCATAAATTTATTTAAAAAAAAAGATCCGGAGTCATGACAAATTGGCTTCATTTCGACCAGCAGAACACGAGTTCTGTCCGGGAAGCACAGCATCAATCACCTCGCTGTGAATCGATGCAGTCCGACAGCAGGACCAGGTACAGGCTCAAGTCAGCTGGACTGTCTGAATTTCAGGGTTTAAAACATGGTCATTCAGATAGAATAACCATTTCCAACAGATGTGGTTGAACTCTTGTTCATGCTGGGACTCAGTCTGTTAATATCTTAATATTCTTTTTTTGTCTATATGACTTAACTTTATTTTCAGTTGGTAAAATAACATATTGTTCCGTGCTGCTTAGAGATTTTTGTTCATCTTTTTGTCCATAATTGTGTGTCTGACTTTGTTAGGATTATTTTGTATTCATTTTTTGCACTTGTTTCAGTATTAATGTGTTTCTCCCATCTCACCTGGTTCTAATTTTTTAATCATACCACCTGCCCTCTATCTGTTGTTATTTTCCCTCAGTATGAATAATCCCTGGTTTCCTTTGTTCTCTATCAAAACCTTCTTGTTGTTTTATTATGTGCTACAGTATTTCTGTTTCTTGGCATTTATTTTATTTTCTCATGTTTCTCAGTGGTGTGTTTGGTTTCTATCTATTATGTAGTTAAATGAATTTCCATATCATCTGTCTGTCTGTTTGTTCCTATGCTTGGTCCCATTTCTACCACCTTTTTATGACAATCTCCTGTAAAAAAAAAAGCTAAACTCCCCAAAAAGGCTCATTCATACGCAGATGCTGACTCTTGCATGGCTAACTGCGAGTCCCTCAGACTAAAAGTTGTTGTTAGTGCTTGTTAGAGGTTTTTTCAGGATTGTAGTCACAAGGAGAACAAAGATATTCTGTTCATTTGTGGCCTTTTTATAACAGTGGGAAAGGCAGGAAAGCAAACAGAGAGAGGAAGTAACATGCTGCGAAAATCTCTGATCAGGATTTGAAAGAGGCGTTTTAAAAAAGAAGAAGACAAAACCCCTACTGCACGTAAAATAAACCATCAGTACAGTAAAAGAACCTTCTTCTTGTCTCTTTTTGGGTTTCTGATCAGATTATGCTCATGGCATCACCATGATGAGCCCATTTACCTCAGAGAAGAAGCAGCTGGTGAGTTTCTGCTCTCCGAGTGGAGAGGAGCTCAGGAAGTTTGCGGAGGAGCTCAGAGAGGCGATTGCAGAGGTCAACGAGATGGAGCAGATCCACATTCAAAGTAAGAAAAGAAGTGCAACATTTGCAAATGCAGAAAACCCCTCAAACAGACCTGTCACGCTTTGTGACTGATTTCTCATTCTTTTCGGTGTTATAGTGGAATTGGAGAGGCAACAAGGCATCCAGCCGCATGTTTTGCACACCAATGGCGGTCAAATGGACGCGCACACAGGACATGGTTCTCCCTCAGGTGCTGGTTTAGCTTGTGTAGCATAACACAGCATACATTAACTAAATGTCAGCTCCCTGTATGAGAGTCTGTTTCTGATTTTCTGTATGTGCCTGCTGACTTACAAAGTCCCCATTTCTCCAGGCCAACAGGATGCGTATGATAAAACCGGCAACAACAACACAGTAGAGGTGAGTGCCTAAGCTACTCTCGTCTCCCTCAGGTAAGTATCTGCATATTCAGTTATGTGGATGTGATTTTGTATGTAACTGTGCGTGTGCGTGTATACATGGTTAGATAGGGACCGTGCCTCATCCTGAAAAGAGAGCTTTTTGCTTTGCTTTGGAAAAGCTCTGCCTGCAGCACATCCCTACTATGCAGCCAGGGATACAAAGGCCACTAAGAGATGGTTCTGTAGTGGTGCTGCAAACAGCCTCATTCATTCTCTACCAAATAAGTAGACCAGCAGCCACAAGCTATAAAACATCCCATATCTCTTCAGCTAAAGCCAGTTTTACCGTTTAACCCATGTTGGCTGCGGGAAAACTGTCATGTTAGATACTATAAATAGCCTGTTAAGGATGTTTGAGTTGGTGTTGGGTCTTAATAAACCAGCTTTTCCTTTTGAAATGATCTTTTCTCCTCATTTCACTTGTTTTACCCATTTTCTCTTTTTCTCCTGCTGTTTACTTAGTCCCTTAGAGTTGTAACTTACTGTGTTAGGGAGACACCACGCCCTCGGTGTCACCTCTGTTCTCTCCTGACACTTCTTTATCTTTAGGTCTGTCGTTCTGCCACTCATTGTCCATTACCTCACACACACACACACGCAAAACCCCAAACCGTTCCTGCCAGAAAATTCTGCCTAAAACCTCCTCTTACCTCACAATCCTTTTCCCCTCCCGGGCTGGTGTGTGTGTCAAATATGATTACGTTTAAATCGTATTTCTTTCAGTCAAAGGATGAGGGAAAGCTGAAGAGAGTGTGTGTTCTGCATGCACTTGCACTGCACGCTACCACCTACATGCTGGCATGCTCGTGTGCGTAACTCACCAGAGGGCTGCGTAGAGGCTGCGTTCAGGCTGGTAACTCCACATGCGTTCTCTGACTGTCCCTAAACTAGGTGTCAATTCACAACAGGCTGCAGACGTATCAGCTGAGCCAGCCCAGCATTGAGTCGGCGCCCCTGGCCCTGGCTGCACCACCTGCCCTCCTCAGTCCTGTCCAGACCGGCGACCTCCGTCCAGAAACGCTCATCCAGTGCCAGCAGATCGTCAAGGTGATCGTTGTGGACCAGAGCGGACGAGGGCGGATGGAGGCTTTTCTCAGCCAAGGCCCTGCCACCCACCAGCTCATTCAGTCGGCCATGTCCACACCCGTACGTGTTAGAGAAGGAGATGGACCACAGCCACCCCTGCCACCTCCTCCTCCTCCTTACAACCACCCTCACCAGTTCTGTCCCCCTGACTCACCCATGCCCTTTCACCACACCATGCCTCTAACGCGCAGGCGTAACTCCAGCGGCTCCCGCAGCATCGTTTGAGTCGACCACCTCACACTTTGGTGGAGCACAAGTCACGTAACTTTGAATTCAAGCAGTGCAAACAAAACTGTATAATATGAGAAAAGTATGAGAAAAGAAGAAAGAAAAGAAGAAAAGTTGTTTTATTTTAAATGATTGAGCAGCTTTAACAGCAAATCTGAGAGACATTCTGTCCATCTTTTGTCTTTAATATGTTTCCAGGTGATGTGGCTACATTTCACAGACATATGAGTTTGCATTATGATGTTTCGGACAGTGAAACTGAAGATGTAGTCCCCGAATAAGCGCAAATGACACTTTATACTAAATGGGAAGGGAAAAAATTGTCTGCATTGTTTTATTTCAGGAAACTGATGTCATCAACTTTCATTGTCTACTTTGATACTGTATTTCACGAGGAATCATTTTACCACTCTGTATAATGTGAAGAAACAAAAGAGTACCAGCTTACTTGTTTCCCTGTTTTCTTGGGAACAGGTAATCAGTATGCAAGGATGAAGGAGGAAAAAGATAAATGGCTCTGTCATCGCTACAATGTCATGTGCAATTTAGAGTAGTAAGCGAAGGCGTTTCTTAAAACAATTTCCTGATGACAATCATGTTTCTGTGCTTCATCTAATGCTTCGCTAAAATTAGCACAAATAGCGTTTGGCTGCTTCGATTCAGTGGAGTGTTGCTCTGAGGGAGCTCAGGAACGACTGCAACATGTGATACAGTATCTGCACCTCTGAGCTGCACTGAGAGCAGAGTGCTTGTGTGTTCTGTCTGCTTACTCACGGGCCACAGGGAATCAGGTTAGTAATTCATTCAAAACAAGACTAAAACAAGCTTATAAAGCTTTTCGTTTTTATATGTTTACTCCTCTGAATACCAAGTGTGAATATTGATGTTACTTTTGGATTTAGACTATACCTCTTCCCAGAATAGTATTTTTGGTTTCGAAAGCTATATTTAAAATTTTAAATTATGCTACACAGGGTAGACACCTCACAGAGATGTAACTGTAGTGTTTTTTTATTGAAAAAATCAAATAGGCAAAGATCTATTGCTGTGCTGAATGTTAAAGTATTCGTTAAGGTCTTTTGAAGTGGGTTCTGTGGAAAGTTTATGAACAAGATAAGTTATGTTTTATTCACAGCTTTTTGAAGGGCCTCGGTTTGGATAAATAGAGATTATTCCTGTCTGGATTGATGTGCTAACATCTAATCTGAGTGGGGCTGAGATTAAACTGGATTGCTGCGCCTCTTAAATATTTAATAGCATTTCATGCAACTGCTACACTGTAAATATTTACATATCAAATTCACATTATATGGTTGTTTACATGAAATTATGTTGACAAAACGTGGCTGTAGCAGCTAGCTGTTGCCTTGCAGCATTAAGGTCCTGGGTTCGAATCCGGGCTGGTGCCTTTCTGCATGGAGTTTACATGTTCTCCCCGTGCATGCGTGGGTTTTCTCCAGGGACTCCGGCTTCCTTCCATAGTCCAAAAACATGCAAGAGGTTATTTGGCAACTCTAAATTGTCCCTAAGTGTGAGTGTGTGTGTGAATTGTTGTTTGCCTATGTGTGGCCCTGTGATGGACTGGCGACCTGTCCAGGGTGTCCCCCGTCTCTCGCCCAAAGCTGCTGGAGATCGGCACCAGCCCCCCCTGCGATCCTGAAAAGGAAGAAGCAAGTTTTATTGATGGATGGATGGATGGATGGATCAACTGGAGTTGATTTAAGACAATAGGAATCCACTTTAGTCTTAGCTCTGCTCAGACTAGCTGTTAGATTGCTAATCCAGTCAGAAGAATCTGTTTCTCTAAACGGAGGTCTTTCAAATGAATTCATTACTTTTTCACAGAAACCCTGATTCAAAGGATCTTAACTTCCCTTTTAAACAAGAGGGAAAAAGAAGATGTCTATGAAATTATATTATTGTTTCATCACTGTGTCATCTGTTCAGCGTTGATGATTTCAGGCTTGAGCCATCATGTATAGCACATTACGAATCATCCAGCGAAGAACAAGTCTTTTGCACCACAGAATACATTGGATATACTGTAAATAGATATAATAGATTTATTCTGAAAAAAAAAAAGTGATTGAAATGCCCAGTGTGTGTATCTACGTATGTATTTGTACAGAGAAAATCTAGTTTAAAAGAAAAAAAGAGTATTATAGTTAATATAGCTAGCATTTATTATCAGGTGATGTCTTAAATGCTACCCAAATGAGAGACAGGAAACAGGCAGATTTTCTAGACTATACTCCAGTAACCATGGTAACACACACTGACATTATTACAGATCAGCATCCATTATTGAATTACCATGTCATGTTATTTCAGTGTTATTAAGAGATGGCTGTTTCACCTGTTTAGGTGTGTAAAGGGCTATGCTGTATTGGTAAATACAATAAAATCCCATCAGGCTCTCACAAACAGACACACGCAGATTTATAATTAACATGCTCACACATTTACACACTTAACATACACATAGCTGCCAAAGCAACAGCAAACTTTGGTTTAAATGAACCTTTTTGATTTGTGGATTCATCAGCCCCCCCCTTTTTTTTATTATGAACTCTGAATGACATGTACAAAAATCGCATGATCTTTGTTTTATTTTTTTATAATCATTATTTAAAGCACAAATAAGAACCCGGATCCAATGTTTGTATCATTACTGTCAGGGCATGTTGGGTTGATTGATGTCATCTTTTCTTCCCTCTTTACTTCCTCCCGCTCTTCCCGCCCCTTCCCTCTTCCTCCTCTCCGTGGTTGTCATGGAGACCCACTGATGTGCAACCTCTCCATGGAGCACTGTTGATTAATCTTTGCACCCTCACAATATTTCTAACAAGAAAATTTCTTAAAGATCAACATGTTTCCTATTGGAATTTCTATTTTTTTTTTGTTTTGTTTAGTTTTCTGTTTGAAGAGAATGAAAGAATAAAGTAGTTTTTACTCTCGGTCTCGGACCATCCATCTGTGTGCTTCGATTTGGGAGTCCCTCACTGTCTTCATAATGAATGAATCTGCAGCAGGTGTCTGAGAAGATTGGTGGAATAAAGAATCTTATGAGGAAATCACTCCATAACAAAGTCCCCGTGTCGTCACAGCGCAGCAGGTGAACTAATTCATTAGAGGACACAATCAGCTCGAAACCAAAACTGAATCTGATTCATCTAAATGTTACATTTGGGTGCCTTAGTGAAACTTTACTCATGTGTGTTTGTGTGTGTTGCTGATTGGAATAACACAATTTTGTCTGACTCTCAGTTTGGATGGAATGGAGGAAGGTGATGCTGACATTCCTGAGTGAAGTAACTTAAAAGCACCCGATGACAAAGGTTTGAGATTCCTAAATGCTATCGGAAAGGAACCAGTATGTTTTCTCTTTATCTCTTTTAACATAAAAGAACAAGGGTTTAACCAAATCGAGTAGAAAGAAGATCATCCAGGAATTTCTAGCAGACAAATTATAATTAATTATTATTGTCCTGTAGCTGTACTGATTCTGATTTATGTTAGAAATATAAACGGGTAAACATGAGAAAAACTGTTATTTTTCTATCCATGATATAAAACTATTTAAATAAATATGCTTTATAACAATTTGATGAAAACCATTAGGCGGAGTATGAGATGTGTTTTTCGTAGAATACATTTCATTGCTATGGTTCAGTGCAGCTTGTTGCAGAGTGTTTTGCAAAGAGTTTTAAGTCCCTAAAGAATTCTCCCACCATACTTTCTTGAGCAGATAATGTATTACATTTCAGATAAAGTAAGAAAAACTGTAAACAAAGTGAGTTTTCAACCATCCCCCATTTACGTTCTTGTTTTATTTATTCACTATTTTCAGTTTAAAATATTCTTAAGAATTTGTTGTGTGAAGCAGCAGGTAGTTTTTATCCCTGAATAAATCCATAATAATAACAAATGTACCTTTTTGTAGATGCAGTTATTGTCTATGTTTTAAACTAAAACCCACAGAACTTGCCAGTGTGGCCCAGTGTTGTGTTTTAGTGATATTTTATCAGATTCCATATATATATGTACTATATGTATATATGTATATATACTTCCACATATTCTTTTCTTCGTGTCCTGTGTGTTTTCAGTTTGCATTTATCCTCTCTCCTCGTCTTCAGCTCCCCAGTCACTCAGACTGTAACACCTGTGTGTCATTCTGCTCATCAACACGGCTGCTTTTCATCCAGTGATCACCCCCCCCCCCAAGATATAACCAGCCCTCAGTTTCTTCACATCATCAGATTCTACCGTTCTGTTTCTCAAGTTTAGTTTAAACAGCTGAGTCAGACACTTTTCTCCATGAACGTTTCTGTTCCTGCATTTTGTGGGTCAAGATGACAAAAACGCATATTCCTTTTATTTTTGCAAATCACACTTGAGAAAGGATAAACTTGACACAAACAGTTACAAAATGACAGAGAAAAAAAATACAATTTTTGGCAGAATCAATCATCTTAAACATAGACAATGTCTCAAAGTAACTCAGTACACTGGGTATAAATTTGTGCAAAGTACCTGAAGGCATACAGATAAGTTAAAGTTCTTACAATTAGCTCTCTCTCTCCTCTGTCCCTGTCATTTCTTTGTCTCTTTTCATGTTTCTGTCTGTTCTTTGGAAACATGAGAGCAAAAATGTGCATTAAAGTCAGAACTGGGCTGCAAATGAGATTTACAGAGGAGATTCACCTCGTCTTTCCTTCTCATCCTCAAAGTTCTCTGTGCTTTGATGGTCCCGTTCAAGGTCTCATGACCCCGAAAGAAACATTCCTCAGCGTTACATTGTGGTCTCCTCCCATTCCAGTTCAACATCACCTGAAATTGAATGTGAGTTGAGCACTGTGCTGAACAATGTTGATCTGTATAAGCAAATGTTTGTTGTTGTTTACCTTCCATGGCATCCAGGGAGTCCATCTTCTCCAGAGTTGAATAGTTAACAAACCAGATGGACTGACTGTTGCCTTTGTTGTTTAGAAGCTCCAGCGTACTTTGGTGCAGGAAGATGTACTGAGCCTGACAGCACAAACACACAGGTATTGTTACACTAATGATTCAGAGCAAATTTTAATTTGTATTGAGCAGATGCTCAAAGTAATATTCTTTTGACAAACAGCGTGAAAAAGACATCTTGTGAATGACGTTAAGATCTGATTAGTTTGCTTGATTTGTTTTCCAGCACACAAATCTGTCAGAGTTGATTAGTAGGTGTTTATAAATTGCTAAACAAAGATAGCATTCGAGAGCTTAAAGGCTGTCTGTCTGAGCAGTGATCAAATGCAGTGAATTTTTAGAGTTTTCTGTGTTTAAACGGGAGAGGACAGCAAAAGTTTTTGACGTGGGAAAAAGAAGAGCAGCTCAGAATCCAATAAATAAATAAATGAAAAGAATAAAGAGGGAAGGACAACACGAGCCTTGCTTAAACTGAAATAAATGCACAAACAGATGATAAGAAAATTCAACTATCAACATGCAGCTTGTCACATGCTGTTAAATGCTAATTTTAGATTAAATAATTTAGTCCAAGCTGCAGGATGACAAAACATTTCAAAGTTCAGGTTTAATACTGACGATAAAATCACAATCACAAGGCACATTCATATCAGACAAAATAGTTCTATCAAACATTTAATACAAAGGTGAACTCACTAGGTTTTGCACCATGCACATCCTCTCACTGCGGAGTTCAGCCACAAGTCCATAAATATCCACAAAGTCATGATCTCTGATGTGCTGAATGAGGTGATCGAGAGCAATAAACACACCTGTTCTTCCCACACCGGCACTGAGAAAACAAAGAAAACAACTATCATCACACCTTATACTACAGAATTCCATCTTAAAACATGCCCTTTTTACAGAAAAATTCCCTGATGTAACAGGAAGCTGCTCCAACATACTGTATTTAAGGTAATGTAGCATTGAAGTAATACCTGCAGTGAACCACAATGGTGGAGTTATCGTGTCGATGTGCTCGGACAGTTTTTACAAACTTAATCAAAGTGCTGCAGGACTCCGGGACTCCGTGTTCAGGCCAGGATGTGAAGTTTAGGTGTTTGACCAGAATGTAGTGACCATGCTGCAGAAATATAGATGCACAATAAGCAGAGGAGAAAACTTCCCATGTATGTACAGTGGGGCAAAAAAGTATTTAGTCAGCCACCAATTGTGTAAGTTCTCCCACTTAAAAAGATCAGAGAGGCCTGTAATTTCCATCATAGGTATACCTCAACTATGAGAGACAAAATGAGGAAAAATAATCCAGAAAATCACATTGTCTGATTTTTAAAGAATTTATTTGCAAATTATGGTGGAAAATAAGTATTTGGTCACCTACAAACAAGTAAGATTTCTACAGACCTGTAACTTCTTTAAGAGGCTCCTCGGTCCTCCACTCGTTACCTGTATTAATGGCACCTGTGTGAACTCGTTATCAGTATAAAAGACACCTGTCCACAACCTCAAACAGTCACGCTCCAAACTCCACTATGGCCAAGACCAAAGAGCTGTCAAAGGACACCAGAAACAAAATTGTAGACCTTCACCAGGCTGGGAAGACTGAATCTGCAATAGGTAAGCAGCTTGGTGTGAAGAAATCAACTGTGGGAGCAATTATTAGAAAATGGAAGACATACAAGACCACTGNTCTGCACTTCTATATTCGATTGATCAGTGTGTATATGTGTGTTTAAGTTTAACTTTAAACTTTAAAATGAGTTTTGAATAAATCAATCAAAACAAATATTCAAAAAGACAAATTTAACAACTGTTACTTGATTTTTTGAGAGTTTTTTGTTATATCTGCAGTTTTTGCATTGACTGTTGATGCTCGACAGAAAAGGTAGTTTATCTCTATTTTACTTAATATTTTAATGACTGAGCAGCTATTACTACTAATAAGATGCGATTCAGTGTGTGTATATCTTTCACGCACTACCCTTGATTTTCTATTCAGATATGACAGTTATCAGTTACTAATATGGCNCCTAGCCAGTCTCCAGATCTCAACCCCATAGAAAATCTCTGGAGGGAGTTGAAAGTCCGTGTTGCCCAGCGTCAGCCCCAAAACATCACTGCTCTAGAGGAGATCTGCATGGAGGAATGGGCCAAAATACCAGCAACAGTGTGTAAAAACCTTGTGAAGACTTACAGAAAACGTTTGACCTCTGTCATTGCCAACAAAGGCTATATAAGAAAGTATTGAGATTAACTTTTGTTATTGACCAAATACTTATTTTCCACCATAATTTGCAAATAAATTCTTTAAAAATCAGACAATGTGATTTTCTGGATTTTTTTTCCTCATTTTGTCTCTCATAGTTGAGGTATACCTATGATGAAAATTACAGGCCTCTCTGATCTTTTTAAGTGGGAGAACTTACACAATTGGTGGCTGACTAAATACTTTTTTGCCCCACTGTATCTGCACTTCTATATTCGATTGATCAGTGTGTATATGTGTGTTTAAGTTTAACTTTAAACTTTAAAATGAGTTTTGAATAAATCAATCAAAACAAATATTCAAAAAGACAAATTTAACAACTGTTACTTGATTTTTTGAGAGTTTTTTGTTATATCTGCAGTTTTTGCATTGACTGTTGATGCTCGACAGAAAAGGTAGTTTATCTCTATTTTACTTAATATTTTAATGACTGAGCGGCTATTACTACTAATAAGATGCGATTCAGTGTGTGTATATCTTTCACGCACTACCCTTGATTTTCTATTCAGATATGACAGTTATCAGTTACTAATATGGCGGCATTTTCAACATCCAACTACATTTAAATCACATTATTACGATCATCGTTAGGAGCATGAAATGCAGAAAAAACTGGTACATTTTGGTTAATATTATTATTCTTAAGGTGTGTAATTAGTTTGAATATTCAGGTCATTACATAACTTTTGACCTTTCAGATGACAGGGATATTTATAGACAGTGTTGCACATTGGATTCATAAGAAAACAACCCCAGGCTTATACATCTGGAAAGCGTAGAGCATCAGTGAGTATTTGTCTTTGTAAAGCTGTTTGTTTGTACACAGAGTGTTCAGTATTACTAACAAAAATCTCCTGTAAAAATTGACATTTTTAGACATGTCTGTGTGTCTGTGTGTGGTGTATATATATATATAAATCTATACATATATATGTGGAAAGTGCAAGTTTTAAAACAGATGAGTTGAACTACTATACAAGCACTTTGATCTGCAGTCTCTAGGAAAATAAAAGAACGTTTACGTCGAGATGTTAATTACGTTTTCATCAAATTTGTCTCTCAACAGCATTTTGTTCACACATCTTAAAGGCATTTTTTTAATCTTTTGCACAACTTTGCATTCAAAGTGTAATTCCCACAACTTGAACCACAGTTAATGAAAGATTTCACAAGTTTATTCAGTTACAGTTTGTAACACTGTCGCTCATTATTTGTTTTTTTTTGCTACTGAATTCAAGTCAGTTCAGTTCAGTTTTATTTGTGCAGCAGCAGTTCATAACAAGTCTATTTTCCAAATTTTATTTAATTAAAATATTTAAATCAATTGTAAATAGTAATTAGGGTCAGTAAGTTAATAAAGGACAATTAGTTCAAGATTCCCTGTTTAAAGAACCATTTGATTTGGTTGAATCATTAATTCTGAACCCTGCTGAGCGAGAACAACCTGAGAATCTCACCCTTCAGATATTCAACCTTTTCAGTAGCAGCAGGACATGATTTATTTTATCATCTAGTCATGATCATGTCATCTTGTTTTTACATTGATTTTTTGTGAGAGCCCCAAAGGTATTCAGGTGAAGTTTATTCATTTCTGGATAAACTGACAAGATTACTCCAATTCTAGTTACTTCTTCTATTCAGGTGTTTTTTAATCTTTAAGTTAATCTTTTTATTCATGTATTTATTTTTCACCAAGTGTTCAAATGGTCATATTTCACTACATAAAAACAACTTANCATTTTTTTAATCTTTTGCACAACTTTGCATTCAAAGTGTAATTCCCACAACTTGAACCACAGTTAATGAAAGATTTCACAAGTTTATTCAGTTACAGTTTGTAACACTGTCGCTCATTATTTGTTTTTTTTTGCTACTGAATTCAAGTCAGTTCAGTTCAGTTTTATTTGTGCAGCAGCAGTTCATAACAAGTCTATTTTCCAAATTTTATTCAATTAAAATATTTAAATCAATTGTAAATAAAGGACAATTAGTTCAAGATTCCCTGTTTAAAGAACCATTTGATTTGGTTGAATCATTAATTCTGAACCCTGCTGAGCGAGAACAACCTGAGAATCTCACCCTTCAGATATTCAACCTTTTCAGTAGCAGCAGGACATGATTTATTTTATCATCTAGTCATGATCATGTCATCTTGTTTTTACATTGATTTTTTGTGAGAGCCCCAAAGGTATTCAGGTGAAGTTTATTCATTTCTGGATAAACTGACAAGATTACTCCAATTCTAGTTACTTCTTCTATTCAGGTGTTTTTTAATCTTTAAGTTAATCTTTTTATTCATGTATTTATTTATTTTTTTTGTTCAAATGGTCATATTTCACTACATAAAAACAACTTATTTAAAGGGACTTAAGGCAAGATTTGTGAAAAACTACACATGCATTTCCAGTTTATTCAATGCTAATGGGTCATGAAGCATTAAAAACCCAAAATAACGAGACCATCCGCATATATGTCTGTTGCCTTGGACACGCTGTGTGCTACATAATGCGCTGCAGTTCGACGTCCGAATTTCCCGCGCAGTTGTACGGATGTGACGTAAATTGACGCTGCATGCGCGTTGCCGACAGCTCTTGAACAGGAAGTACATGGCCGCCGTGGACTTGGATTCAAACACTGAAGGTATACTTATGGATGTTTCTGCAGCCAGCAAACGACCTGCATCCACTCTCACCCCCCAAAAAAGTGGCACCACGAAGAAAAAAAAAAGACTTTATCAGCGGCATCTCGTGAGTCAAAAAAAAAATATGACCGAAGCCGGGCAGGCACCCGCATAAATATTGGATATGCGTTCGGTTCATGGAGGGAACTTCAGCTGCATTTGGGAGTGAAAACGGATGCTGACATGGCTCATTTCCTTGTGACCAGGTGAGAAAACATTCTAGGTCGTGTTTAGAGCCTGATACAGTATGAAAATGATGAGATCAAATCAAATAACAGAGTGGAGAGACCTGACGTGAAGTATGTTAGCCTCCCCGGTGCAGTGCTGTGAAGACGAACAGTCTGTAAAGTGTCTGTGCGCGCTCCCGTGCCGGCTTGGCTGGTGGCTGCAGTTAGCCACAGCGCCTGTCGCGGCAGCACTGAGTCAGATTTTGTAAAGCTGCCTTAAGTCCCTTTAAGAACACACTGTTTAAAATGGTAAAGCAGATTTATGAGTAAAAATGCTGCTAAACAAAGCAAAGCATTACTTATATATATTACCTATATATATATATATATATTTACTATATTTAACTTTGATTTCTTTAATGGCTTCACTGGTTGGACAGGAAATACTAGAAGATCAGCTTAGACATGATTTAAAAATGATTTCAAATAAAGAAATCTTTAATTAGAGGCATTCATTCAGATTTTTTTGTGGTTGCACTTTTAGAAAGTTTCAGTACCTTTTCTATTTTTAGGGTTCTGATAGTCCAATCAGGAAGGACTTCCTCTGACACTTTAGAGATGAGAAAGTCACTAAACACCGTCACCGGCTTGTTGTCCTCGGGCCAGTACTTGTGACACCGAATCTGAAATGTCATAAACACACACAAGCAAGAACTTTCAGAACCGATAAAAACATACGGTGTGTTTTAATAAAGTCTTTAACACGTCTGATGACACACTCTGTCTTTTTCATAACACTGTGTGAGCATGGCGATGGTGCGGGTTCCTGTCTCCCAGATCATCCTCCAGAAGTCTGCCACGGTGCTGGAGAGAGGACCCTGAGTGGCTATGAACTCGTTGGGACACAAGTAACCCTACAGACAGAAAACAAAAGACATTCATGTACTATAATAAAAATAACCTCCAGTTTTCTTTTTACGAGTGGTTACTCACAGAGACGAAGCTGGCGTTGATATAATCTGAACCCGCCACACCGGGTTCTGACAGCAGTTTCACCCGGTTGTTATTGTCTGACAACAGAAAAATAAGAAGTGAGTAGCTCAGTGAAGGGAGCTAATAAAATGAAGCCCTGATTAGTTTTATCTGAATGGAAACAAAGAAAACACTTAAGCTAATCTTCATTCTGACAACATACAAGGTTTAATGTTGAGGAAACGATTTTTGGATTTGTTCCAGGGCAGATCAGCGTCTGTGGTGGCCAGGTCAGGCAGCAGCTTCGGTAGCTCCTAGAGGAGTGAAAATCAATCATGCTATCATTAACATAAACATACACATTACATAAAAAGGACACACTGTCAGTTTATAAGCTTTGTTTCCTGCAGGAAAGCCTGAAATTATCCTTATATATTACTCACAAAGCAATCTAATGAGCTCTTCAGCCATTTTTAAATTAAGAGAAATATGTTTGGATCTGCTGGAGGATAATAAATAAGGCAATATGTGTGATTTCCAAATGTCTCTACATTCATTTCCTCTTTTTGTAGTCCAGAGAAAAGCCTCCGTGCTCCACACTTATTATATGGTTTAGATAACCATCAGTCCTGCTTTTAGGGAAGAAAAAAATCACTTACTGCAAACTCTTCTTGAAACTTGGAATTGTCATTGGCACACAGGTCTTCCACATGCTGCAGAAAAGATTTCTTGTTGACGGGCCTGACAGAAGGAGACAAAAAAACACCAGGAGGGAGAGCTGGAGAGGGACAACAACATATTTTCTGCAAACTTATTTTCAAGCCACGCTGACTTCTCCTCCAGCTTCTGCGTGCACGCTCACATAGTTAAGAAACTTACTTGAGTGACTTCCTGTAGCTGAGCAGCCTGGACAAAAAAGTAAAAAAAAAAAAAAATAAACAAATTAATTCAGTAATTGCAGCCCACACTTTGGCATTTGTGTGCGTGAACGCTTAACTAATCCTCACAGCAAAAGTACATGCTGATGTGTCAAATCCACCTTGATTAAACACTGTTGCTGCTTTTGATTTTTATTCTGTAAGAAGATATGCAGCTCAATAGTATCAGTAGTGTGTAGTTATTGTCCTGTGGAGTGCGTGCTGCACAGATTCTCAACGATTGATAAAGCTTAACATTTATGCCATCTGCCTTCCAACCAGTTTAATATCGGCTTAAACAAATTCCAAAGGTCTAAGGAAGAAGCGCTTCAGCAAAGCTGTGAGATTTCTACTCGCGATGCAGGAAAACCAGCAGGCTGCTGGTAAAACATCAACATCACTGATTCATTTAACCATCAGCCTCCACTTGAGCTTTTATAAACAGCACAGATGGAGTGTTTGACGCAGGCACTTAATGGATAACATGATGACACACACACAAACCGTGCTGGTCAGAAGTTCACAGACACTCATCAGGAACACGATTTTCATATCAATCTTTGGATTTTAATGACTGATTTGAAGCATTCTGCTTTCATCGTGATGGTCGTTCACCATACTTATACGATGAATTTGAAAAATAAGGACAGAGTTAAGCAATATGGACTTATAGATTTTCTCTCTTCCACACAGGATCAGATTTATACATACAAGCTAGTAAACGCAACCCCCATTAATGTTGAGTTAAATATCCTGTAGCAAGCTGGATACTAACCAAAACCGATTTGTAACTATCAACAAGTTTCTGGCACAATTCCACCTAACTAAATATTTGAACAGTAAAACTGTGGAGTTCATTTAAAATAGTTAGCTTCCTAACACTGAAGCAGCTTTTAAGCGCAGCCTATCATTTTAAACAGGTTGGATCCTCGGGAAAACCCATTCACCAGCTTGATGTTAGCCTGATTTATTCATTCAGAAATCAGTGTTAATGTGGATTTAGAATCATTGTACTCAGTTGTGTCCAGATTTCAACTGTTTCCTTTTATCTGAGGCTTTGAATTTGGGTATTTTCACATTAAATAAACTGTAACTGCATATAATTGTTTTTGAACTGATGATCTTGGAATCTGAAGTTGTTGACAAATGATTTCAAAAGACTTTCCCAACTTGTATAAACCTAGATCTTTACTGAGCTCCTTGAACTTTCCCATTGTTCTGAGTATTAGACAATCTAATGAGTGCTGTCAAACAAATCTATTTTTATGCCAATAGAGAGAAACTTTCAGCTGTAGTCAATCATGATCTCTAAAAAGTTAAAAGGCCTTAGCTGAGTCAAGTTAAAAGACATTCTAAATCTAAAACCTTCACCTAACCCTGATCCTAATTTCTAAAAATAGATTTAGGTGAATGTATTAATATTTTGAAGTCAGTACGTATAAATTTAAATGTGTGGAAGATGTAATAATTGTACTTAAGAATCATTTTGTTGTACGATTCCTACATCTTGAAAAAAGACCTATTTTAATCAACCATTAAAAACCCTAAATTAATGTCAAAGTCATGGTCATGATGAGTGTATACAAACATTTTACCATATACAGTAGGAAACAATGAAAAACAGAAAACAACATGCAAATACAACAAGATGTTTCATGCTCAAACTAAACTTCCAACTTACTGGATCACATAAATCTCTTTCCTCCTAAAGAAGAAGGAAGAATACCTGGAGGGTGAGAAGTGTTCGGTAAGAAATGAAAATAAAGACAGAGCGACTGAATGTGAACATTTGCGTGTACAGCTGAAGCTGACAAGTGACAAGAAAAGGAGTGTTATTTTAACAATCACCGTGGAATAAGTCCAATTTCATTTTGTTGTCAAAGTAAAGGTGAAATTCTGGTCATATTTTGGCAGAATTTCTTGTCCTTTCTGCTTTGATATCTTTGATTTAAACATAAAATATTTGCAGTTTGCAGTTAAAATAGCTGAAAGGATGGCAGTTGTGAAGTGAAGTGAAGTTTATTCGGTCCTTACATTCCTTTATACATTTACAATTCACATATACAACCGGCAGGGCCGGTTCTGGGCATAGGTAGACTAGGCAATTGCCTAGGGCTCCCTCTGCTGGAGGGGGCACCACATTTATTTATTTATTTATTTATTTATTTATTTATTTATTTATTTATTTGACAAACTGTTGGACACACCATTCATCTCATGTAAAGAGCAAAATAAGTAATAATTAAATATCTATCTATCATCTCTACTGTTCATTTTAGTATGAATAAAAAATTTTGGAATTTGTAATCCAGTTATTGAGTTACGTTATTTCTGTTCTGGGCAGTAGGGGGCGCCAAAATCCTTTTTCGCCTAGGGCACCATGTAGCTCAGGGCCGGTTCTGATAACCGGACCGTAAGGGTTTAGGCTGAAGTATACACGTATGATGCCTAACCCAATTAACAGACTTCCATACCAGAAACAAACAAACTTTTACAATAAGCTATCTGGTATCAAACAAAAGAGACATTAGAAAATATTTATTATTGATTTAAACATAGATATCAATATCTCAAAAAAGTATATATATTAATTTATTCTCACATAAATCATGTCATTTTTAAATCATCACATCTATTAAGGATCTATTTCAAACCCTGTTTATTCATTTCTAACATTATTCATCCTGAAATATATATTTGTATTTTTACTCAATTTCTATATATTTTTAAACATTTCAACAGTTTTGGCCTGTTTCAACTGATCTTCCAAATCATTCCAAAGATTAACACCTCTTACAGAAACACATCTACCTGTTTTATTTGTTCTAATTTTTTTTAAAGGCGCTACTAGTTCCTCTGAGGTTATACGTACTCTTCCAGAAGTGACTCAATTGAGTATTTAGGAGGTAAAATTATTCAATTAATATCACCACCATATGAAAAAAATGTCTTTTTTGCATTTAAAAAATTATTTGGAGCAATATAGGTAATAATGTAATGTAATATGATAATATTGATATTTAATTTGTAACAGTTATTATACATAAAAAGGTTGAGGCTTGTAAAATGAGTCCAGTGCCTTTTGAGGTAAAATGATGTCTGTTTTCATAGTAATTTGACAGTAACAGGGATGATGGACGATACCTGAGCACAGCAATATGAGGAAATCTTCAGGTAATTGTGTGTCAGATTGTCTGAGAGGTGGAAGAAAGCTTAAGTTTTTACTGCATAAATTTCTGTTGACTCTGCAGTGGTGGTACTTCATACCGCAGATATGAGCTTCTTGGAGAAATCAGTCAAATTTTTGTTGCATTTTACCTCAAAATTCACTACCAGAAGTTTTTTTAATGAACATGTTACAAGGACAACAGCAGTTGAAAAATAAGAAAAACTGAAGATTTTCAGCTATTCGGTTCAGGAGTAGATTTATTATAAACATGAACAGATGGAAAGAACAAAGGTAGTACTTAAATCACACAGAACTGCAGCTATTTTGCAGAAATTCTTTTCAAAAACTCTTTTAAACATCAACCAAAAGGCTTAAAAAAGTTAGAGACAGGAAGTATTCTAAGACTCTTAGAATTTAAGAGAAGCTTCCTATCATTCAATATTCTAAAAGTAAATGAATATAATTGTCAAGAAATACGAAATTTGCCACATTATGCTTTTTAAATCAAGTAATAATTAAATATCTCTTGCAGAAACAGATCCTTAAACTTTTGATGTGCTAAATATTTTGCTTGCAGTTGTTCTCTCTAATAAAACCATGTTATGAGTAACATGACTTGATTTAGCTTCACAAAAGAAAAGCAGAAAAGCTTGAAAGTTAGATGCTAAATTCTGTCGCAGTGCTCAGAATAAAAAAAAAAAACAGTCAGACTGACTCGTCTGTTCTGCAGAAAACTGAAGGCAAATTTCAAAGCCTCGCTGTGTCTCAGTGCTGCTGCTGCTTCTATTTTCTGCACAAACTCCACACCGTTAGATGGTTTTGTGCTGACAAGAGTGAACATCGCGTTGGTTGCAGCAAAGTGTTTTTTACTTTGTTGACACAGATTTAGAAACTTGTCTGGAGCAGCTAAATCAAGCCTGAAGTCGTGTCGCGTTCTTCAGTTGACAAAAACTGGTGAAGTTTTGCTTTTAGATTATTGAAACTAACAAATACTTACCGATTAAGTTTCTCTTGTTTCAGCTCCATGTCTGCTACAGCGATCAGCTGATCCAGCTTACACTTCGTCTCTATGATCTCTACCTCTCTGGGTGAATAAGTCCCACCTTCTTTCTTACGCTGATGGATCCTGGTAACAATAATCAATAAACTCACAGGTTACCCAATTAAAAATAACTGAAACACAATTTATTTATTTCAAATTGTCCTTTTTTATCCAGAAATCTTCACAAGGCATGTTTTGAACATTTTGCCATTGAGGCTGGTGAGTGTTTGTTTGTTTCTTTCTTACTTGACTGAGCAGCAGATGATGAAGATGAGTAACAAAGCCAAGAAGAACGACAGCAAAACACCCATGATGATCTGTTCTTCTTTGGTCAACAGTCCATTTACTGCAGAATTGGATAAAATCAGTGCGCAGCATTCAATAGGTTGTCTTTTTTCCATTGACTCATATTAGGTCACTTTGTTGTAGGTATACCTGCAGTTCTGATGTGCTCTGAGTAATCTGAGTCTGTGTATTGGCCTTTAATGTTAGTTGCTCTGAACTTGAACCTGAAACAACCCAAATATTACAATCTAACAAGAAGTAATGTCATTTAAAAAATGTACTTTTTTCTGATTGTGTCTGGTGGACTCACACATAGACAGTGTTCGGCTTCAGAGGACCATTGCAGAAATAATCAGTATTGTTCCCCATGCAGTCATTGTTCTCTCCGATCACGTACGTATCCTCTGAGGATTGGTTTTGCCTCACCAGTGATGAGATGTCCGTGGACACACTGCGACCTCCTCTGACGAGGGCGTTCGTACTTGCTGTATCATCCCTCATTAAACAAGGTGGGTTGCGGAATCCTGCATCGGTGAAGTAAGGAGCCGGGTGATGAAAAAATGCGTTCCTCCAGTTGGTCAGGTTCTCGCTGTTCCTCACTGTGATGCAAAGAAAGTTGGAAAAAAAAAGAGAACTGAAGAAGAACTAGGTCATACTTCTGATGATTGGTATTGTGTTTGTGTGAGTTTGGGATAGTGATGTGCTGGAGGCTTAAGACAAAAACACAAAAAGAAGCCAAACACAAGTGTTTTCAACTAAAAGTGATTGCTGTTTTACCCCCCGACTCGGCCACGATGACCTGGATTTTATCAATTGGTCCGTTGTCGTCACTATAGAAACAAGCAGGCATTGAGATGGTTATGCTCCTGTGGGTGACCATGGCAACCCCTCTATGGTCCAGCATTGCTAGGGGTCTTTGGGATGGCTTGGATGGGGCTACAACACACAAACACACAAACACACAGTTGTCAGATGAACTGAGACTGTGTCAAGTCCATAACATGAACAAACTATATGATCTTTCTATATGATCAACACACATACAAGGACATTACTGAATTATATTTGTTTTGTCATAATGAGTTCACATGAAGAAAAATACTGTGCAGCAAGATTTCTGCATTTTTAATTAGTGCTGCAACAAGAAGGGAAAGACCGTGCAGAGCATTGCAGAGAGCAACTGAGTGGAGCTTGTACCTTTAATCCCTGTGGTGATCTCAACACGTGGACTGAGTGGACTGCTGCCCATCCCGTTCTTTGCTGCAATCTGCAAACACACAAGCAGAAAATCAAGGGATATTTAAAAAAAAAAAACAGACTAGCACATAAAGGGGTTTAAGGATGCAAATATGTCAAAGTGCTGGAAAGTGTGATTAGTTGGCTGTTGTAGCAGCTTGAGTGTGTTTTCACCCGTATACTGTAGGTGTGTCCTCCTTTTAGGCCTTCTATAACAGCGTCCACCCTGTTGCCTTCTCCGTTGATATTGTGCAGGCTGATGTTTCTAACCAGCTGATCCTTCTCATATAAAAACACAAAATAGGCAGTGATGTTTCCGTTGGGCTCCTCGGGAGGACTGAAGCTCACCCTCACTGAGTTCACTTTTTCTGGGTCGACAGAGACGGTAACATTCTTGGGAGGGTGTTTTGGCTCTGGGAAAAGAGAACAAATAATACAAGAGTTGAGAAATAATTTGTTGGACCAGAAATGTTGTTTGTACTACAAGATTTAAACATACCCTCCTCCAGTGTTTGAAAAACAGTGGGCCCGATGGCCTTCCCATCACTGCTAGCACTCTCCAACGAGCCAATGAAGGCAGTGACAGTGACAACATAACGAGTGAAAGCTGTCAAGTTGGTCACGACAACAATCGTCAACTCTCCTGGAGCCCGGATTTTTGAGAGATTCACACCAGGACCATCCACCTGAGATAACAAGAGAGTTCATGAAACCTAGGAAATCACACAGATCCATTAAACAATCATCTCATAGCCACTGCGATCCATCCCTTCAAACAAATTATGATTTTATTGAATCAGTTACGTCTTAGTGAGTTGACCTGCACAAGGTATGACGTTGGTCCTGAGAGAACAGCAGGAGCCTCCCACGAAATGTGAAGGCTAGTGGAGGTGGGGGTCACTTTTAGGTTACGGGGAGGAGCATCGGGGTCTGACGAGAGGAGAGAAGCAAATAAAAAGATGTGCTGTTAAACTTAATGCAGAAGCTTGATTTGTGTCACATTTTTCACACAAGACGAAACAAAACTGAAGAAAATAAGGTCATTTATTTTTCCTGATACCAAATTACCACAATAAAGACTTTCTCTGCATGCATTAGTGTCATCAGGATGAATAAGTCATTATATTTAGGCATCATATATCAGGTAGTGAAGTGATTATGCTAATGCAAGCTTTGACATTGTGAATGTATCAGCTGTTACAGCCACTTGGTCAAACTTTTAAAGACTTTAAATGCTAACTAATGGCATCTTAAGTTATTAAGTCATTAGCTCGATCATTTAAAGCAATTCTCTCTGAATCAATTTATTTATTGTCTCTCAGAGATTTTTATAGAATTTGTTCAAAACAATTTGCAAGAACATCTTGAAATAGCTACAAAAATGTGGCCTTGAAGTGTCATTATGGGATTATTATGTTTAGCATGCTACATTCTAAGACTTTGGGTGTAGAGAGACTTTAATTTGATTTAATTTAAATTATGAAATGATTGACTCATTGGTCAAACACTCCAACTGTGGCCCTGACTAACTGCCAGCTCATGTTTGGCATTGAAAAAAGGTCATATCATCACTGTGAGGTTCCTACTTCCAGCCAGAGTCTTTGCATATTTCCAGTCGGTATATTCTCCAACTCCAGCGTTGGTCACCGCAGCTACTTTGAGGCGATAGTTTCTGTATTTAGCCAGCGAGTGAAGAATGAGGAGGCCCTCTTCAGAGCTGTCTGAGGCATTCACTGACACTGTAAAACTGTCATCCACACAGCGTGAGGAAAGATTGTCTTCTAGTGTTGGCTGAGAAGTGGCTTGTGTGTTTGGTTCACAACCAGTTGAAAGCAGCTCCGTGACAATGCGATACTCTTTCAGCAGGCCTGGAACGGAGAGCGGTGGAGCCCACTTCAGAGTCAGATTGCTTGAGGTGATTTCAGAGATGGTAAAGAAGCGAGGGGCAGATGGGACTGTTTGGAGACAATTAGGATTTGATTCAGTATTTATCGTCTAAAAGAATGGTTTCACTAAAAGCATCAGCTGAGCCTGATCGTTCAAAAGATTTAACCTGATTCAGAAAGAGTGGACGCGGTGCAGTTTACACTGTCTCCTGGTCCTGCAGAGTTCACTGCAGATATAACAAACATGTACTCCTGGTCTGGTAGCAGCCCAGTCAGTATGTATCCAGGTACGTGGGTCTGGTGTGTGGAATTCTGCAGGTCCATCTCCATAGATATCTCGTAGTATAGAATCTGTCCGTTAGGGTTGGGTGGAACTTCCCAGGACAGCTCAATCGAATCCCAACTCACTCCTGAGCAGGACAAGTTTCCCACAGCATCAGAGACTGCAGACAGAATGAACTACTGTAAGTAAAAATCATTAAGGCTTTAATGTCAATTTTAATATTAACCGCTACCTTTCACAAGCATGCTGTGTGTCGTTTTAAAAGGTCAGCCTCGTGGTTCACTGGTTCAAATATTTGCTGTGCATGTCTTTCAGCGAGGAGATTGAACAATATTCACTTACTTGCATGTGTTATTCTCCATTTTCCTGCCACAAAAAGTCTGTTTTTAAACTTTAGGAGTTTTTAAACTGACTGTATGAGAGTGTGTTTGGCTCTTGAGTCACTGTGTTGCCTCTGTGACAGACACACTGGTGTCCGATTCTGGTCCTCAAGGTTCTCTATCCTGCATGTTTAGTTGTTTCCCTGCACCAAAATATCCAATTCAGTGATTGAATTACCTGCTCAGCTTGTCCCCAATTTCTGTAGAAGCCTGTTAATCACCCATTGACTCAAATTAGGTGTGTTGAATCAGAGAAACATCTAGAAGTTGCAGAATTGTGGACATTCAGCACCAGGACTGAACATCTAATTTGACCTGAGCTTTAAACTTACTGGTGACATGGAGTTTCCTTTTTTCCAGTTGGATGTTGGATATATTTTTGTCTTTGGTAGTTTTCTGTTTTGCTTTTCCTCTAAAGACTCTGCACAACATTTCTATATATTTTCCCTTCTTTCATTCAATAAAACATTTTGTGTGTGAGAACTGATGTTCTGTTCTCTAACTGATTGAAATGCACCATTTGTAGATTGTTTTTTTTATCCCCTCAGTATTATCTACATGAAATTAAAATATGTTTGCTTTTGAATTAATTTTTAAAGGGGGGTTGTGTGAAGCCCTTATGAGTAGTTAATATCTTACCTGCAGCGATCAGAACGCTCTTAGTTTGAAGGAGAAGGTGAGGAATTTTGTCAGGACGTGAAATAACATATTTTTGAGTCTAAAACTTCAAATATTTTAAGTAATAAAAAAATAATTTGTGCATTTTAACACTTTTTTTTACTTTTGCAGAAGACGTTTTTTTTGTCACTACTTTCTAAGTCACAGAACTCCATATTTATTTGCATCATTACATACATGTTGGCCTTAGATTGCACCTAATCAAAGTCCAGATATCAGCTGAGACAACTTACTGTTGAACATCCCCTTTTTCAAAGATTTCAACATGTTACTTTAAAACCTGTTTACCCAAAGATATCCTCTCTGAAAAGGATTTTGAGCTGAATAAAACAACCAAATGTCAGTTTCTAGGAATAACTTTGAACAGTAAAGCAGAAACCTAAATCTAGGTGACTGTACCTTCTTTTGTGTGGGAACAGCGTGCGCTTTACCTGATTCATTTGTTGTGAAGGTCACAGGACTGCTGAATTGATTCCCGTGGCCCACTCTGGTGTAACTGTATACACTTATCTCGTAGGAGCTGTGAGGCCTAAAGCCTGACAGATACTCAGTGGTCGACGAACCAGAGGAATTCTACATTTGTTGGAACACACAGAAAACACTGTGGTAAGATTAAATTATTCAGTCTTTACGGCAGGAGAGGATGATGTCAGGAGATCACCACATGTATTTGCTGTTTAAGTATAATGTTACTGCAGAGTGATAGCTGGAGTGTGAAATTGGCCACTGCTGGTGTGTACTCTTACTCTGGTGTGTGTGTATTCTTACTGTGAAGGAGCTTTCAGTGTGTGAAATTAACAGCACCTGATGTGTGATAGTTCCCGTGATGAGGTCTTGAATCTGGAAACCATACTTTATCACCACTCCATTGGGCTCCAGGGGAGGCTCCCAGCTCAGCCACACGGAAACGGCTGTGTGGTTGTATATAGTCAGGTTATGGGGAGGAGACGTGGGCCCTGGATTCCAAAATGAAACTGATTTTAGATAAACAGCTGTGATGTAGTAACAAATTTGAAAAACATGCTCAACCTAACCTCCTTCATCAGTGTGCAGCTGCACAAGCAGACCAGGTCCTGCCCCCTTTCGTGTTGCAGCTACGATGGAGAGATTGTAGGCCGTGTATGAGAGAAGGTCGGTGAAGATGACCGAGGAGTTGGGGGTCTGTGTCGTGTTGGAGTCCCCAGGGCCCGAAAGAGTGAGCGTGTACTCAGTTATTTCTCCATTGGCCTCCAGAGGGCGCTGCCAGTCCACAGCGATGGAAGTCGAGGACAGGTTTCTGGCTGAGACCAGCAATGGAGGAGAACTGGGAACTAAAATCAGACAGACCCATAGAAATATTGATGATGCAATACAGAAAAAAACATCCTCTTTATAATAGTTAATACAGATAAACTCACTGTCATCATCGGTTCTCAGGTACATTGTGCTGGTTTGGTTGTAGGCAGGACCAGCACCAGTTGCTGGAGTAACAGTCAGAACATAAGGGAAATATTTTCTGAGCTTAGTGAACAGGAAGACGTTGTCAGTTGTTGTATGCTTGATGGTTTTGTTGACAGCTGGAGTTCCAGGGCTCATCATGTTTGGGAATATTCCAGCCTCCTGTAACGTCAGGATGTAGTACGGACGACCATTCGGCTCCATAGGAGGATCCCAGCTCACAATGATGGCTGTGGGGCTGAAGCTGTGAGCTGTCAGGTTTGAGACCGGATCGCTCGGCACTGTGAGAAGACAAAATTAAGGTTAGTCTAAAGAAATGCCTCATTTTCAAATATAAGGTAATTTTAGCAACAAAGCTGTTAATTTACAAAAATTACTAGCATTCATCTTAAACATCATAATCACTGTCATTACCAACATTTTTATAGTTAACAATGTTTACTTTACATTTAGTTGAACAATAAGGAATGACACAAACACAGAAAAGCAGAGCAGTAAACAGCTTCAAATAGTTTAAAATCTAAAGTCCACTGTGGCTCAGAGGAAAGAAGTGTTCACAATGAAAATCTAGAATTTGAAGAAAGAAAAAGAAAGAAAAATACTCAGCCTGTTCTTCTTTTCCTCTGGAAATAGCAATAACAGAAAATAAAACTTAAAGATAGAAAAAAATGAGAGAAGAAACTGGAGATATTCATAAGATAAATGAGCTGCTATTAGCAGCTGGGTATTTGTAGGGGTCTAAAGACCAGGAGAGGGAGCCCCTGATGGGCTTGGCTGTACGGGAGACACAAGGTGCCCTGGAGGTCCGGTGTTTGGATGATAGTGGAGCTAAAGCACAGGTAGAGATACAGGGTCAGTCATCAATCAGACAGAAGATAATTCACAAACAAAAACAATGACTATATTGGACTGTATGTGAAAGTCTGGAGGCAGTCTGCACCATTTTTCCTAAAATCACATAAAAACCTAGAGATCAGTTTAAACTTTTGACTAATTATAGTAAGTACAAACAATGCTAATCTTATCTGTCATTGCAATATTGTCACATAACAGATTAAACCTTCTAAAATCTTGTGTGTTTATTTTGTGTTATGTTAAATTATAATTTGTGCTGTTCCTTTAATCTCTTTTAATCTTTTTTTAACCCCTCTGGGTTTTTTCATGCACAAACTACCTTTCTGCAAAAACACAGAAACTAAGACAATTAGTTATCCAGACTGACGTTTATCTTCTTTTACTAACAGTCTGACTAAGTAATGGCAGAGTTTTTATGTAATTTTAATTAGAGATAAGAGGAGATTTGAAAAAAAGTGTGCAGACTTGCCCCTCAGAGAAACATTCAAATCATTACATTTAATTATTATTATGTGTTTGCGTTTCCTTTACATCATTTATCTTTTTTATGTTTGGGTCTTTTTGTGTGTCTGACTGACCGTCCTCTGGCAGGAGCACGGTTAATGGCTCGGACTGGACCCCTCCATCACCCTGTATAGTGCTTGAAGTCATCCACATGGTGTAGTTACTTCCCCCAATCAGTCGAGTCAGAGTGTAAAAGAAGGGCCAATCAGGAAAATCACGAACAGGTAAATCTGAAACAGGAAGTATCTGTGGACAAAAAGAGGGCTGTGATTATTTTTACAAATAGAATCAGGCATTTAAAGACTTGTAAATCAATCTTAAAATCAACACGCTTTTTTTTTTTTTTTTCACAATGTTATATTAGTTAATGCACGGCTCTCAATCTTGCCACGGCAGTTGAGCAGATGCTTTTGATTGGGACATTGCAAAACCTTGATTAGCCAGCCATTCTGCTGCAGAGTTACTGGTGCGCTGGAGATCATTGCACTGTTGCATGAACCAGTTTCAGCCAACCTTTTAATGACAAATACATAATATGTCATGTTGTATTTTTTGAACCAGTCTGCACATCAAAGATGTGGAGATGAAAGTCTCACCAACTCACCCATACTGTACACAATCACCATTTATTACAAAAGCTATACAACTTATACATATTAGTAAAATTACATTCTGCAGCTAGAGCGAAGGAGAGAAAAATGCTACTGCAGCACTTCACATAAACATGTCAGAAGTGACAACGGGGCCTAAATGGCGCTAAGGATGGTTGATTGGGTCGATGATTCTTGTGATTTCAATGACCCTGTTTGTGTGATTATCCCACTGAGGATTTATAAAGCTGATACTTAACCCACCATCAGCAGGTGAAATGCCCTTGTGGAACAAAAAAAAAAAAGAAAAGAAAAACTCTTCTGCTTAATCCTGTCCTGCTTGATTTAAAGGAAGACATTTTTTTATAAACATATTTTGAAATGAGCGATATCTCATTCTTGTTTCTGTCAAACATTTTTAACATTAAACATGCCAACAAAGGCTTGTAGAATCTGAGATGGAGCTCTAAGGCTTTATTTTGCAATTTCCTGTCTGACTTTAGGATGAACTTGCTTTGAATGGCACTGCTGGAAAGATCAGCAGATGCTGATTTTCACCTATGAATATTTATATGTATTTTTTTTAATATAGAATGATGAATTTCTTAGAAAAAGCCTTACAGTCTCATCCAGAGTGAAGAGGAAAGATCTCAGAGATGCATCTTTCCTCTTTGGTATTTTACTAACACACATTTACACATTCCAGACCAGCAAACTAACAAAACATATGTTTTTACTGAGATGATCTGACTTTTTGATGATCAGTTAATCAGAATGATTTAATTAGCAGCGCCTTAGCGCTACTTATCCTCATCATTCCTATGGAAGCAATAAGCGTGTGATTGATTAATAGATTTTTACATTATGCTGCTTCATGATGACGCCATACGTTATTTTAAACTGTGATCTGCTCCCTTGTGGTTGTTCTTACTTTAAGATAAAGAACAAGTTGTAATTTATTGCTAAATAATACACAGAGCCTTAAAATTGCTATTTAATAAACGTATACTCCACAGAAATGATCCAGGACTTACCTTTTCTGTCACAGTGTTGTTATCAGTATAGTAAATAGTGTAGTGCACTATAATTCCGTTAGGTTCAGAAGGTGGATGCCACATCAGAGTGACAGAGGAAGCAGTCGTATTCACAATAGTCACTTTCTGTGGGGGGTCAAATGGCTCTAAAAGTCAGGACAGACAAGAAAACACCAGAAAATATACAATAAAAAATAGTTTTGTGTGTAATCAATGCTCAGATCCCACAAAGTACTTCTTCAGTACCTGCTTCAGAGGTAGTAAAGCTGATATGGATCAGCACTCCACCATCTCCGAGTCTGGTCCAGCTGGAGACAGAGGCATTGTAGCGACTCTCTGAGTCCACATGAATCACCACCGATGTCTGTGTCACGTTCTGCCATACCTCACTTGTTTCATTCCTAACAAGACAAACAAACATTCATGCTGCACTGCGTCTGGTTTCTCTGTTTGATTTCAGTCTCTTGATTGGAAAACTAAAGAAAAAAAGAAGATTCTAAACTCACCATATTCTGACTTTGTAGTACAGTATGTCTGAATTGGGATTAAGTGGTGGTTCCCATGACAACTCCACCTCATAGTCTGATAACTTCCTAGCCTTGAGTAACTGAGGGGGGGTGTCTGGAGCTGAGAAAAACAAGACTTATAGAATCATTCTTAAAAAGATATCAGGAGCTGTGGTTGCTTCACAGAAAACACTGAAAGAGGAATTAAATCTTATCCTGGAAAAAAGAAAAACTGTTATTTGTGTTGGTGCCACTCAGAACCACCTGCGGTGAGAAACCTGTAAGGTAACATTGTTTGCATGAAGTGAAACAGAGATAGGAGACTGGTGAGAAGAAGACTGGAAGATTTAAGCCCTTCAGACGTCTCAGCCAGTGGAGACATGATCATCTCCTGGAAGTGAAAAGAACCCACTTCTCCCCCGACCCCTCCATCCATCCTTCTCACCATCCTCAAGTGTGGTGATGTTGAGCGGCTCGCTGTAGTTTCCCGGCCCAGCTCGGGTGTGCGCTTTCACCATGACTCGGTAGCGTGTGTACTTCCTCAGGTTTGTGATCTGGATGAAGTTGACTGGTGAGGTGAGGTTCAGGTAGTGGGTGGAGTTCCAGAGCTCCAAGCTGTAGTGAGTAATGACTCCATTGGGCTGCAGAGAAGGGAACCACGTCACGTTAACCTCACTGGGACTGACCGACTCATAGGAGAGTCCATATGGAGGACTGCCTGGAACTGTAGGAGGAGAAGAACAAAAAAACAGATGAAGAAAAATAAATAGAAATATAGTCAGAAACGGTCAGTACTGATCCTTAAGTCTTTCATACCATCTTCTCCAGACAGCAGGTACAAAATGTCTGATGTCTGATTGCCGTTGCCATAACGAGTGTACGCCCTCACAGACACGTTGTAAAAGGAGAATGGCTTCAGGTTGATCAGAGTGATTCTGTTAGAGGTGGAGTTCATCAACGCAGAGTAGGATTCGTTTTTATACCGGACCTCGTAGTACTGGATCACTCCGTTAGCTTTCTTTGGTTTAGACCAGGTCAGAGTGGCACTTGATGGGCTTTTTTCCACCACGTTGAGATTTTCAGGAGGGGAGTCAGGCTCTGAGAGGAAAATCCCAGAGAGAAGTTAACATCATTTAACCAAAGTTAGAATTAAAGACAAGTACTTATTAAAAAGAAACAACTTCTTAATGCTTTAAGTTTTGTAGACTGTCGGTCTGACTGTTAACACTTTCTTTGGTTTTAAAAACAACATTTAATTACTTTTCACCAGTTATATTCTTTATTTTTGCATATGAGGGGATATTTCATACCATCTTCCAAGGTGTAAACAAAGAGGTCATCCTCCTCTGACAGGGAACTCTCCCCTACAGCTGTAGATGCAGCTACACGTAGCTTATAGCTCGTGTACTTGTCCAAATCTAAACAATAAAACAAAGAAATTTATATCTAGATATGTTTGGTGTTGGGATTATTGCATAAAATAGAAATAAGATAAGGGTTATTTCTCTTTCTGTCTGTACCTGATATCAATATGCTGGTGGTGTTAGTTTCCCATTTAAGGGCTTGATTACTGCGCAGATTGAGACCATAAACAGTGTAATGTGTGATCAGTCCGTTGGGATTAAGCGGTGGGATCCAGCTCACAAGGATCGAGGTGGAGCTCATGTTCTGATAGGACACTTCAAGGACTGAGCTGGGAACTTGAAACACAAGACAAAAGAATTTATTATTTGCAATTTTAGCATCTTAAAAAGCCCTTGAACTCTTTTCTTGTCGTAACTGTAAATGACTATGTACCCTGCTCGCTGGTCTTCTCTGTAATGTTTGCAGCAGGTCCTTCTCCTGCAGTGGTGGAAGCAGTGACCCTGAATGTATACTCGGTAAAAGGATTCAGCTCTGACACCAAGTAGGACAACTCTTCAGACGACACGTTCACTACCTCTTCTTTCACTGTTACACCTGAAGCATTTAGACACACAGGCTATGAGTGTGAATATATTATTTATAAAGCAAAGCAAAGCTGCGTTTACAGTTAGTGCTGTCAAACCTGTAGTTTCAGACACCGCTGCACTGCGTGTTGAAATGTATGCCATAAGTGAAGCATCATGTGTAAACATGCGTGGCTGGCCTGGAGTTAGAGACAAGGTGGAGGTGTATGAGGTCACTCCCTGTGCATGTGACCGCTCTGTCAACCAGGGTGGAGGTGTAGCAGGTGGCATGGAGGATGCAGAGCTCCATACTCTGCCAGAAGATTGAGTGTTACTGCGTGATTGTGAACCGTAACCTGTGCTGGGAACATCTGTGACTGTGATGCTGAAGGATGTTGCAGCATCTGTGTTGGTGATTTGATTGCTGGAAGCAGGCGTGCTAGCAGGCAGCGTGCGGGGGGAAACGGTGGCCGTGAACATTGGTGGAGACGTGGTCGTACTGACGTCACCTGATCTTATCCTCCGCAACAGAACTGGATGGACATCAGAAGGACGTGTTGCATTCTGATATAAACCAGTTGTATTCTGAGGGAAAAAAGAAAAGCAGGACTTTAGAAACAGTTTGTCTTATTTTCAATGTGACTAAGATCTACTTGACTAAGAGGACATTAACTGACAACAATCATCTAGATTATGTAAATGAGTAACTATAGACTAAAGTAAAATAATACACTGAAAGCAAAAATTTTAGGCAAAATAATTTTGATATACTAACCTATTTTCAGTTTTTGCAACTCTTTTTAAAGTTGTAGTTAAACTGAATACATATAGTACAGGATTTGGGATTTTTTTAAAGGAATTAAAGTGTTTTATACATTTTTAAAAAGTCTCCAGTTCTTTATATTTTGTAGGTAAAGTTTTGTTTTTTCCAGTTGGGATTATTTAGATCCTTGTGTTTCACTCTGTTTTTCAGTTTCATCATATTGCTGCTGCCAGAATTTATGCATCGCAAACACAATTATACAAGGTTTTGCCAAAAAAGTTAGAAATGACTGATTTACCCATCATCTTAAGGCTGTAAAAGTAAACATAAGGAACTAGAAAGAATATTTATTCATTTTAAAGTTTTATTTAATGAACTATTAAGCATGGAAATAAACAAATTGTACAATATGCGCTGCATAAAATTACATCGTTTAAAGGCTGTGAATGTTGCCTCTCCACTCATGCCGTGACGGACAAATCCCAGCACTTGTAAACTAAATTCTAATGCAATCCTTGAGGACTCAAGGTCAGAGCTGCTACCTTTTAAAGCTTTTTGACTGCCATAGAAAACTCTTTAATATTGTTTAACCATGTATTTGTGTTAGTAATTTTACACCCAGCTGGAAACTGATGACAGCTTCCCATTATTTTTGAGCGTTCGAATGCACAATCTCTTCTGGAGATAATCATTATGCACAAAAGTGCAGCTACAAGATTTTTTCTTGGAATTTGAACCACAAAATCATGTTACCAAAGTAACTCATCAGTGATGACAGATGTGTTGCCAAAAATAGAGTTTAGGCAGTAACATCTGTTTTACCTCTGCTGTGAGGGTGATGTCCTGCAGCAGCGTGTCATCAACCAGAACCTGAAGTCTGTACCGGGTTATGGGTCCGTTGTGCTGGGCCGGGCTTTTCCAACTGACACGTATTGAAACTGAATCCTCAGCTACTGCCATTAAGTTTTGCACTGCGCTTGGTGCTGCAAACAAAAACAGAATCAAACTCTAACCCAAAACAGAGAAGGCTGAAAACTGAATATGAGCTTGATAATTCTCTCTCAGTACATGATTTTATAAGTGCACTCACCTTCGGCGGGTGTAATTACAACAACCTCTGCCATCGGACCCTCCGCTCCTGCAGCCTTTGCTCGGATGACGACTCTATATCTCGTGTAAGGGGTTAAACCAGTAAAAGTAAAACTCATGTCCCAGGTGCTGTTCTCATATAAAAAACCTGAAAAAGATAATTATATCCTGTACAAATCTATTATGTTATATCAATAAATATATTGTAAAAATTGATTTTAAATAACCTGTAGGTCCATAAAAATAAAGCACGTAGGTGAACCTTCCGGTGATGATGCTGGGAGAGTTCCACTTCACAGAAATAGATCTAGAAGTCATGTCTAATATAGAGAAGTTTTGCGGCGGACCTTCTGGAGCTGGAATCCGCAAACGTAGACGTTAAGAAAATCTCAGAAATTTCAATAACTTTAAGGACTTGTTTGGTTGTTTTTACATACCAGATTCTGGCATGCGAACCATACTAGAAGCTGCTGGTCCCTCTCCTTCTAAGGTGAAGGCAGACACCTCAAACAGATAGGCAGTATAAGGGCTCAGCTTATCCACTCCCACTGAAATGGGAACGCTCCAGGCGGTTGAAGGAGGCACAGCAGAGAGGGTGATGGCAGGAGAGGATGCAGTCACATCCAAGGGACTGGGAGTTGCACGTGACAGAATGTCAGCTGCATCCTGGACACAGAAAATCATGTAGAATATATATAGAAGGAGCAGTATAAAGATTTTTATTTAGACATGCAATCCTTTAATAACAGAGAGTGGCAGAATGGTTCAGTACATTGCAGTGAGGAAGCGCTCCAGTCATGATTTCCTCTGCGTTGACTTCCAGGGTGCGGATGGTCTGAAACGTACGAGCGTGCTTCAACTTGACGGCAAATTTGGTGATGAGGCCGTTGATTTGGCGGGGCAGAAACCATGTAACCACAACGAAGGTGTAATTCTGAGCATACGCCGTCAGGTTGGTCACTATTCCAGGAGCTGCAGGAAGTGCACAACAATGATTCCCACAAACCAGCTTTATAATAGATGAGGCAAAGCGTGTGTCTATACAACCACTCACATGACTCAGCTGTCTTTATGTACAAAGGTTTGCTAAATGCTCCTGTTCCAGCGGGAGAAACAGCTGCCACCTAAAGAGAGGGAAATGAAAGAGTTCCTGTGATGTTCTTATGTTGAATTCATGTTCCAGTTATTAGTTTATTAATATGAAGCTGTCTCGCCAATTTCAGCCACAGCGCTAACTTAAAAAAACGACAGAACTATTGTGCATTTTTTTCCTGTTTATGCAACATGAGAAGCAAATAATTTAATAAACTCTATAAACTCTAATAAAATTTGTCTCTTGAGTATGAAAATCTTTTGTTGTTGTCAGCAATGTGGAATGAAAGGATTGCAAGCAGCTCCATTCATAAACCGGAGGGTCAACAGAGCTGCGGGAGACATGTCGTAAAATGATACATGAACCCACATGCATAAGCACGCAGAATGCTCTATGTGAGGATGTAATCAGCAAGTGTGTCGGCCTGTTAAAGTCTGTTTGTATGAAGGTCGTTGCAGGTTAATGGATTCTGAAAACTAATAAGCATGATCGCATTCAAGCTCAGTGACAACAGACAGTGGAAAGAGTTCAGGCTGATCCATAGATCTGTTTACCCGTTTAATAATTCAATCAGGATCAATTACCTGCATTCAGCTAGATCAGGAGAATGGCCTGGTTCTTTTGTGATCTCTGCCACATAGTCACATCTTGATACGACAGGAAGATCATTGCCAGGAATGTTTGCTCAGAAGCAAACAAGGATTTGTGCTCTATGCATGTCCTCGTTATTTAGCTCAATATAAGTCCATCTAACAGTTTTATTTGCATTCATTCTGTTTATATAGACTACAGTTTTAATTGAGAGAAAGATCTTTAAAAAATGTCTGACCCCCACCGAATAAAATTTCCCCATAAATGGCAAAAAGAACAGAGAAAAGTTCATCCTACCTGTAATTGATATGTGGAACCTGGGGTGAATTCAGTCAGCAGAGTTTCAGGCGCAATCGAGTACGTGGTTGTTTGTGTGAAAGAAGGATCAGGGTATGGACACACTTCTTTGTATCTACATAAATACACATATAAAAAATATTTCCAACACATTAAATACCTATTGTTCATTTTAATATATAGCACAAATTTACATCTATATTATTATTGTTATTATTATTATTATTTAATTTGCTTACTTGATGAAACGAATTTTATCTGGTTGTTTGAGATATTAAGTGAAGAATTTGTGTAGAATCTGCACAAAAAATATGTATTTTTTCTGTACTTTGCTTGGGGTAAAAAAATCTTTTGATAAATTAAAGGCACTACAAGACTTTTAATAACAAGATAAATGTAAATGTTTACAGTACAACATTCATTTAAACTTCCATTTTGTAGAGCTAGAGTTAGACGGCCCATAATTAGAACTTTCAGTGAGTCATATTCCTTAAATGTTATTGAGATTTTTTTTCCCTCTTATAGACTTTTAAATGTCTGTAGAATATAAATAATGTTTCAATGCTGCAGCCTTATTGATAAATTATACAACATTATAGCCAACAATGCTGCATGATGATTGAGAGGCATAAAAATATGTTGCTAAAAATAAAAGTCGAACCTGGATCAGTTACAAAAAACAAAGTCCATTTACTTTCTGTATCAGAGAATTCTATTTTAATACTGTAGATGATACAGAAAGAGGCGCTTAGTATGGTTAGTTCTTTGGAAACCTTTTGCTGTCAACCCTTGACATGATTTAATGAGGCTTAAAATAGACTATTTATAGTTTTCTAATTCGCAGTTCTTTCATTATGTGGCTGATTTGAATATGTTCTCTAGTTCAGATTTTTCATAGATTTCAGAACCCAATAAATCAGAAAAACTACCTGAAGACATATCGATCTATATTTGCATTAGTTGGCGGGTGCCAGCTTAGCAGAATCCCATTAGAACCAACAGCTTCTCCCGTAAAGCCTGAAGGAGGGCCAGGAACTACAAAAGTAGAAGGAAGTGTGTATGAAATGATAAACACCAGCAAAGAGATGATCATACAGTATTAATCAATACAGCTGTTGTGCTTTAACCATCAGTGCTACAGCCAACTGGTGGCTTAAAGCTAAACATCCCATTGTTTCAATTGGTTGAGCAAGACACCAGATTTTAAAACAAATTTTCTGCTTTATAATTTTATCAGAAGCTATTCCAGGACCAGTTCAATCATGCAACTGTGTTTGATTGGCTTAGTGAATGCGTATGTGACATAGGGTTGTGTGCATGTGGATGTAGCCTGTACAATGTGTTTTCAGGCTAAAGCCTGATGAATAAGGCTTCACACAGCAGTGGCATTTCACTGACATTCACTCTGGACCCATTCATCCAGTGGTTCAAAAGCACCGGGTTAAGTTACCTAAAAAGAATTAAACAGTAAAGTAAGTATTACACAATACCACACACACACACACACACACTCACACACACACACACACCCTGCCCATCTGCTCCATCATCTTCCTCAGTGTGAGTGTAACCAGTGATGTACAGTAACTAAAAGAAACAACCGTGTAGAAAGCCGAGGAGATCCTGTCTGTATCTGAAACCTCTGAAATGAAAGAACAAGGAGTTAGTCTCACCACTTTCCCTGGTAGTGATCATACGGCTGACTCCGGGGCTGATGCTTGAAGACGAGGCCGCCGTTATTGTCAACGCATATCGTGTTCCAGGACTTGCACTTGACACAGCAGCCTGTGGGAAAAACAAAACACACTTGGTGTAGTGCACATTTGTGCACACACACTTTCACATCATTAACAGTGACTGTAAATCTGAAGATCCACAATAAGACACAATAAACTCATCAGGAAATTTGCTGGACCGAACTTGAAGACATTTGAGAAAGTGGTGCATATAGTCAAAGAATCCCACCCTTTCATGACACCATGCAGAGACAGTGGAGCACTTTGTCTAACAGATTTGTTCAAGTCATCTGTTAAATTCTGCTAAAGGAAACTATTACACAATTTCACTGGATTTACACTTGTTTCCATAAGAGTTTCTACAGAAGCATCTAATAGTGGTAAGGTGGATCTAGGACAGAGTTGGAACTCATTAGACTTTTGATTGATTTGGATCACTTTCTTAAAAACTGAAGGACTACAGGTAAACTGAGCTGTGATGAGCCTAAATGTCCTCATCACAGTTTTCTAGGTGACACCTTGATGTAGGTCATCCCTTTCTTCTAGCCTTACAGCCCTTCCTCTATTGGTAATAAAAGCCACTGCAGCCAACAAAAACTTTGAACAATAATGTAAAAGTATCCCAGTGAAACACAGCTGTATTTTTTGAGTTCTTCAATAATTTTCAATGTGGTGAAAGCTGCATGTTTCAGTTTGTTTGAAATGAATTACAACCCCAATTCCAAAAAGGTTGGGAATCTGTTAAATCTAAAAAAAAAAAAACAACTTAAATTTATATTTTATCACCTCCGCCAAGGAGGGCAAGTTTTTGCTAGAGTTGGTTTCTCTGTTAGCAACATAATATGAAAGGTTGTGGACGGATTTTCATGTAATTTTTTGGACATATCTGGAACAACTGGTTGGATTTTGGGCGTGATTGGGATCCAGGAATTTATTCAAGGATTCTTTAACATTGGGAGATCGAGCTATCTGCAGTGCATGTGGTTGTAATGACACAATAAATGGTCTGGGAGTGGAACTGAGGCTCTTGGCGGAGGTCTGCGCTCTCAGAGGGATTTTCTAGTTCCCCCAAAAAAACAACGTCAGATGTTGAAACTGAGACAATTTACCATTTTTACAGAAAATAGTAGGTCATTTTGATGTTTATTAGCTTATAATTGGCCCAATTCAAAAACAAGTAGAAGAGCATTTAGATTAATTAAGTTAACTGACAACAGCTCAGTATAAAATGATCATTTCAGAGAGGCAGAGCTTCTTAGACGTAAAGATGGGCATAAGTTAACCAAAATGGGACAAACTAAGTCTAAAGGTTATGGAACAATTTGAGAAAAATGTTTCTCAATGTAAAATTGTGAAGACTCTGAAGATCCCACCATCTACAGTGAATAATATCCTTAAAAGACTCAGAAAATCAAATAAAATCTGTGTACAAGGAACGAAGCCAAAGGTCAAAACTGGATGTCTGTGATTTCCAGGCCCTGAAGCAGCACTGCATTAAAAACAGACAGATTTCCAGCTTCCAGATATGATATCACTGTCTGTCAGAACAGTCTAGTTAAGATTTATCATGCAAAGATGGAGCTTTATGTAAACATGATCCAGATACTCCAGCGTGTTATCTGAGCCAAACTTCATTTAAAATGACCCGAGATAAAAACAAAATGAAAAAAAACTGTTCTATGGTCAGATTTGGTCCTTGAAATTCAAGTGAAAACTCCAGCAGCTGGTCTCTTTACTTCCCAGATATATACGTTAAAAGAAGAAGGGATTCTATACACTGGTAAACAATATTCCAATATTTTTTTTGGATGTGTTGCTGCCAGCAAATTCAAAATGAGCTCGTATTTTCTATGAAATGGTGAAATAACTCAGTTTTAACATCTGGCATGTTGTATATCTTATAATGGGAATAAAATACGAGTTTATGAGATCGTTTGCAAAGACATTAGTTTCATGTGTTCTCAGCACACATAGTGACTCAGTGGTGGCAGGCTGTATTTTAGTTGTTAGCACAACAAAGACATGCAAAAACTACACTTTGTAACAATTTGTAAACTTAGTACAAAGTATAGAGTTACAGATCTAATGAATATTTTATGAATAACGATTTCTTACAATAAATAAACCTTGAAGAGAAATCACAACCACAGGTTAATCTTGTCACACAGTTGCTTAGTATTCCCCTGAAAAATCACAAAGACATTTTTTCCAACTGGAAAATCTTCCAAAATTGTAACAGATCCATAACTGTATGGAAAGGCTGAACATATTTAGGATCTCTTAATAAGAGACATTTGGGAATATTCTCAAATACAGTTTGGGTGAAGTGAGACATAAAAAAGTGTTATTGCAGATCAAATTAAAGCGTTATAATAATAGATTTCCATGGAAATATCGGGTGTCCTACAGTACTTTATAGGGTTCAAAGAAACATATTTTGCTCACTGCCTCTTCACCAAGTTGTCAATCAAACAGACACCGTTAAGGATCAACCCACTGAATAAATACATCATCGTAACTTCAGTAGTAACACTAAAGATGATGAACCCTGTTGTTCAATTTGATTATGAGACTTGGAAATTGAATTACATTCACTCTATTCAGCCATTTGAGTCAATATAACAGCTGGATGACAGCTTGTGGTTGTATTAGCTTGCTTCTAATGTTGATTCTGTGCTGCAGTCTTTTTTCAGTGTGCCTGTGACACCCGCGTGTTGAGTGGGAGCATGCTGATCCCTCAGACTGGTTTATGAAGCCAAACAAAAACATAAACAACATGCTGTATATGAGCAGTATGATGACAAATATGTTCAGAAATAAAGTCTTACCTCTGAGGACACATGTCCAAGGTAGAATGAGAGCAGCAGGGTGACTGAGAAGAAGGCCATGCTGCACAGCAGAGTTAGTTTAGTTTAGTCACAGCAGGTCTGAGGCCTCACCAGTACATCGACATCCATTAATGATGATTAATTAAATGAGTTACAGGGTTAGTGTCCAAGCCTTGAAGAGTAGTTATAAAAAATATTTTCCAAAATGTCCGTAGATTCAGGGAATGAATCCTTTTATTAGCAAAAAGCTAACGCTGTGTGGTCAGTGAGCCTCTCCTGGGAGAGCTGCTTAAGCAAATGAATGATTTAGGGTTGAGCTCATGAGGGTGACTTAATAAATAATAAGATCTATCACTCAGCTCTGGGCTCTGTGTTTTGTCGATGCGTGTGTGGTGTGTAAGGTTACATTTTGGGAGATACTGGACACCTGGCTGTCAGGAAGAAGCTGTGTGGGGCGGGTCTTGGTTAAATGGGAGGAGAAATATACTGTATTGAGTGTGCAAGTATGTTGAATTCATATAATTAAAATAAAAATACACTGTAAGCCTGCAGATTTAAAACGGTTGAGGGAGACTTTTGTGCACCTGAACATATCCATCCTGTGCAGGGTGAATTGTGACTTTTCCCTCATTTGGCCTTAGGCTGACCTGGTACTGATTCACACACCCCTCCGCCTGCTGCCAGCGTAGTGAGAATGCACGTGCAGATACGTTCACCAACTGCACACCCTTCACATGGTTTGGCACTTATGAAAAAACGGGAAAGAGAGAAACAGAGTCATGGAGAAGGAGAAAGTTTCGGTAATTTATTGAAGCCACGGTGCTGGTAGTAACAGAGCTGTCAATCAGCAATGCCCTTGAAATGTTACCCACCTGTGGTTACAGTCAGAAAGGCAGAATTTCCTGCCATCACCCCTCTCACTCTCTCAGCACTCACGTTGTAGCTGCAACCGTCCAGCAGACCTGTAACCACGGCAACACGCTCCTCTTTGGGTATTGTGAGTGTTTTTGTGACTGAAGCGTTAGCCACGGTGACTCTGTGGTGGTTGAACTCTCCAGGTGCATCGTTCCAGCTTACAGTGACAGACGAAGAGTTCACTTCATCTAAATGAAGGGCGCATAATCCAGCTGGGCCTGGAAGAAAACTTTCAAAATTTTAAAGTGCAGCTTATGTACGTACATCATACACTTCGTCTTTTAGGACTTGTGTTCCGACTGAATGAGCATCAGAGTCTGTGCAGAATCATTGTAGATATGTGCATGTTCGTGTGTCTTACGTGTGCTGAACTCTCTGTTTGCCGCCTGACTGGTGTCTGAGCTCAGAATGCTCTGAATGCTGACACCGTAGTCTGACCCTGGGATCAAGTCCCTGATCTCATAGCTCGCACTTTCGACAAACACTTCGGTCCAAGTCTTCCTGTCCTTAGACAGCAGGCCAAATCCAAGCTGACAAAGCCAACAACAGAAACAGACAAGGAGCTTTATTCCAATCTATTTTCAACAAATACATTTAATAGTGTCAAATATTTAATGATTTTAGTTTTGTAAATTCTTCATACTGTTTGTTTTAGACGTATACAAAAATATACCATCAGCTTGAGCTGTGTGTGTTTGTAATGTGGTTGATCACTTCCACACTGAAGCTCATGTTTATTTAAAGAGTTGGTAACCAAATCCTTTGGCAGTTGCTAAGTAACTGACACAGGTTACATATTTTAATTATACTTTGAGATAATGTATGTGTTTTCAAGACACATGTCATTAATACACAGGGGTATCTCTGTTTGTGGGGTCCTGGACAGAAATAACAACTAGGATATTTTACCTTGTACTTGTCTACTTGTCCTGGTGGTGGTCTCCAGGTAATAAATACAGACGTCACCGGCCGCTCTGAAAGAGTCACTTCCTGAGGTGCCTCTGGTACTAGAAATAATGTGACACCACATACCATCATCTAATCATGTTCCAATAACAAGTTTTTTGTTAATGATCCACTTTGAGACAGCAGCTCGAGAAGATAGAAAAGTACTGATGCAAGTAGTGTAGAAGTTTCTGGCATGACTGCTTTTAATATACACAGAGAAGGAAAAGATCTAAGTAGGTCAAAGCTGTAGGAAGAGAAAACACCTTCTTTAATTGTTCACAACAATTTTATTTACCAATGGGTATCTTACATTTTTATTTATAAAGCACCAGTTCATAGCTAAAAAAACGTTTTAAGGCACTTTACAGAAATATTAAGTCAATAAAACATTTTCTATTTAATGAACCAGCTGATTGTGTTGAATCCTGAGCAGCATGAGGGGACAGTGGAAAGGAACGAATCCTAACCCTCGATTGACCGTTCATCAAGATGACCCTGAAGTTCTGCCAAAGTTTTGACCTGCTCCAAGGCAGTAATACAAATATATAAATAGATTTTATGTTTACAACATTGCAGATTAAAAAATAAACATGCACTTTTGCAATTTAAGGTTTTGGTTCTGTTTTAGTCTGAGGGAGCATATCTATAATACATGTGTTTTTTTTTATTTTTACAGTTTCTTCTAATCGCTAATTGTTGTTGTTATTAATGGTATGATTATTTATATTTATTATTATCTACTAGTATTTCTAATACTACAACTACTAACAATAATAATAATGTTTCCATGCTTAAACAACTACATTTCTTTTTCATTTTAAATATGATAGCTCTTGTTTGAATGTTAACTATGTAGTTAACAATGAAACCAAAAACACCCATTAGCTAAGACATCGTCTTCTCTGCAAAAATCATCTGTCATGGAATTTTTCTATTCATATCAGTTTGACTTTCTTTGATTGTGGTGGACTTTGCTAATTTAAGATTTGTTTTGATTGATTTTTCTAGAACAAAAAAAATTTTTTTTCTTATTTTTCCCATATACTCAGCCAGTCTAATGGTAGTTTGTACAGCAGACACTTAAACTGACCAGTATATAGAGTCAGAGCATCGGGTTTACTTCTTCTCTTGTCAGTGATGCTGATCACTTCAATAGTGTACCTGCTTCCAGGAGCGAGGCCTTCAAAGCTGTGTGATCTATAAACAAACAGATTACACAGCCATGACTTTTAGTCTGTGATAGTAACTCATAATAATTTATGTTGTGGCTGAAGTAGATGAGACTGACCTGAGCTCTTGACGAGTAATGTTCAGCTCCTTACTGGATGTTGTGTTTCTGATTGACAGGATGAGTGCGCTCAGCAGTCCCCTGGCTGCACTCCAGCTAATGCATATGGATGATGTTGTTTTATTGACAAGAGAGACCTTCACCGGATCTGGAGCTGCCACAGCAAGAAAAAACAAGGCATGCAGTTATTAGAGAAGAAAGATGGAGAAGTGCTGTAAAGTGTGTGTCTGTGTGTGTGTTTACCTGCAGTGATATTGATCGAGACAGGCGAACTGTCAGCGAAGGACTCCTTCTCCGTTCGTACAGCAAAGTGATAGAGTGAACCAGGAGTCAGTTCAGAAAACACTGCACTCAGAGTGAAAACTTTCTGCACCTGTAACACAGATCAAATAAGCAAAAACGCTGAGCAAGTCCCTTATATGTTTTATTACAGGAAAACTCTTAATTATATGGAAATGGAAAATGTGGTTTGAGACTGCAAAAGCTGTTTTGGGCCTGGATGAAGGCATTAGCAACTTCATCAAATTTGTCCATATTTTAGGTAATACTTTATTTACTTTTAGTGTGTTGTTACAGTTGCGGCAGATGACCTCGTAGCTTTGAGCTCGTCCTTCTGCTGCGTCCCAAAGAAGCTCGATGGACGACTCCGTCACCACCCCTTCCCTCACTCTGCTCGGTGGAGCCAGACCTAAAAATCCCACCAAAGAGGCAAGAATCCATCCGTTCTTTATACCTTAGGTGGGCTGATGACGCTCTCCAGCACATACACAAGAATCTAAAATAGATGTTTTAGCTACCTAATCTTTGTCTAGGGAACTAACAGAAACACCTAATAATGGAAGCAAGTACAAATTCATCCTGAAGCTTTATAGTTATGAAAATTTAAATTATTTTAAATGGGTTAGGGGTTGAATATGGAGAGAGGACACATTTCAATTGCATTCCACCCCCTAAAAGAATAAATAGCTATTTGAATTTGTTTTTTAAAAATATGTGGGATGTGTTTGTTTGGCTTATAATATTTGTCTTACAGCTCACAGCCTGAATGGAATAAATGCATCTTCAATCACTTCCAAATCTTCTATCTATTATTCCATCATTTCACCACAAATCTTCAAAGACACGACGCAGATTTGATCTGGTGCCAATAAGAAAGTGGATTAAATTTTAAATCTGTTGGGTGAAAAATGTATGTGATTATGAAGATGATGATGAGAGAACTACTTTTAACTTAAGCCAAATGAAGATGGTGACAACAGCAATAGCGTGTGTTTTGTCTGCCCTCAAAAACTCTAAAAAAAACCTATACATTTTAATTTGGCAACCAATCTCAGCTAAACATATTAGGACTGCTCAATGTATACAAAAATAAATCATCATCACAGAATCATTGTATGCAATATCAATAAAGCGTGAACACAAACTGGATGCCAATATATTTGATACAACTTGCGACTCCTACTTCCAAAATACTACATCACATGGAGAGATTCAGACAATAATAATTAAATTATGGAAAATAAAAAATATGTTCTGTCCTGGCCTACATTTATTGTTTTTTCTGCAAAAAAAAAAAAAAAAAGTAATACAAAACACACTTTAAAAATGATGCAAGCAGCTAGGAGATTATAAATGCCATATATGGTCATAAAACACGCATGATGTTATTACTTGTTGGGAGGAGAAGTTTAAATCTCCCTGACTAATCACTCACCTGTTCTGATTAGGTGGGTGATGTATGGTGGTCCTGTCTGCTGCCCACTGGTGCTAAACACACTGAGCTGGTACTGTGATCCTGGACTAAGATTTTTAATAGTTATGAGATGAACGCCAGCAGGGAGAGGATGCCAGTCACATGTATATCCACATGATACATTGCACACACTGCTGCAAACTCCCAGACACGCGCACACTTTAACGCCATCAATCAGACCTATTCTCGGAGGCTGGACGTACAGCTGGGCGTAGTTGATGCCCACATAAATTGGAACTGCTACCTGTACAGGCATTGGAGCTACACAAACACACAAAAATAAGTAAAAAAGAAACAGAAAAGGTATTTAGAGAAAGAGTTAGTAGACAGTCTTTTATTTCCTCTCACCTGTGGTGTGTGTGATATTGGACGTCTTACTCCTGTCATTCCCTCTTATAGCAACCACTGTGATTTCATATGAGTGACCAGGAATAAATGTGCCCAAGTTCACACAGATGGATTCACTCATCTGCAGCTCAGCAGAGTTGGAGTTATTCATCCACAATGAGAAAACTGTGGGATTACTGAGTGATTGGGAAGTGATGTAGTAACCATCTGGAGGAAAGTCAGGTGGACTGGTCCAGCAGGCTGAAAGGTTTCCCCTCGAGCTCAACACCACCAGATCAGAAGGAGGCGTCACCGCTAACAGACACACACAATTTAAAATGTAACTCTAAATATTTATTAAAAAATCCAACTCTGACTTTCTTGTAAAAGGTAAAAACATTGACAACAATTATTTTTTAAGAAAATGATGATCTGATTATGACTCAATAATTTGGCAAAATGTCCTTGAAGCTATGCTTATTAAAACATATCCACAATTACTATGCTAATAAATCAAAAGTATCACGCTAATTATAATTACATCTGGTAGATTATGGTTGACTGATGTGTTCAACACACTGGAAAGATGTTGTTAAATTTGAACATGTGGTGATTATGGCAGTGATAGAACTGAACTGGTAGGTAATAATCAGGGAAAAACAGGAACTGTGCAACCCAAAAATAAGGAACATTTCCAGCTGGAAGTGCAATCTCTGCAATGAGAAAAATAAATTATTATATAAATAAATTCAACCTTCAGGACTTTAATGTAAGGCTACAGTATCTCCTCTTGACTTTCATTACAGTTTTAAACTAAGATTGACTCCAAAAGTCAATCAAATTCTACAAATCAGTTGTAGATGTACATGTGATAGAAATATAAAACACATTCTTTGGTTCCTCTTATTTTTTAAACTAATGAACACACAAAGAGACAGTAAAATACATAATCACCCACATTTGACCTCTCGGATGCTCACCAGTCTTTACAGTCAGAGGTGCATCTCCGCAGCTCCAAATCCCAAACTGCGTGACTGTGAAGACCTGAACCCTATACTTCCTGTAAGACTCAAGTCCTCCAATCACAGCTGTGTAGAACTGCTTCTTGCTGATTTCAGATACCCTGGAGATCTTGGTAACGACCCTCGCCTGTCCTGAGGACACGTCCTCACAGCGTAAAGCAAATGTCCATCCAGCCACACACTGTGCATCAGGCGGCGTCCAGTAGACACTGATTTGACTGGCTGTAACTGGACCAATGGAGAAGTTCTGAGGTGGAAGAGGTCCTGTAAGTAAAAAAGCATGAACATTTCAGGTTAGCATCTATTAGCAAAACGTATTGGTTGTCTACAGCTTTTATTTGTGTGGGTGAGACTTTGACTCACTCATGTACGCTGTCTGTGTTCGTCCCAAGCTCCAGCTGAGTCCAGCCGGTTGAGAAGCTTGAAGGGTAAAAAAGTAGATGTTTCCTGGAGATAAACCTGCTACAGTTACGCCTCTAGACGAGAGAGAAACAGGGACTCTGACAGTTTTTTTGAAAACTGTCTTTGTCCCTTTTTTCTCCTCTGACTCTCGGCATCCATCTCTTTCAAACTGACCTGGAAGGTCATTTTCACTTGAATGATACTTGAGGAAAATCTCAACCGATGGAAAATTCAGTGAGCTCAAGGATGAGAAGTCACCCCACTGAAGTTCTACCTGCTGGTCTGTCACCTGAATCAGGTCAAATGGAAATGGTGCTGCAGTTGAAGGGACTGCAAATGGAAAAACTCAACCTTAATGACAGAAGTGTCCATCAATTTTAAATAAAGAATTTCTTTTGCATTTGCCTTAATTAATCTGATATTTAAGAATATGAGCAAGAAAATATTGCTACATTTTAAACATATTAAAAACAGTTATCTAATAATATAACCAGAGTGGATAAAACAAGAACTAAGTGATTTACTGTGGTATTGGCAGATGAATGGTAGGGCGATGTCACAGAAGAATGGAGTAAGAAAATATCCTGGTCCCGTAGCGTTCCTTTGAAAGGCAAAACAGTCTGTCTGATTGGCTGGGAGAAGAGTCATCACAGAGTTTGTTTGATTATACGACGAGCCATCAGACCAGATCGCATGGCCTTCCTCCTGTGGGATGAGTAGGAGACACAAATGATGGCGCTCATCAATAAAATAATAAAAACAATACACTTCCATAAAGAATTCTCTTTCTTTGAAGGTCTGCTCATCAGAAATTTAGTGATGTTTGGACAGTTTCAAATTTGCAGCATCTTGAGTCTAAATCTGCACACTAGTATAAAAAAGAATCAGATTTATTTTTTGATTCCTCATTTGTAAATTTTAAGATATTTTGTGTTGAAAATATCCTGATGGATTGTTTAAAATAGGTTCTCTTATTTTGAAGGACATTTTAAAACATTATGTCTTGATTATAAACATGTGCTTAAAATAAATTAGCATTTTTGACCAAAATTAAATCATTTAACAAATATGCACAAAGAAACATATGATTCATGATATACAACAAGACCAAATTGGCTTTTTAAGCACAAAAATAAAAGAATTTTATTATTTATTGGGTCAAAAACACAACACCATATAGTCCGTTCATAGTTTTAGCTCCCAAATAATATTAACTCAGTTGAAATATTGATATGTGTTATATCATTCACGTTAAAGATGTAGAATTCGTATAAAGACTTCTACAACTATATTTTTGCCAAATTTTGACACCAAACAGCTCTAAATCTTTCACCTGTTGGTCATTCAGTCCCGTCCACAGCAGCAGCAGGTTGTCATCAGTAAGAAGGTGAGAGGATACAAACAGCAGATCGTCCAACGTTTTCAGATCAACCAGGTGACTTCCAGCTGCCAGGTTTGTGCAGCTGTGCTGGGCGTCGGTCCAACTCAAACCTGATCGCCTCACACTGTAGCAGCTTCTCTCATTGGCCAACCAGCCGTGTGGACACTGAGCTGGAGCCAGATATTATCATCAAATCAGGGCGCAGGTCCAATACTGTATCATGGTATGTGGTTATTGTAGAGTAAATGCATGAAATACCTGTTTCCATGAAAAAAATGAGCTTTTGCTTCAGAGTGATGTCAGGTTGCGTGAGGAATGTAGACACCACCACTTCAACTTTGAAGTTCGTGCCAGGTTGAAGACCTTTCATTGTGTAATTGGACTTTTTCTCTGAGGAATTTATGTTGAAGACATGTGTGACAGATTGCATGTGAAGGTTGTATAGAGTGAGAGTGGAAAGACTCTGCTGCCCGTTGAGTTTCCATTTCACCTGGGCAATAGTTGTTGAGCTGAATATATGAAACGATGACAAGGACACAGGAACTGTGGAGACAATTGGGGTTAACAGTATTAAATGATCAATACTATAGTAAATGATTTACAGGAGGAAATGTGTCTTATTTTCTAAGAACACAGGAGCATCACCTCAAGCAATAAAAACGAATAATACTGCAACATCTATTGTGTTTGCAGACACTCACTGAAGTTAAAGGTCTTTTCATCAAGAATTGAATTATTCCTACTGGCTCTCAACATGATGTTATACCCTCTTTGGTCTTCAGTCAAATGTAATACTATCCTGCAGTTAGGTGAGCATGCTGATGGGTCAATGCTCTTCATGTACATCTGCAAAAATATGTGACAGAAGAAATGAAACTCAAAGTAAAAACCAAATCAGAAGAGCCTTCTGCTCCTTCATGTGTTCTTACCAGAAAGTTATCTGCAGGTGTGCAGGTGATTGTGAAAGAGTCTGGGTCCTGATTGGAGGGAAAGGACTCATACACCACTTCGACCTCAACAGGATACAAACGCTGTTCACAAGTCAGGAAAACGACCTGTGACAAGGAAAAAAAGAGGATAACATAATCTATGATGCAATTAGCAGTGTAAAATACATTCAAAATCTAGTAGTGAAATACAAGAACTGAGGAAATGAAACCACACAGGCCTCAATCTTACCTGACATAAACTGCAAAGGAACCAAAGATGCTCTGTTCGGATCATCAGAAACGATTTCACAGAAGTCATAGATCTCCTGGAGTCTTCCCCGTCATGATGTCCTCTATACACACCGATTTACAGTTTGTGTGAAAAATAAATCTGCGTTGGGATTCCAGTCATTCGTGAAAACCCTGAACTTAACATCAGCTGTGGAAAGTCTCATGCTATTTGAGAAGCTGACTCACAACAACCCTCGTGCGAAGGAGAAGACGGTTCTGTGTGTGTGTGTGTGTGTGTGTGTGTGTAAAGAAGGAGTAAGAGAGAGGGCGAGGGACCAAGAGATTGTTTTAGTTCAAGCCAATTTGTTCTGCCTCTTTGTTGGGATAAGAACAGGTCACCATGACAACCAGGGCCACTCTAGCACTGGGGTCCTGAGGAGAGGTGGGGAGAGGAGATGCAGAGCATAAAAGGGGAATGCTGAAGGGGGGAGAGAGATGTAGTGGGTTGTCATGAGATGTGCCACCAATCCTTTTTGTTTTAATACGTCGCTTTTATGACATCACTTCCTCTTTAAAACAAGAATGTGCTGCAAATTTAACTTGGCCTTTTCTTGGAGGAAGTGGTTTGGCCCAGACTTTGGGTGCGGTGGAAGTGCTGGCCAATTTGGAATGATGGGAATGTGAAGGGAAAAATGACTGACAGAAAAAGAGAAGAGATCACTGAGGAGTTGTGTTGTGAAGGAGTGACTCCTACGGAGCAATAACCTCTCCAAAGTGAAACCTAAACACATGTCAGCACCGCTGATGCTGAATCGGAACAATTGTGTTTGGCGAAAAGAGAGGAAGGGTGTGTGAGGTAAAAAGGGCACAAAGAAACATCGACACTGTTAAATAGTTTTAATAAACTGCTTTAGCTTAAAAAAAAAACAAACAGAAAGCAATTCAAGTTTCTAAGGAACAAAAGCACATGGCTACATTTTTTTCAAATATAAAAGTATATAAGATTTCAACCTTTAATGTACAGCAGAATAAAAAAAAAATGCTAGAGGTAACATCAGTTGAAAGCGCTAAAAAGCTGACTGGATTGGCACAGCAGTTCTTAATATAACCGACACTAAAGTGCAGACAAAACTACTTCCAATCTTCCACCAACAGGATTTACAGCTATGACTCAAGGTCAGTTTTGTCCAGTGTGCTACCATAAAAAGAAACATGGCTGGTATTTTATGCTTGTCCAGTAGTACAATAAAAATTTTAATGAAAATTTAAATCCCTTTATAATACAGTCTCCTAATTTGTCATGCTCTTATTCAGATTTCTAGCTGCATTAGTTCCACTGGCAGGAACAGTCCAGAGGCTCTTGGAAGTTGTAGTCCACCATGGTGGCGTTGCGAGAGCAGTACAGTGAGACGGTCCTTGTTTGCAGTTCGCTCTCACGACAGCACTTACAGAACCTGGCGTGACTGTTGATGTTAAAGTTGAATATGGTGGCAGATGGACATTTTCCATCACAAGAATAAACTGTAACCTGTACGATAAGATAAGGATTAATACAGAGATGTATAGTTGGGAATGGTGTCATGTTTAAATAGTCTTCATTTGGTTTTTGTCTCTTACTGGTGCGTTGCTCCTGCAGTCATCTTTTCTAATGGTGGTCCGGATTGCCACACGCTTGCATGTCTTCCCGTCCTCTTTACCTGGACATTTTTACATAAAAAATAAAATCATACACAGGAAAAACATATCAATTAAAAAAAGAAAACATTAGGAATATTGATGCACCAACTAAACGGACAAGTTTCAGCTCAAACAGCGATGGACCGATTCAAAATGCAAGAACAATGTTCTGTGATATTCTGCAGGTTTACATGTATGTTTTAAGGTGCGTAACAAATGGGAAAAAATAAAAAGGTACAGAGATAATCTGGTTCATAATGATGATAGATAGCAATTATTTATTATTGGGTTTTATTTTTGACAACAGAAAAAAAAAATCTCTAAATCTTAGTAATTTTTTGGAAGAATATATTTACTGTGAACATTTTATTGTAAGAAAATCCTTCAGTCTGATCTTTATCAGCATTTGCAGAGCAAAATCAAAGTTGTCCAAAATCAAAATTATCTGAATTTATGAAATTTGACAATCAGAAGCCGCCTTGAAAGCTGCATTGGTGCATCTCATGTTAGAAAATTTCTGTCATAAACACATCATTTGTTTTACAATCTGAAAAAGTTATCAGTACTTGTAGTGTTTCATATTTTGACACACAATCTCAGTCCTGACTTGTCACTTGAATGCCTGCTGAGAAGGGCTCTTTGTTGCTCAGCAGTAGGGGTTTGCTTTGATTGACACTTGGGTGGGAGCTTCCCAGCAGAGGTCCACTGAATGGCTTCAAATACTTCCACTACTTATCTAACCTCCTTTCAAAACAAATCACAGCTGCTTAAATGAAGTCTGTTTACTAATGGAACACGAGAGCTCAAATCACAACAGGAAACTGATGACACTGACTTCATCACACTTAAAAAAAAATGCAAATAACCACAAATGGGGAAAGAATATACACAAATATAAAAAACAGGAACACATTTACAAAATGTTTAATTAAAATTAAGCTGATACGTTAGAACCTCAATTCCAAAAAAGTTGGGATGTTGTTTTAAATATAAAAATCAGATAATCCCATATCTTATTCCCACAATAACATAAACATCAGATGTTGAAATGGAGATATTTTAACATTTCATATAAATGAATTGAATTTGACAACAGCTCAGTCACATGACTGAATATAAAAAAAGAGCATTTCAGAAAGGCAGAGTAAAGATGGGTAAAGGTTAGTCAGTTTGCAAAAAACTGGTTGTAAAAATTGTGGAACGATTTGAAAAAAAAAATCCTCAATTAGAAATTATGAAGATTTCAAAGATTCATCTATCTACAGTAAATAAAATCATTAAAAGAATCAGTTGGAATCTCTGTGAGCGAGGGACATGGTCCAAACTGGATGCCTGTGATTTGCAGCTCGGATGTGGTGCATCAAAAACTGTTTTGAATCTCTACTGTAAATTGTGTGTAAATTGTAAATTGTGATCCACAAACACCTGTTAAAGAAGAAGCCAGATGTGAACACCATCCAGAAACACTGGCTTCTTCTCTGGTCTGATGCAAACTGAAAAACTGTTCTACGGTCAGATTTGAGCAGCTAGAATCCTGCATCAGATTAAAACGGGACTTTCCTCTCCTAAAACTCCAGCAGCTGGTCTTGTCATTTAACCAGATGTTCACAGACAGATGTTAAAATATGAGGAGATGCTACACAATAATAAACATCACTCAGTGTTCTGAGATGTGTTGCTGCCGTAAAATTCAAAATGAGGTCACTTTTTTTTTTTTTACATCTCAGTTTCAACATCTGATATGTTGTTTATGTTCTACTGGGAATAAAATTTGGATTTTTGAAATATGCAAATCATTGTTCTGTTTTTATCTGTATTTATCACAGAGTCTCAAGGTTTTTGAAATGAGGTTTCCAAAGTAAAATCACTGAGAGGAATAAAGCAAAGTGGTGGTACCTGTGTCACAGTTTGTACTACCAGTGGGTGTTATTGGGTCTATGGTAAATGGTAAAACACCCACTCCAGAACCTGGTAGCATCACCGGGTAGCATCATCCATTGGGTTCAAAGAGCATCAGGAGAACACAAGGTTAAATATTGATTAAAAAAGATCGTTAAATGTCATAAACAAACACACAGGGGGATCGAATCAGATCAGCTGGCATGCAAATGGAATTTTGGGGTTTTTTGGGGGGAGGGGTTCCTCCGAGGCAGCCAGCCAAGGAACACAGTCAGCGCAAAGCTCCGCAGGGCAAATTCTAATCCCTGCCCCATCTCACATCCTCGGTGGTAAAACACGCTCACCACAGAGCAACCTGATTAGCAAAAATGCAGGGCTGCTGCTGAAGCAGGCAAGCAGGTGAGGGCACGATGCTGAATCCGAAGAGAGAGAGAGAAAATAGCACCTCAAAGTTTAATCTGCACAATTTTGAAAAAAAAATGTTTTAAAGATACATTTTCTAGTCTTTATATTTTTTTCTGACTCGTCCACTTGTAGTTTTTTCACTGAGCTGTGCTGCTTTTTGGATATGCCAGTGAAAGTTTCTAAGGACACCTGAGGAAGCCGGGGTTTCTGAGACGTAGTCAAAGGCTGCCAGGCTTTATCAAGACCCTCTAAAAACGGCCACACCCCCAACCATTCAGCCAATAAGCCCATCCACTGCCAGGCAACAAAGCGCTCACCCTTCTAATCAGCTGCACAAAGCATTGCCAGCAGCCCCGAATAAATCTGGAGACTCACATGTCTTGCAGCAACCATCGACGTAGCTCTGAACAACACCACCACTCTGCAAGAAGAGAAGACGACAAATGATCTGAGTTACTAGGAAAACTTATTAGAAGAAATCTAACAAATAAACGACTCATCAGTGTTCACTGATCAATTAAAAGGTTCTGACCTGAATACATTCTGAGTCATTGAAAGGAGGGCAAATCACCCCCGACGCAAGTATGACTGCTCCCACTGTCGTTTCCACACAGTCATAACGTGTACAGTTCTCCACCCAGGAACTCCCTGCCTGCACACACACACAATCCCTCTTAGCAGCACTGAAATTAGTGACCACAGAGCAAATGTTGATTGGAATCGACTTGTCTTTACAGTGAAAAGCTCCACAGTCCCGTTGTCGCTGGTGAAGGTACAGGAGATGTTTTTACAAGAGCCACAGCAAACCTGAGGGTCCGTGGATGGAACATAAACCTGGTGCTGAAAAAAGAAGCAAACCCAAAGATGAACAGAAGATATGAGAGAGTGTGTGAGATTATGAGAAAAATACAGTTAAGCTGTAGTCAGTTTTCGATACATACTGATCCACATTTTTGGGAGCAGTTGACGGAGGTGATCTCCATTGAATAGAAGCCAGTGTGTGGATCTTTGTAATGTTGACATTGAACAGTGTAGCACAGTTCTCCCTCAAAATACTGAATCAGAGACTGTCCTGGACCCAGGACTGTCACTCCTTGGAACACACACACCTCGCCCTTCTCTACACACGAACACACAGTGTCAGTTAACGTATTAGGTATGAGATACATATTTTTCATGGTTAAAGCCTGTTTTAAAGGGATTTTATGTGCTTTCACATACGACATGCATGTCGAGGACAGCCACAGATGGAGCTGCTGTCAGGAACTTCAACCAACACCTCCCCCTGAGAGAAAACAATATGCTTACTTAACAGAATCTGAACATTTTCTGGCAAGGAGTGACTTCTGGTGCAGCTTGTTTTTTTTTTTGCTGACTTACCAGCTGACATATGGGGAGAGCGGTGTCTTCACATTGGCATTCTGTGCATAAAAGGGAGCAAATTTAAGAGACAAAACCTGTGAAACTTCTGCGAGTACGTGACAAGGATTACAACTTTTTAAGATAATTACAGTCACCCACTCAGAAGTGACACCAATTACAAATATGTGAGTGTGTGTTGGTACCGCAGTGTTTCTGGGGGCAGCAGTCTCCTGGAACAGCAGTTTCAACCAGTGAGAGACCAGATGCACAGCTCACAGATGTTTGTGGACATAAATTAACATCACACACTGCGAAACATGGGAAGAGAGAGCTCACTGAAAGACACAAACACTCACAGTCACACGAGCCAACGCACTTACCACAATGGTACTGCGGACAGCAGCTATTGGTGGTGTTTTGATCCACAGCCAGAATTTCTCCACGCGAGCACGTTGGAATGGGCTCAATACATGACTCACACACTGCTCAGACAGAGAAAACAAACAATCTTACTGCTGTAATTGATAAAGAGAGTCATGATAGTCACCCCTAAACCACAGATGTTTAGTTTTAGCCTGACCTGTGCACAATTATCCAAACTTACCACACAGATGAGAGTAGCAACAAGATTTCTGGCCCCTGACCTCAACAAGGAACTGATCTTCCCTGCATTCGGGGGCCGAGACAGGAGGACACATCATGGGGTCACACTCTGAGGAAAACAATTTAGTGAGTGTCAAAGTTTAGCCTCCATTTTTTTTTATGTTGTTTTTGTTTTTCTTACCACAGCGGTACTCTGGACAGCAGGACAGAGCACTGTAACCAATCACCAGCCTATTTCCATTATCACAAGGGGGAGCTTCACTGTCACAGATGGTCATGTTGCACTCTGACAAAGAGTAAAAGAGAAAATCGTTAACAAAATTAGAAGTATATAAACGTTTCTTTTGAACAATTGATTTAGAAATTTGCATTTACCAAAGATGTTAAACTCACCACAGATCTTCTTTGGACAACAGGATCCTTCCTCCAGGACGTCCAGCACATACTCTCCCTCCCTCTCACACAGTGGTGTCGGGACAGCGCTGCAGTCCGGTTCAACAGCCACTACAGAACCATTCTCCATACACTTATACAGACAGCAGCTTCGAGCAGAGCCATTCCACACCTCTCCAGGGGACCGGGGGTTCCCTTCATTATCTGTACAAACTGATTGAACCAGAATACAGCATGGTCATGATACAGTAAAACCTGAGTTTTCTCACAGTTTATTAAGTTTCTCTCACCACAACGATCCTCTGTGACGCAATAAGGCGAGTCGGCTCGGTGAAGGATGGTTCCGCTGCGACACACACACTCCTCTCTGATGAACGAGCAGGTGGCTTCCTCGTAGTAGTCTTTGTTCAGACAGGTGCGGCTGTTACAGGTGCTCACACAAGGCTGATACTCCTTACCAGGGGGACATCGCAATGCTGCGAGAGTGACAGGGACGTGTCAATGAACAAGAAAACCAGTTAAGCAGACGTGATTGTTGTGACTGCGTCTTCTTACGGCAGAAGTTGTGTCGTCTCCAGCTGATGCAGACTTGATGCGTGTAGCACACTGCCACGTAGGCTGCCAGGAAGTCACACTGATGATCCTTGTAATGCAAGTCTCCTGCCCACATGATGTCACAGAACTGTTCTGGAGGCACCTGTAAGATTTAACATGTAGGTTTTTCTTTTTTGTTGCACAAAAGACTAAAAGCTGTGAACCACATATCATCACAACTGAGTGGTTGAAACCTGAGAAAATGAGTGTGGATTTACTTGTCAAAGCTGTTTATTAAAAAATATAATCTATTCATAAATATTTGTTCAAATCATGTCACAGTATTTCTCCTGGTTTACCTTGCTATGACACGGCGTGAAGGCCCTTTGCTGGAGCATTGAAAGACACGTGGAGCAGTCTCCCGTGGTGCAGTTGTCTCCGACCCTGCGCGTGTGTTCAGTCTCATCTGTGGTGTGGACCCTCCACGCCTGCAGAAAGAGCATCATGTCTCCCACTTCCCTGACCACGGTGCCGTTCGGCAGCTTCAGGTCATCCTCTGGATTCCCATCACAACAACCTGACAGATTGGGTAGACAGGTTTTTGGCACTGATGTGAGTTTTATTGCTGCTTTGACAGTGGGCAATAAAAATGTGCGATGAGATAATGTCTTTCTAAAACTGAGTAATGGAACCAAATGGCTCTCAACGTCTCAACCTGTCATATCCCGTAATGGCTCAAGTCAACATGATCCAGCAGTGGAGACGTTAAGCCTTTAGGTGCTGAACGACGGCACTTAGATAAATGAGGCTGGTGCTGATGAAGTCGAAGCTAGTGTGTATTTGTGTGTGTTTGTCTGTGGACTCACCACACAGGCCTCGGGTGGGCACAGATGCATTACTCGGAGCTATGTACTGCAGCACCATAATCCCTGTGCTGTGATACCACTGTATGCTCATGCTGCTGGGTGTATGGATCAGGTACATGCTGCCTGTGTCTTCCAAATAAAGGGAGTGACGTGAGAACGGAAGCTTGACAGGTCTGTAGTTTACCGTCACCTGTAGAGACAGAAAACAATCACAGACATATCCAAACGTGTACTTTTATTTTACTTTAAATAAAAGCAAGATTTCCACCTTGCGATCAAGTCTGTTGATTATGATGCGGTAGTTGGAAGTAGTTATGTTCAGCTTCTTAAAACAAAGACCAGATGTTCCACCAGTTGGACTCTGTAGGGAACGGATATTGTAAATTATAACCATACAATCGTCTTTGTGCTGAATAAAGGCAACAACTTTTGACACAAATATAAACACTGATAGAAAGAAAAACAGATTATACTCACTGTTCGTCTGATAGAGTTTACACTCTAAAAAGAAAATAAAGCATTAGTCCGAAAATAACTGTCATCTGGCTAAGTTCTTTTTTTTTTGTGTATGTTTTACCTGACTGGTTGGACATTTCTCCACCGTGCCTATGATAGTCTCTCTGGGCAGACTAACCAAGACGTAGGAGCCATTGTCATACAAGGCCACATTATTACCATCAAACGTGATCACACGCAAGTCAGACATCACAGTGCAGCGACCTGGAACAACAGCAAGACTACTATTTGCTTTGTTTTCTTTTTGTGAATATGGTGGTTTCTAACAGCACTTACATGGACACTGCCACAGCGGGCAGCAGGGGTCTGTGTTAATGAGGATGGGCAAACCCAGCAGACTGCACCTGGGCTGGGTGGTATTGTAGCGACAGTGGAGGGACGAGTTGTGAAGAAGCAGCTCTCCACTGAAACAAATCAGCTCAGCACACTCATCAATACGATAGGAGAACGGAGGCTGTGAACACAATTTGAGATTTTCCTGTTTAATATCAACACATGTATGCACACTCTCAGCTAGAAAGCTGTGTCCTTTGAAACAACTACAGATCTTCACAAATTGCAAAGAAAATAACATCTACTTAAGGATTATTTATACTGTAAAACACCAGCGCTAGCAAGACCAGATTATCTTGTGGTAAACAGTAAAAACTAGCAGCAAAACATATTTAAATAAACCTAATAAATAAAGAAAAAAACTAACTTTCTTACCTCAAACCGAGCTGTATGAAATTTTGCCCACTTATGCAAACTAGTATCAGAAACAAATTGTTGTTTAAATTTAAAAGATAATGTAAAAACTTCTTTAACTAAACTGTTTAGTTTCTGACTACGCTGTTTGGTTTAGGCATTTTAAATGATTATGAACCAGGACAATTAGATCTAGAGAGGTAATGTGGATTATTTTTTTCCTGGTTGTGGAATGATGGACATGTTTAAGAAAAAAAATTAAAAATTAAGGACATGTTAGAGTCATCTTAGTCAGACTTTAAGTGTTTTTTTTTTGTACTTAGAAAAGATTTTCATCTATATCCTCTTGTGGTATCAGGCCTCTATGGCCCTTTCAACCAGACTGAGACACATATGAGGACTCGTTTCAGGTCGGTGGGTTCTAGTGAGGTTCTGCTCCTCTGCATCAAAAGGAGCCAGCGAGGATGGTTTGGTAATCTGGACGTTTCCCAGTGGAGGCGTTCTGACATGTCCCACTGGGAAGCAGCTTCAGGGCAGATCTTGGAGCTGCTGAGGAGATTATGTTTTACTACTAGCTTGGGAATGTCTCAGCGTCCCTCTGGAAAAGCTAAAACAGTTAGCTGAGAAGATAGAGCTGTGGGGATCTGTGTTTAGCTTGTTGTCCCAGATAAGTGGTGGAAGATGGATGAGTATAATCAGGGAATTGTTAACATCATTATGAAAAATTGCCTTTTTCTTGCCAGAATGACCTTTTGATCTTCAGAGAAACACATCAAAAGAAAAGAATTTGCCTAACAAATCATTCATTTCATAACCGGATTATGTTTGGGGCAGATTTACAGCATTCTGTAACACTGAACTCACTGTGCATGGCGTTGTGGGCAGTGGGAATGGAGTTGTGGTTGATGCTTCTTCTGTCGTAGGAGACGTTTCAGGGCTTGTGATTATCTCTGTGCTGACGGGCTCTGTGGTGGGGGGAGCGGTGGTTGTCTCAGTGTCCAGCGGGGTGGTGACTTCTGCTGTGGTTTCCTCAGGAGTTGGTTGGGAAGTGGTTGTGGGTTCGGTAGTGGTTTCAGGGACAGTGGTGGTGGGGGCTGTCGTGATGACAGTGCTGGACGGAGGCAGGGTGGTCGGAGATGTTGGAGGAGGTGTGGTAGTCTGGGTGGTCACGATGGTGGTTGTAGGGGATGGAGACGAAGTTGTGGGGACTGTAGTGGGTGTTGTTGAGGTGACCTCTGTGGACTGTGTGGTGGTCATTTTGGTTGTGCTGACAGTGGTTGGTTCTGGTGGTGTTGAAGGCGTGGTGGAAACAACGGTGGTAGGAGGAGTGGGAGATGTGGTTGGAGCTGTAGTCAGCAGAGTAGTAAGCTCTGTAGTTAGTGTTGTGGTGGGAACTGTGGGAGTGGTGGTAGGTGTTGTGGGTCTGACAGTGGAGGAGGTTGTTGTTGCTCTTGGAGTGCTCATTGTTGTTGTCATAGCTGCGGTTGTCGGTAGTACTGTTGTAGTTCTGTTGGACCGTGTCACAAAGGCAAATGGTGTTGGAGTTAGTGGAAGGGAAACACCTGGAGGAAACAATTAATAGTATAAAAATATATACATCTAATTAACTCAAAACAAATAAAAATATGTAAAAGTATTGTATGATAAACCTTTATTATCACAGCATTTTGAGACAAAAATGTGACTGTACTTACAGTCCTCCGTGTAGACGCATCTTCTTGTGACCTCATCCAGGACCATGTTTTTAGGACAACGTGGGAAGCAGCCCTCCACACTGTAACATATAAATAGGTTTCAGTCCTGAACAGAATACAGGTGATGTGCAATAAATATATAATTACTGAGCCAATCATCTTACGGAGGAAGAAACTGGCAGCGTGTGGCATCTGGATCACTGCACGTGTGGACACATGGACTCGCGCAGGCATGATAACGCCACTCACACATCATACGGTAAGGTATTATAAAAGGACTCTCTGCAAAATCAAAGAAAAAACACATGGCTTAGCATTCTGCACAGTCACAATTTGAATTTCCAACGTTAAAAAAACAACATAAAGAAGACTAGAGATTCAAAAGATGAAATCATTGCTTATTTACCTCAAGGTTACTGCATAAATAATGAAGATGATGATTTCTACTCCACCTGGGAGATTCATGTGATTCAGAGGTCATAACTGAATCAAGTGGATGATGTTAGATGAATTTAAGTTTTGTAATTGAGCTATTTTTCAGCCTGGAGGTGAGGGAGGTGTGGCCACATCAAGCAGAACTGATGTAAAATGTGTTTCATCCACATGTTTTCATCCTTCTGGATATTGTTTGCCCCTTGGAGGCAGCATCTGTTAAATTTCTCACTTAGTGTGGAAAATTAGAAGATAAGAAAATAATTAGAGGGGAGAAATACTCCTCTCATGATCATTAATTTTCTGTTTATTATGCTAGGTGTCATATTGTTTGTTATGTGCACGTAAGCTTTACTTGCTACCACAGATAGCAACTTTTTTCAGCTGCAGTGATCTAAGATTTCAGCTGAACGTCAATAGAAAAATAAACGGATATGCATTCCTTGGTAGCAGAAACTTTTACATCCGTTTGTCACTTTGTGCTGATACTTGTTCATCCTATTATAAATTATCTTCAGAGGAAAATGCAGATCTTTAAAAATCTTATTTGCTTAATTCAGTCCTGTTTGTGTGTTTCATGTTTATCTTAACTTGAACTTTGTTTTTGTAATTTCTGTCTATAATTAAAGTCTCTGGTATGATTTTATGATTCTTTACGTCAACACTGCTCCTCTGTTTGCTCTTTCTGGGTAATTGTCCCACCTGATCACCATCAGTTTAATTAGCCCTTCCTCTTCCAACTCTCCTCATTCAGTCACCTGTTTTCTCTATAAATACTACCCAATTTTCTTTGTCAGTTGTTAATCCCCTACAGGCTAAATTAAATTAAAGATTTCTGTAAGTTTTTTTTTTGCTGCCATGTCAGCTTTTTTTATTGAAAAAGTTTTATTTTTTGCTTATGTCCTTGAGTCCCTGAATTCTGCCTACATCTGGTTATTTTCTCACATTGTGACTGAGAGTAAATTTCAATCTACAGCTTGATGTTTGTTCTAAGCATCTTCTCATTAATCTTTCTATAGTGTAATTTATTAAAATTAGCTTTAACTAAAAACTGATATATGGTAGCAAACAGTCAGCTGCATGTAAGCTTGCAGAGATGCTTGCATTTATTACGTGATGTGAGCATACCCCGTCTAATTGTTTTTATTTTCATTATGTGATTGTCTGCAAAAAAATATAGTTTATTACATTTCTCAGTTAACCAGAACTGGTCAGCTGACAGATGAGATATTTCATGACAGATTCAATTAACTAGATTTAGCTACGTTCAGTCTGTTGATAAATGAAATGTAGATGTTTTTAACCTTTGTCCTAAACTATATGTACACATTCCAACAAGAAATAAAATCTAATTTTAAACATGGGAAATCAGTCTGTGAAGCTGTAAAGAGGAAACTAAACTATATTTAATGAATACTTTCAGAAAAAAAAAACATTACATATAAGAGCTTTAGTTGGTAAAGTAGATATATTCAGATAAATACACTTGACAGACATAAAATTGATGCCATGAAGGTCAACGTTGTTGCAAATTTGAGATACTGTAGTTCTTTACACAATGTAGCAATTCTAAAACATTTTCAGTGATAAATAGGAGACACACACATACACCGCAAGATAAAGATGGACTCTAACAAATGACTAACTTGAGATTTGATTCATCATAAAAAGGCTCACAATCTTTTTTCTTTTTATGAATAACGGTGAGAAATAATAGAAATCAAAGCCTTATTTCAAACCTTAGCATGAACTTGAAGCGATATAAAATGATCCAATAGTGTTTGGTAAATTTAAAAGAAGCCTCAATAGTGTGAATGCATGGTGTTTGTGTTCCTCACCCTCCAGGGTGAAGCTGCTGCTGGCCTTGAAGCCCTCTGAGCTGCTGTATCTCTGGGCTCGAGCAGCAGTGCGTGAGAGTGTCAGAAAGATTCCAGGTTGGCTGACGAGCTCGAACGAGGTGTATCCTGGCAGAAACAGCCCGTGGTGCTGCACAAAGGTCGCTTTACGACCGAACTCCCCTCCTCGACTCCACTGCTCCAACTGAAGCCGACTGCGGCCTGACACTGTGAGGAAATAGTTTGGTCTCTCTGCAGACTCCAGTGACACCACAGGTACACCTCAAATAAATAAAGAAAAAAGATAAAAATCAGAATACTTTAACTTAAAATCATTGACTGCCAGTGTACTTTGGTATAAATGTGTAAACTCACGGGATGTCCTGTCCTTCCACAGGCCTTCAGTGATCATAAAGTTGAAGAGTAGGCCTGGAGCAGGCAACTGTCCTGGTCTCTCTCTGATAAGTGAGAACACTGAGCTGCTGGTGCGATTCACTCCAAACATGGTGTCGTTATGCACAGCACTCACCAAGGAAAATGGGCCATCGCCTAACTCTGTGGAGACATGAGACAGTGAGGTAGGAAATATGTTTACTTACAAGTCCTCTGGGAAAAAAACATAAACTCTTAAAGAAAAGTAGATCCTCACTCTTGCTTACCTTGATTATAGTATTCACAATCATAGGCTGAAAGAGAAATAGTTGAGAGAATTTGAAAGGTACTTTTGAAAGGTAACTTTTTAAACACAGGGTGGACCAGTGTACTGTCTTTGTGAGCATACTCACGACAGACAGAGGGTGATCTCCAGTGTATTACGACCCCCTGCTGACAGCATTTGTGAGCATATGCAGCAATAGATGTGCAGAGACACTCACAATCTCCCCCTCGGTTACAGTTACAAGTGTCTGTCAGACAGTTCCTATAAAACCAGGCCACATCAACCTGAAGGGCATGCACAACATGTATACTTAGTCGCAAACACAGAAACAGACACACAATCACAGACTGAAACAGGCCAGATCATGCTGGGAGAGGTGAGGGGAGGCGCGTGTTTATTGGGTGAGTAGTTTTCAATTATTCACACGAGAGGAATTGATGAGCTATCAGGACAAAAAGAATTTGGGTCAACTTCTGGTGCAGCAAGTATCGGATGAGCTGAAAAACGTGCTGTCGACAGCCAAGATTATCTAGACCTTCTTTTTTTTTTTTTACACCGACTGTTGTAATTCACATTAAATGCACATATCATCCCAGGAGCACTGGTGCCATTTATACTCTAAAACTTTTTACCAATCAGTTAGAAAAAGGAATGTTTTGGATAAAATGTAAAACACAACAGTCAAACACTGACATTTAAAAAAAAAATAAAAGTGTTGAGACCGACAAGAATTTTTCTATAGAAATTCTTAAAAAGCTGCGTAACTCAGTTTGATGGATCAAAGACTGTATGAACAAACATGGCTCCATCTACTGGGCATAAATAAAAATACAAGGAAGTCATTGCTTCAGCAACATTACTAGTACATAGAACAACTTTATTGCAAATATAAATATTACACTGCAAAAAAAAAGTTGAGATGTGTGTATTCTTGTAGTCCAACATCTAGTGTGTCATTTATCTGTGAAATACAAAACAGTGTTCTTACTGGAATCAGTTAAGAGCTGTTCCCATAACCCATTTCTAACCCCTTCTCCTCTGTTTCAAGCTAGATAACCTTTCTACAAGCTACATTGACTCTGTACGAATGTGTGTGTGTCCATTTTAGATGCACTTACCACATTGTGACAAGGTGCAAATACATCACTGTAGAGGAGAGCACACTCCCTTTTAGCGTATGGCTGTCTCCCCAAGTCCCCTTCACACGGCCGCTGAAGTATGTAGTCACTTTCACACTGAAACACACATACACAGAGCGAGAAGGCGATCAAGTATCTGATTACTCTTAAATATCACGGCGGACTCCAGGGACACGAGCACATAAATTACAGGAGCAACAGGGAGGAGTGAGATGGACAAAGACAGAGAGAAGAAACAGGCTCAAGGAAAAATCGATGTAAGAGAAGGGATAAGCTGACTCATACCTGTCCCAGGGCCCAGCTGTCTCCAAATGTCTGCGCATTATTGACTTCCATGTGGCTGGACGTTGTCATATCGTTCACTGTCACGCTGTCAAAATTTCCACAGAGACCACTGAGGAGTCCCTGGGGAGAAAAACAAAAGAAATACTCACATGTTTGTTTTCTTTTTACAACATTTACAAATTCAGGATTGTTAACTGCGTTCAAACCTTCCACTGAGGTCCAACTCTGATGTGTACAGTTGTTTTACGGTCCCAGAGGATGGTCAGATCCTGACTGGGGAAGTGGACCACAGTGTAGTAGCCTGCTTTCAAAAGCTCAAACTCAGACCCTCGACCGACAACAGTAGAAGGGTTCTAAAAGTAAAAGTAGACAAAAGAATCTTATTGAGCTCAAAGATAATTAAATACAAATACAAATAAGTGTATAAGTGTGAGTATAATTAGTACAGGATTGCCAGAATTGTCAGTGAAGTAGATCTTGGTGAGTCCAACGTGAATGACAAGTATTTTCATGCACACAATGCCGCTCTCATAGCAGTCCTTGTTTTGCGCGACAATAGACACTTCAGTTTCTCCGGCACTCTGGTGAAAATAAAAAAAAAAAAAACACAATATCACTTCTGTAAAATACAAATGAAATCTTCTCTTCTACGCACAAGGACGGCCTTTCAGTTAAAACAGCCTTCAAAACAGACCGTTTATGTTTATTTGTAAAAAAAAAAAAAGTCTTAGCTGAATCGCTTAAGAAATTTTCCTCCATTGGTTTAGGAAACATTTCATTCTTTGACACTGTGATGTTAAGACACAACTCTGACCTGCTTCCCTATTCTTTTCATGTCTGCATGGAATCCAGCACTCTTTCAGGCCTGAACCAGAATATCTGTTCTGCTAATTCTAATTCTATATCCCTGGGAGCGCTGGAGCCCTGGGATTCTGATGTGAACACTGCTGTCTTTGTGCCACTTTCAGCTTTGCTCAACGTCTGTTAGCGTTACTGTAGTGCACACACCCACCTGCTCGCACACACACAAGCGCACTTTAATCTGCTCTAATTAAAACTAACTCTCCCTTTCAAGATAAGAAACAGGCTTAGATCTTGTTTCCCAGGTTCAAATCATTCTGAGCCTGTAAATGTTACGGATATGCTCCTTGTTTGTACCATCTGTCACTCTCTGACTCTAAATAAAGCTTTCTGATGCAATCAAATTAGAATTTTTATTCTCATTCATGCAGCCAGTTTACCTGTTTTCTTTATGCACACGGGAATCTAACCTTTACAGATGCACTCACTTTAAGCAAGTAGACCTGACAGTCAGAGAGGTAGTCGTATTCAAGGCCGTCAAAGGTGTGGTAGTGTCTGTCACTGTAAACAGTACACACAGCTGGGCATGGATAGTAGCTGCAGTTAAAAAAGCCACGGTGACACACGCTGACAGGGAAACAAAGACGGGGCAAAAGTGTTACTTCATGTCAGATATGTACCTTCTTTGCAAAAGAAAAAGATCAAAGACAGTAATATATATTTATATATAGTGAATATGGTAGAAATATTTACCATTTGTAGCAAGATGTTTCCACAATTTGTCCGGGCAGATATTCAAGTCCAAGCCAAGCACAGGGGCAGTTCTCTGGATAATAACACTCCCCCTGGTGCAGCACCAGCCTTCAAGCATGAAACATCAGTGGTACATAGTATACACATCTTTTAAGCACTTAAATTGAATCCAATTGCTGTGCGTTTGGTCATTAATTAAAATTGATTACTGACTAGCTTTAGCTGCCAGGTGGCCGCTGTTTAATGAATGTCAGTTGGTTAAGCCCTTTAATTTCAGGAAATCTAATTGAGGATGAAATCTTTTTTGCCTGAGACCATTGAACAAATACATTTACATAAGATCACAGCAATGAACTCAGTTATCATTTGGAAAAATGACCCAGTGAAAAAAAATAATCACAGATGTTGTTAGAATTAGGCTACAAAAGCCTTAAAGCCTCACAAATTACAGAGGGTCTTTAATTGATAATAAAATATGCTGTAATTGCTTTTTTAAGCTTTTATTCTGTTGCATGAAAGCTTGGTTGGGCTGCATACAAAGAAGCCAAGCAATTAATTTTATCTTACAAGGAAGCACCAAACTCATAGATGCATTATCAAAGTGGTTGCTAAGAAACTCTGTAAGTCTCTATAAAAAGAACAGTAAACAACATTAGAAAGAATCAGTTCTGTATATTACCCAGGAGGGCACACACAGCCAGGTATGCACAGCGTGTTGGGTGGGCAGGTCAAGTTCAACATCAGGTTTCGGCAAGTTGGCGCGCAGGCCACTCCTCCTCGCTGCTCTGAGCAGCTGTGATACACTTTTCCCTCAGGACACTCCCCGATCTCTACGCTATCTGGCTCTACAATTAACATGCACACAAACACACTTGATAAAATCAATGCACCGGCTGCTTAAAACATCAACTGCAGTAGTCAGTCATGGGAAACAGGCTGCAATTGCAGACATGGGGCTCTTTATTTCAGCAAGTGGGTTATTTTAGCCTGAAACAGCACTTTGTTGCAGGGCGGGGGGGCAGAGAGGTTACCTTTCTCCTCTGGTTCACACTCCATCTTCCCATTTCTGCACAAGCTAGTAGGAAAAGACGTGAAAGTGTTAAAGACAAAAAAAGGTTAGTTTAATGTATTCAGTCTCATTTGACATTTACTCAATTAACTCAGAGTTGCGTGAAGTTTTAGATCGAGTTAAACTAGTTGTAACTTACCAAGGGCCCGATGCGCTGAAGGTCACCTCGCCTGGTTGTGATACCCCACCCATTGAGTAACAATGACACTGTGATCTAAGGGGAAACAATATTTTTATGCCTTTTATGTTGATTTCTAACCTAAATTTAAAATATAAAGTGCATAAGTCTCACATCTGCACACAGCGCTGGCGCACATCGTCATAGTAACTGCCTTCTAGACAGCCACATCCCTCTGCGCAGTCATCAGGGTCACATGTCTCAACGCTAGACAGTGCACGACAAGATCGACCACAGGATGACACACAAGAGTGATACAACATCCCGCCAAGACATACCACTCCTGCACATCCAACAAAAAACACAATCTCTCACACTATAAACCTTAAATGTCATCTACAATCATTCAGATGTTCTTAGTACAGCAAGCATTGAGGCTCCAGGAGGTGGAGTCTTACCACACTCAGAGACTTGTGATCTGAAATTGACCTCGACTCCATGTTTGGAGCAGAGGTAAGTGTAGTGAGCCAGCGCAGTGCATAGACAGCTGCTTCCACAGCGACAGGCCTGGTAACGACACTGCTGCTGGTAGATGTTTGGACTGATGTAGCTATGACACGGGGCAAACACGCTCTCCATAAGCACGTCACACTGGGAAGCATAGAACACTGGAACACATGCATACAAGCACAAAGGACTGCTATTATGAGTTTATAAGGCTAAACCTAAAAAGGCTACACCTAAAACTTTACAGAAGATTCTATGACATTATTACCGTTGTGCTGGTTCATTTCACACGGGTCTATAATTGGCAGGTTAACAGGAGCAACACAAGCTGATGACACTTTCCAAGCATTGGCATGCAGCTGAGGAGTGCCTTCTATCATACCAGCTGGAGACCTGCACACATACAAAAAACATCAGCAAAAGCTATGTTACATAAACAAATGAGGAAAAACTTGCTTACAGGAAGTCATCTCGCAGATTTCCATTAAAAGTTCCACAGAGGCCCAACGTCTGTCCTCGCCACTGGCTGTCCAGCTGCAAATACACTCGTCCACCACGACCGTCATACTGCAGCTTTAAACCAATCCCTGCCTTCAGCTGTGTAAACACAGAAGTCAGCCTATGCACCTCCACAGCATCTGTGTATTTGAAGAAAATTGTACATGAATAAATCAAATGCCATGTCAGGATAAGATATATAAAAAAACTTTAATTTAAAGCATTTTTGAGTTGTACCATCAACGTAAGGGAGAGCTGGAGCCGGGTGGACACCGATAATCAACTCCCCCTCTCTCGTCAAAGTGATCTGACGACTCACGTCTTCATCCAACACCACAGTGACTGACTGAATACACACCTGCTGCTTTAGACACACATAAATGCTGAATAATATCATGGAGCGCAGTGTTCAACACGTGTTAGCATCCTCTGGTAGGATCAGTAACATTTTAAACAACTCAAGTTTCCATTAATCTCAATGATGGATGTCTTTCTTATTTGACAAAAAGAGAATTTGTTCAATGTAAAAATAAAACATATAAAACATGTAATCCCTCGCAGACAAAGAAAAATAGATATATCTGTCATCAAGCCAAGGTGCATTAAGGAGGTCATTTCAGGACTTTGTGGTTATTTCTTAAGTATTAACCAGTAATATGAAACATTTTAAATCTAAAATATGTTAGGAAACACTGATTAACAGATTCGCTGCGTTGTCTTCCAGTTTGCTACGTCTTATGCTACAGCTTTTTAGTGAGCAACATGCTAGGTGTGGTTTCAACTGTGGGAGCTGCCGAACACTGACGAACAAAGGAGTTGTGACAAAACAGATACAGGCTGTTCGAACTCGGGTGTTATCGCCACCTGCGTAATTTGAGAGATTAAAACTGAAAGAGAAGTTGTTGACCTGTTTTCACACCCACTATGAAGGTAAGAACACCTGTGGAGCTAAAATATTCAACAGAAACCTCAGAAAACCCATTTTTAATGGAAGGGTCTCTTTAAAAATAGGAGTACGTTAAAAAATTCAAACACTTTCTCAGTTTGGGTTTCATCATGGTGCCAGATAAAATGGCCGCCTCGGATGAGCGAGTGTCTGTGCATCTCTTCCAAGTCAAATTCCTTGTATTGTACAAATGCTACTTGGCCAATAAAGCTTGATTCTGATCTATCAGAAACAGCTTAACACAGAATGAAAAACTGAGAGAGTTTGTGACAACTTGAAAAAAAATCTGAATCTACTGATTATTTCAAGCACATTCTGATGACAAGAGGTTACAAAGATCTGTTTCTTTCAGCTCAGATCGTTTTCAGTGTGTTTAATGAAAACCTGTCCAGTGCCACAACTGTGAGAGCAAAATCCTAACACTGAAGCAAAGATGTGAGAACCTACAATGGGTCCAGTAGCAATAAAGAGCAGGAAAATTCCAGCATAACAGCATGTGAAAAAAAACTTCAAAAAGGAGAAATAATTGAAGCTATAATATGTCACCTGAGTATTTTTAGATTAAAAATGGAGAAGAAAGAGATTTAGTCACCAAAGAACAACTGAAGCACTAAACATTACTGAATGATTTCTTTAAAAGAAAAAAGCATTTGATGAAAAGTATTACACAGTACACAGTGAAGTATTCACATCTGCTGTATACTGTGTGAAGGAAATGGCGTGTGTTACCTCTGCACAGGTGGTGTACTGCAGCGTGACGGTGAACTTGCTGCCGCCACGGCTCTTTGCCAGCACGTACTGGCACGCTCCCGGCTGGAGAAACATCCTGCCATCAAACGTGGTCACAAACACGTCTCCTACAACTGAGCAGGCAGCTAGAAGGAGACAGAGAAAAGAGGATTTTTCTGTCTGAAGTCTTTGAAGCCTCTATGATCTCAGAGGAGAGTCTCACCTGTGCAGTTATTCTCTGTGCAGTTCCACACTCCTCCCATGCAAACACTGAAAAAAACAGTGAGTTATCAGCACATGTCAAATGCTCACCAGGAAATACGAGTTCATGCTCACCAAACACTGCAGCCTTGTTGAAGTACTTGTCCTTGTACATATGACGTTCCATGATAAACACATGGACACTGAGAAACGGGGATGCACGTTCCATTCTGTAAGATGAGGCCTGCACAGAAAGAGAATTGCTTGAGTTTAATGCAACGGATGTTTTTCAATGTAAAGGACTAAGAGTTTTTTTTTTTTTGCATTGTTTAAATACCATCAGGACAGTAGCAGCCATCCAGACAGTGAAGGTTGGTTCCCAGACACTCTTTCTCAAACGTGCAGGTGGGTGGACAGCAGCTGATACAGTCTCTATACACAAAACTCTCTTCACAGCCGTCATCTGTGCAAATATGAACAAAAGGGGTTGACAGTTGAAGTCTTTTTAGCTGGAATAGAACATTTTGTATAAGCTAAACTTGTGTTTTCACAGATCATGTGAAACTTTGGGTGAAACCTACAACATGAGGGGAAGCTGTCTCTCCACTCCCTCACAGGATATCCAACATGCGAACAGGCTCTGGTGTATTCAACCAAGGCATGACAAAATGTTTCCTCATCATCAGACCTACAAAGAATACCAAGTATGGGGGTCACTTCATAAAAATATTTTAACAAAAGGTATCTAGTTGTCAGTGATCTTGTTTTGACTTACACACAGAGGTCGGAGACACAGCTGGCAACAAAAGGATTGGGGTCAATGTTTTCATGACATGATAGAAATGGAAAGAAGAGAAGCGCGCTGCATTTCTCTATAGCATCCTGCATATATAAACAAAAATACATGAATGTGCAGTTTAAAATGTATAGACAGAAAAATACAACAAAAAACATTGTATAACACTAAAAATCATCCTGGTTTCCAAAAATAATCCTTTTTCTTTTGGATTCGGTACAAAAAAAGTGTCTATGAAACATGCCACACTGAGTCTAATTTGTCCAAAACATAAACTGTGTTTCTGTTGCTCTCACATCCATGTCTGACTCAGAACTGCAGGGTCCACTGAAGTCGAGATCTACTGATGGACAGGCTCGCTCATGAGGGAGATCCACAGCCCAACTGTTAGCAAACACTGCAGGCTCGTCTGTCTGAATGCCTGCAACACAAAGTCAACACCCGGCACTGAGAAACTATATCAGGGCAGCATACTCAGATAAAACTGATATCTTAAAAATAATTACGGAATCTAGTAAAATTGGGCATTTAAAAACCCGTGGACTTTGTTGAATATGGAGATAAAGTCAGACCCTAGATGAGTTAAAGTTTATGCATTTTTTACATGGTAGATTTCCCCGAGCTTACCCTGGAAAGGGTTCTGCTTGACTTACAGTTTGAATTAATGCCTGTCTGAGGAAAAATTCCAGTTTCAGATGGCCAGAATCAGTGCTGAGTGTATAATAGCAGTAATTGCAATGAGTGGGTGCTGAGTGAAATGAAAAAAGGATGAGGAGCCAGTTGGGCTGGTCTTACCACGAGCGGTGATGAGGTCATCGCCAGCGATGTGGTTGAAGTTTCCACACAGGCCACATGGAGTACCCTGGTGCTCCTCGCTAATCTTCAAATAGACACCTGAGCCTCCATCCCAGGCCAAAGAGAAACCAAACACGCTCTTCACAAGCAGGTAATCAGCCAGTCGTTCGATAAACACCCCACCTACTGTCTGAGGCAGACTCAGCCTGACATTTAACAGACACAGATAAAGCAGACAGATGATGTTCAGTCTGAAAATCGAAATTCCTTATTGGTATTTAACGCTGAGCAAGGATTGAATAGTCAGAAATGTTGGTTATTTTTCGCTTCACACCTGTGACCTCCTTGGTGGACCTGATATCCAGAGATGTGGATCTCCTCCTCATTTGGGAAGAACAAACTAAGAGCTCTTGGACATGAATATCCACTTCCTTCACATGATCTGCTGTTGTGAACCTGAGAGGGCAAAAAAAAAAAAAAAAAACAGTGAAGAAGTAAATCGAGGGGAAAAAGCATGGAAATTAATACACAGTCACCTGTCTGAGAAGATCGATACAAGAAACTGGCAAAATAAAATATGAAATAAAACATCCAGGAGGTAAATGGAATTACAAAAAGATTTAGAACAATAAATTTTAAATAAACATGGCTTAAGACAGTTTTGTAAAAGAATATAATAGCACTTGTTAGCTTAAAACACATAGAATGAAGTATACTATGCAGCAAAACGAGCAATATCATACTAGATTTATTATTTTAACTACCCCTAAAGTAACCTGTCAGTCAGATGCAATATACAGTTTAAAAAGACAACTGAACTAAGAGTCAGTTTTCAATATTCAACTGCAAAATGTTATCACATTTACATAAAAGCGGATTAGCCTGTAGCCTTACCCACACTGTGTACTGTGGTGTAGCTGAGTGACAGTCCTGAGCCAGAATATAAGAGCAGGTTCCAGGAAAATAGAAGTAGATTCCATCAAATGTTTCATAGTGATGCTGACCCCACGACCTGCAGATCCCGTCTCTGTCCTGGCCCTGATTAGGTACTGGAGAAGAAGATGGGCTATCTGATTGATCTTAAATTGATCATATAAAGCGGTTCAATCTCATTTAGATAGATTTAAACCAAAAACTGAGAGTAAAACCAAGAGAGTGAGTGATTCATTGTATAAACCTGAATTTTCTAAAAAGCCCTTTGTTGCAGGAAATCCCCCACGGCAGACTTTGCCAAGGTGCTGCCTGAAAAGCCCCTTCCCAAAACCTGAGAATGTGGGTGGCGATTCTGGTGAATCACATCTTGTAATCTTATCAGTGTGACTGGCTACTGATGCAGACATCGAGGTCTCAATTAGCCCAATTTCAAAGCCTGATAACCATTTTGAATTACACACATTTATTTTTTTTGAATGTCGAGGTCCTTGGTTGTCTCTGAGGAACGTCTGCATTTCAAACATCTGTGCCAACGTTAAATTAGAAATGATGGAAACCTCTGATCTTCTGTATAAAAAAGTCTGTTCAGAAACTCTGTGACTCAGCCTTCAGCATATTACCTAAGTTCATGCGACTCAATATCAGCCCCTCCAGGGAGGCTGTAAGAGATAACGAAGGAAACAGACTAATAATTATGAAATAATTAATACTGTAGCGCGCTCAGGTAATTAGAAATTGTTGACTGATTGGAGAGTCTCCTGCGTACACTCAGTCATGTAAAGTGGAGTGTCTGATTCTCCGATATTAAAGCAGCTGCACGGTTTGTTGCTTATAAGATGAATCGGCGCTGACGCAGAAGGAGGATATGAAAATAGAAAGATTTGTGTGCGAGTGTATTACTCACTGATTTGGCAGCGGTCTCCCAACGCCTGGAACTGAGCACAGTCACACACACCGCCCTCCTGACACCAACCGCCATTAAGGCAGCCGCAGTATTCTGAGAAAGAAGCAGACAAACTCAAATTGATCATGCAAACTTTCCTGAGTTCTGTAAATGTATCTAATTTATTAAAGGACTCGTGGTCATTTCATGTAAGATAATTACCTGAAGAGGAATCTCTGGCTGTGTAGTTGTGCAAAATGTTGCGTGACAGAGTACCTTCTGACAACAATGGCCTATATGTCTTGGGAAACAATAAACAATAGACACTTAGATTAGTTCCTTCAGTGATTCTCAAACTTTAACAGCATCACTGGCTCAGCGCCGCGCTCCTTGTGTACCTGATGCTGTAAGTTAAAAGTTGCGTCAGACTGACTGGGAGAAATGTGCATGAGCTACTGGCCGTGTCCCGTTTGCTACAAAGACAGCTTTGTGCCGGATGAGGTGTTGTGCGCATGTGGGTGCCCTGACCTGCTCTGGTTCTCTTAGATGTAGTGTACAAACCTCCTCCCCAAGGAGATCCCGTTTCCTCCGAAGTGCATTAGCCCTTCTGCACACACACACAAACATGCACATTAGTGGGAAGAAACAGTCAGAGGGGAGACTTAAGTGCACTTTACACCACTTGAATCCAGACTCCAAACGGCTTTTCACGAAAGCCACACAGACACAAGTGCGAGCACACACAAATTCATTCACAATTTCTGTCACACACCTTTGTCTAGACAGAAATAGAACGTGTGCATTTAGCATGAGAGAAAATGAGCTGTAAAAATTTGTAAATGTCACATGGTTTCTTTTGTTTACCTCTGTGACCTTCCTTCTGCCACTGACAGTCGACTCTGAGCTCCTGAAATGAAAGTCACCACCATCAGAAGAAAAATGTAAACGCATGGTAAAGTTATTTTATCAGAATCCATTTTCATTTTGCTTTTTGTGTGTGTGTGTGTGTGTGTGTGTGTGTGTGCAATAAATAAACAATACAGTGTCTTATTAGGAAGAATAAGGAGGAAAGACAGATGTGTAAATGTTATAATTGCAAAAGTAATTTATTTCCCTACGTAGATAATGAGAAACATCAATGTCCTGATTCATTCTCATTAACTAGTGAAACTGCAGGGATGCTGCGACCTCATTAAATAAATAAGCTCCGCTCAATAAAAGCCCTAATATTACTGATCAGAAATAAAGATCAACAATCTTTATAAAAAAAAACATGTTTCTGAGAAAATAATTCAAATGGTTTAAAAAATGTGTTTGACTCACCCTCAAGTAACAGCAGCAAGTGGGAGACTGAAAACGAAACAAGAAGAAGTCGTTTCACTGCCCACTTGACGTTCATCTCAGAATCCGAAAGGAATTCACACCGAAACGTTAACGGCACATCTCATCCGTCCTGAGAGAAAAAGGATTTTGGGATGTGTGGAGGAGAGCAGCTGGACGACACCTGGTCCCACCTGTAAAGCCGCCTGGAGGCGACAGCTCCCCCCCCTCCCCTCCACACACCTCACTCACCGGACACCTCCCTCCTGAACTGTTTGTCCACACCTGTGGACAGGTGAGGCTACTCGATCAAACGGTCCGTCACAGCCATCACGAGCCTAAACTGGAAATATTGTCACGTGGTAGTTAATTAGCGTTAAATCTGTTTTTTAAAAGGCCTGATTTAGAATTAGAATGATAAATTATTTTAGCAATACAACTTGACCTGGAAGAGCAGGAAATAACCTGGAATTTTATCTATTTGTTTATTTGTTTGTTTATTTATTTGTTTTCATACGCTTTTAGAATTTTATGTTCTATAGCTATATAAGTAGTTATATATAAGTAATTCATTAATTTCCTACTTTATTAGTGACTATAATAACATTCTCTTTTATTATGTAATAGTTATTTATTATCTCTTTTTAATTTAAAACGCAGCGTTTGTGGAACTACAGCCATGTTGCCCTAAATGCATTAAATTCAGCAAAATACATTAAGAATTATATTTATTTAATATAATATTGTGTATTACATTAGAATAGATAGAAAATACAGTTATTTGTGTTCTGTATGTTTCAAAACATCCTAACTTGACTGTGAGCACATATGGTTCTTGAATGTGTTCTACATGATAAAAAATAAATACAATTCAGTGAAATTTAATTCTGCAAATAAGGTGACGTTTTTAAAGCACGCGAATTTTTTTTACTGTCCTTTGTGCATGAAAGGACAAAAATAGTTCACTGTAATAATTCACTATATTTATTGTCCCTTTGTTGTGCATCTTCTTTATAAGGGAAGAAGAAGAAGAAAATATTCTTGAAGTTAATTTCGATTATTTTACTAATTTAGAAAGCAGAGACACAAGCCGTTAACAATCTTCTACAGATCTGTTTTTGTTGAAGTGTTTTGATTTGTCTCCCTCTGCAGGTGGTTTATCAGTGTGATGTACAGCTGGAATAAAGTACGTTTTCCATCAATAAAAAGAAAAAAAAATCAAATCTTTATTATTCTGTACATGGTGATATATTTATATACATATTAAATAGTGTTTAGAGTAGAATTAAGGGTCTATCAAAGCTTAAGTTTTAATATTCAAGCTTAGGGGACATAAACTGGAAGTAAATCTAATTTCTTGAGGTTTCTTAGTGTGTTGGTACTATTTTTTATTGGAAATTAGCGCATTAACATCATCCTGTGGTTTGAGGCTGTGCCACTGAGCTATGGGCCTCCGAGGGTTGGCCAGCATGTCTGACCAGTGGCGTAGTTCAGTCCCAATACTGTTACCACCAAGCAACAGCTTCCCAATGGCATCGTTCTTCCCAATCTTATCATAGTCCAGCACAGTCACAACTAACTGCACCTTCTGTAATAAAAACACATTAACAAAGAAACAGATTTTAGTCAATTTGTAGTCTTACGTTTGCACATGCTTGTGCAGTTTTCTGTACCTCAATCTGTTCACACGGCACTTCAAAGCTGAATGACTCGTTGTAGTACGGGTTCAGAGTGTTTTTCTTTATCGTGGTTTTCTTCTTCTTGAGTCTTTTTCCATTCTGCATTAAGTGGATCTTCACGTATGGGTCTGGTAGAGAGAACAGGGATGTTTTGTGTTAGAGCAGCAGACCAACAGCTTATTGGCACCGCTGCAGTAACACTATCAGGGAAACACTAAATCTACTTGAGTGGTTCTTGATTTATTCCTGAGTTGAAACTTAAAGTGCTGCTGTAAAAATCAACATTGCAACTTTTATTCCTCACCGAAAATAATTATTAGATAGTAGCTGATATTTTTAAAATATTAAGTGGCACAAAGAAAATGTTCTTATATATTTTGGTGTTTCAAACTAACGAATGATTTAAAAGACTGAATGATTTGATTGGCAGGGAAGCTGTTAGACTCACCTGATAATCCACCTACATCCATTTTCTTCAAATTTTTGGCCTCCAGAATCACAACAGTCAGCTTCCCTGCTGTGGGCACATACCTCAAGGACAAACATATGTCTCCAAGTCGCTCACTCTAATAGAGGGAAAACTTATTATTATTATTACGTATATCTCTAATAATATGAAGGTGTTAACAAGAGTTTCTTGTTTAGGACTAAAGTCATCTCAGGACAATGTTCAGAACAAGGAAACCTGTCCCACCTCCTCTTTCTCTGCCTTCTGAAGATCTCTCCACTCCTGCAGACTCTGGCTGAAGTCCACGCTGCTCATTGGGATCTTTATATCTCCAATAGCATCGTGTTTTGAGAAGCGGTCAAAATCGTACACGGTCATCACCAGTGTCTTCCCCCCCAGCTCTGTGTACGGCACCTGCAGAGCAGAACACAGATGAAAGACATTTCATCCTTCACACTCGAGGATGCATTTGAAGTCATGTGTTCAATTTACCTTAAAGGTAAAAGTCTCGTTGAAGTTTGGTTCCAGCGTCTTCCGATGGACTTTGGTTTCGAACTTTTTCTTTTTGTCTGGGAGCAGAAAGAGTTTTACGTACGGATCAGAGCTACCGCCCACATCCATGGCAGGAAGCTCTGCAGCCTGCAGGATGCCGACCACCAGCTGGAGTCAGATCACAAACAGAAAGCAAAGGAGATGAGAAAACTGGGTGAAAAAAAAAAAAATGCAACATTTTATGGTTGGAAAAAAAACATGCTGAACAGCAGAAACTCACAGTATTTTCTGTGAAGTTATAGTCTAAAGTGAAATGTAGTCTGCCGAGCTTCTCGTCCTCCTTTGGCTCTTTTTCTGACAGGTCTGTTTCTTTAATTTCATGTTTCATGGGCTGCACACAGACACATCCCATACATGTAACTATAGCATGAACACATATCTGTCAACAACATGACAAACTGTATAGTTGCTGTTTAAATCCACTTCTAAACAACTTTTCTCACCTCATCTCGTTCCAACATGAACCATGTGCAGAAAGTCGATTAATCTTAACATGTCCTGACAGTTTTAGCCGTTCTGGGTGACCCAGATGTCAGAACTTTGATACATTGCAAGGACAGTGTGTCTGCAGGAGGGGGATCTGTGTGTGTGTGTGTGTGTGTGATGGTTTACCTCAATGTAACCTCCATCCATTTCAGTCTCTCCTTTGCTTTTCTCTTTTCCCCTTTTCTTGTCCTTTTCCTTGTCCTTGTCTTTGTCTTTGTCCTTGTCTTTCTTGCTCAAGTGCTTTTTCCAAATGCAAACAGCACATGATAACACAACGCACAGCCCCACAATACAAAAAGCAGCTACAGCCCAGGACGGCTCTGTTAAAACACAGAACACAGACGTGGTACAAACTTTTACCATCATGTTTCAAATAACCTGAACTAACTTCCCTGTGGTTGTTTGTTTTTTTAATTTTTAAAAAATTTTCTGAAATACAAGAACATTGATTCATTTGAATGCTTGTTTCACAGACTCATGAACAAAGAAAAAATGTTTTTTTGTGACTTGGTTGATCAATATTTCTTTATTTACTGCCAATTTGATGTGTTTTCTTTGGTTTAGTTATTAGTTTATTTTCAGCTTGTGTCGTAGTTTTCTGTGTTTTATTTTTTCAGCCCTGATATGATGGTCATTGTTCACACCTGCATTTTGTGTTACAATCACAGCTCCTCTGTGTATATACAGTCATAGTTTCTCATCGTTCCATGACTGATTTTTCTGGATTTCATCCTCAGCTTGTGTTTCAGCTCCTCGTGCTTCCTGTGATCATCACATGGTTTTACAAGTTCTTTTACTGCCTCGTCCGTTTTTATTTTCTTGATTTAAGTTTGTGATTTACTCCACTGAACTGAAGGTTGTTTTAATTTTCTGAACGCAAGCTGGAACATGACGTCATCAGACCCACAGAACATGGAACAATCTGCCTTTTTGTGCACAAACAGAAGCAGATTTTACATACAGCCTGTAACCTGTAATACACGTTGTGATACAGTGATGGTTTCTGAGATACTCTCGATCCCATCTGACGAAACTATTTATACTGATCAGATGGAAATGATTTTGTTTTGTTTTTTTAGTCCTGTCTCAGTTAATATCTGACAAGTGTTTCCTTTTTTTTATTTTACACACAGATATTTCACTGCAGCAGACATTAAAAACACCTGATTTCATTTAGATATATTTTTTAAAATTACATTCAATTACTTATTGGTGGAATTTATCACAGAGTGATGATGAAAAGTTATTCTGAAAGATTTAACAAGTTTATATAGAGCTTTTTTCACAAAATCCTAACTCCTCAGATCTTAATCCAATGCTGATTGTATGATGATGTAGAACGGTGATTGTAGAATTAATACATGAAATCACTTCCAACTTTTCTAAAAAGAAAAAAAAAGATGTTGGTGTGGAAAAACATGGTAATTAAAATACGGTTAAATGTAGAAATTTAATCAAAGTGCACGACATGCTTTTCCTCCTCTATAAAAAATAAAAGCATCATTCTTGTCGAATTTGTTTAAACATTTTCGTGAACAAAAGACAAACAAGTTAAACCATTTCTGTAAAACAAAGCGATCTCATGAAATCCACACATAATAGTGACAATCTGAGATTAGATGAGGTTTTTAACTCACTGTGGATGCTGCGCAGTTCATTCATGAACCTTTTGACACTGTGACCCCCGGGTTGTATTTGACCTGGTGTGGCTGTTGCATTTGGCAAATTATTTGGAGTGATCGATGTGATCGGTGCAGCTCGGCGGCTCGTCATTGGAACGTGTGACTGTGGCAGAGACTTTATCTGCCAGAAAAACAGAAACCAGGTATAAAAAAAAAAACAGCGGTTCAATATTACACTTGAATAAAACAATAGCTGCAGCTTTAAATCTTTAAGTTAACACAATTCAAAAGGGCTCTTTGACAACAGAGTATCTTTATTGACTGTTGATCAAATATTTGAAGCAATAACCTGCTTATAGACAGAGTATGTACTCCAGTATCAAATAACTTCTCCTGTTTCTGCTGGTCTGGCATTAACATTAGAAGACAGGATATGAAAGTTGCTGCCTCGGCCAAAGCTGCTGAAATGGAGTTGTGGGGTACGGAGGGGACGGGGGGGTGGGGTATGGGGGGGGGGG